>CAWUFW010000603.1:3600000-3957477 GCA_963921515.1 Calotriton arnoldi
TAAACATCAATCCGTAGTTGCAATTATATTAGTGGTGTTTTATTTCCCCCAATAAGGCTTGAAGATCACTACAAATATGTTGCATACTATACTGTTCTATTGGGTGTGCTGGACTAGAAAGTTATTGGCTTTCCACCTGGTCCATTGCATTTAATTTGTGTGTGATAAACAGAGTTGAGCTCTTCTGTTTTTATATGTTTCTGTGTGTTAGTGTGAAGTGTAGCAAAACAAGTGAGAAGTAACATACCTAAGCCTAAAACAAACTATTGTGTTGGGTTAGAATGGGTTGAGTATTTAACATAATTGATTTTGAGAGAAGGGCAGTATTGTGCATGAGCAGTAGAGGCTCCTCCTGCCATTTTGTTACAAATGTATTCTATGTGTGCATAGAGAGATAAAGCTATGCTTTTCTCATCCCTACGATCCTTGAGAGAGATTTAGTTCCCATTTTAAGGTGGTTATGGTATCAGTCTTGTCATTCTTGTGTTTGTGATAGTGAATGCATATGTCCACTGATTCATGGAACTGTTCATCATCTGCTGGGATGAGTAACTATCTTTCTGCACCTATCATCATGCATCATATAAGTATTGCTCAAAATGAAGGCACAAACATAACACACATCTAACTAAGAACCTGATTTATATTTTGGTGGATAGGGTACTCCATCACAAATAGTGATGTATATTCAGTACATCGTATTACACTTGCATTCTACCCTATGGCACTCGCAATATGGTGGACGGGATATCTGTCACATTTGTGACAGAGTATCCTGCAGCCCAAAATATATAATCAGGCCTTAAATCTGAAAAGGAGTTTGTGGATTTATCAATGCAGTCTGATGCAGAACATGTAAGACACACCTTCACTGCAACTGCAACACTTATTTCAAGGATTCTCATATAAGAAATGTGTTTACAATACATGCTGCTTTTTCAGTATGTCTAGAACAGACTATGTCACCATGGATCAGATCATCAGGAGCAATAGAATCACCAAGACAGTGAAGATTAAAGAAAGAAGGATCACACTCTTTAGCTTGCCTGACAAAGAGGTGTTGGAGAGCTATTTCTTGCCTCCATAAGTGTTTATGGACATGGTATGGCAAAAGAAGTTGAAACTCGCATCACATTATGCCCACTCCCTTTAAATCCTTTCCTAGGTCAAGGTACCTGCTGCACTACACTTCCTGGCAAATGGGTCTTTTCAAACTAGTAGTAGACTCATGGTAAGCATATTACAATCCAGCCGTTTCCGGTACATGAATCAGGTTTGATGCTACCAACACATCTTCATGCAGCAGTGCATCACTGTTCCACCATCCCTAAAAGAGAGGCAACTCGTGGCACAGAAGATGTATTCCATAGCATTTTCCCCATGTATGGTTATTGCAATCAACTTTACACATTATGCATTACAACCACCCTGGAACATCTCTATTACAGTCCACACCATTGTTGCTTCATCAGTTCAATCATTGGACTAATTATTGCTTTGTATCTCTCAGTGTGATATACTAAATATTATTGGAATGTCCTGATATGGAGCTTGTAGCTAACTGTGAAATTTGAAGAAAACTGCACATCAATGATGGGGTCCTACAATTTTGAAACTGGGATGTGGTTGCTTGCGTTCCTATTCTGAGTCCACCTGGCCTGTGAGCTCAGACTTGACTTTTTCTATTGGAATGTGACAAATGCTGATTTGCATATGGCTGTTCCCTGTCTGGAGTGGTACATTGAGCACAAAATAGGAAATACTGGACTGGACTGTGACCAAGAATAATAACCAGTGACTGAGAATACAAGTGTCCGATATTAAATCTAGAATTCCACCCATATTGTTTTTGTGTCTCTATCTGGTAAAGCCATGTCATGACCTTTCCTAGTATACACCTCTCCAGGCCCTTAGCTACCGAATGAGTCTGCCCGCTCAATAGATATGCAGCAATCTCCTTTGGCACCTCCTCTCATCTCTTGTCTCCTTCTACCATCTATATTTCTCTTTTTCTTCATGAATTCTGCGAATCTGGCAACTAACTCCTGTCTGACAGGTTATCCAAAAGTCCCAGGCATGTCTGGACAGGAACTTCAGCAAAGTAATTGCACAGATTTCGAATCAGCTTGCTGCCCAGCAGAAGGAGATGATCTGTCTGCTGTCCTCCGGGACTGCTGCTTCATCCTTGCCAAAACTCTTCCACTTCTCCCTAGATCTAAATATCATCAACACTGTCTGTCTCTCAAATCAAACTCTTTCTTATATAGTTTTGAATCATCACAATAGGTGAGTGTTAGAAATTAGGTTGTTGGTTGACTGGGGTATGAGTCCTGGTCATGCAGAAACCACAATCCTAGTCAGGATAAGAGACAGATAAACCCTAAATTAACCTGTGCTCTCCCTCTAGTAGCTTGGCACAGAACAGTCAGGCTTAACTTTAGAGACAATTTGTAATGCATTTTTGCCACACTTCAAACAGTAAAACAGTGAAAACACCACACAAAAAGATACAACACCAGGTCAGAACAATAGAGTTTGATGTACCAAATACAACAATACCAAAACAACAAAAATCCAATCAGTAGAACTGGAGATATCGGTTTCTAAAGTTTATAGTGAACAATAGTGCCAAAAAGCACAAATCGCTATTGAGAGTTATCTGGTCATGCCGGACTGGGACAAAGTCACAAGGTCAGGAGGACCACGATGGAGCACTGCGCGGATCCGCGTCAAAGATGTATCGCGCAGCAGAGGCGCTATTCAGTTCTGAGATGCAACAAGGGTTTTGGGCGAGGTCCTGATGTGTCAAAGTCGAGGATCCTGTCAACAGGGCTTGCTGTGCAAAGTCCGGTGTCAAGGATGTGAGGTGCAGCAGAGGTGAGGCTTCGGTTCCGATGAGCAGTGAAGCTGCAATGCGGAGTTCTGTTGTCGGGGCTGCCATCGACAGGGATGTGAGGAGCTTGAACTGGGTAAAGAGTCACGTAGCAACGGTCCGAACATAATACGTCGGTCCCAGATGAGGGAGGCTGCGGTGATATGAGTCTTGTGCGATGGGTCCAATCCATGCAAAAGTGCTGATGCACAGGTTCATCTTGGGGCTGTACCGTTCAGCTGAGAAGATGGGTCGGTTCTGCTCGAGATGCATGGCTCAGCAGAGAAGATGCATTGGTTCTGCTGGCAAGCACCTTAGGCCCACTTACAAGTGTCCAGAACTGGGGTGGCACCATTTGGTAGGGTAGACTCACAGATGGCATAATCCAGTGCATGGTTTGGAAGCCTGTTATATCCCAGCGGCTTCAGGTCAGGAGGCCAGCCAACTAGCCCTTGGAATCACTCTGAGTTCTGGGGTCAAGTGATGCAGGGAAAGTTTGGGCCTAGCAAAAGGTTTATTTTGCCAGGTCGACATGGCAGTGTAAACTGCACCCACAGACTCTGCAATTGCAGTCCTGAGACATGGTTAGAGGGTCTACTTAAGTGGGTGGCGCAGTCAGTGCTGCAGGCCCACTGGTAACATTTAATTTACAGGCCCTGTGCACATGTAGTGCACTGTACGTGGGACTTATTAGTAAATTAAGTATGTCAATTGGGGATAAGCCAATATTACCATGTTTAGGGGAGAGAGCACAAGCACTTTAGCACTAGTTTGCAGTGGTAAAGTGTGCAGAGTCCTAAAACCAGCAAAATCTAGGTCAGAAAAAGTGTAGGAAGAAGGCATAAAGTTGAGGGGGAAGACCACCCTAAGGATGTCAGGTCTAGCGGTAAGCACAATTAACAAACAACATAAACACTCATAACATGAAGCAGCATTATAAACAAATACAAATGTTAATGCTACATGTTTAAACTTTCATTGGGTGTGCATATTTGGAGCGAGAATGAAAAACAAACCATGTCTGTGAATATGTCTGGTTTGCTGCGTAGTGCGTCGTTATCAAATCTCAATCTGATTCACGTTTCTGAGCAATGTATATGCTTTGACCATGATGTTTGAAGTATGTTTGTAAAAATGTGGGCTTGCACTCATGCATACCGTAAGGTCCATACTGTTTCGGACATAATGTCCGCAAGACCTGATGAGTCGCATACTTCCATTTTGAATGTCTGACATTTACACGTTTACCAGACGACACCATGAAACAAATCATTGGAGTTGGGGAGCTGTATTATTGCCTCAGTTAAATAATTGTCAATTTTACTATCTATCATGGGATATTTGTCCTGGAACCCACATTAATGGCCATAGACTGGGTTCGCAATCAGAGTATGAATCTGGGGGCCTTGCTACAATTCTAGCCCTTTGTTGAGTAGGACCGACATTTTCAAGCATTCTTTTGGAAGCCTTTTAGCTCATTAGCAAGACATTTTGCATTATTCCTCTTCGTTATTACTGGACCATATTGCACTTTATTTGTTTATACTATACTTTCCGCCTTAATCGTGTTTTTACAGAATGCTATGGCTCGCTTGAGAGTTTCGTGAGTACCACAGAGCAGTTTCAGTATCATGTGCAGATTAGAGTTCAAACAGTACTAAGTTCGAAGAGTGCATTAATGAGTAGTACATCGGCAGTACGAGTCATCACTTCAACTTCTTATAAAGCATTCCAACCTTCACATTCTTGTCATGTACATGCTCCATTTTTAACTCGTGAAACTAATGGAATTGCTTTTATTTATTTTCAGAGAATACACGCCGCTATTTTTTGCAATCTTTCACCCTCTGGAAAACACAATTGGGAGTGGACAGACATCTTCTAATATTGAAAAGACTTGGTAATATCGAGCAAGTATTTTATAGAGGGGTTTGGGCTAGCAATTGTCTCCATCAGAGCTTGTTGGCCTCTTCCTTCACGTGTCATAAACAATACATTGGAAAACTGGTCATTTTGAGTAAGACATTCCAAAACACGACCACCTTATTGTAACTAAAATTGGCAGTGCTGCAGTCAGCATACATCTGTAATTGTAGTGTGCGGTGGTGTCACAAATATTTGCAGGCCCAGGACAGGCAATGCTAAGTTACTTTGGGCCAATCATGTTGAGAAAATCCATCTACCTTACATATTTCTATCTGTTATTTTGAGTTTGGAAATCCAAATTTTAAATTACCTTTTCAGTAAGTTCAGACTTGTAAAACTGGCTTCAGACCCATTTGTTCAACAAAAACAGATTCCACTTGTCGAGCAGCTAACACATTTATGGGCCATTCATGATACTTTCATGTAACAAGGTAATCTCTGAAATTTAGCAAATCATTAATACATCGCTTAAATAACTTAAACTGGTATTTTTTCCTAGATAATAAACAAACAACATGGCAGTTGTGGCACCATTACAACGCACAACCCTATTGCTTCATCCAAAAGAGGGGTGCACACTCTCTGAGGTCCAACTGCCATCAAACCTCCTATACCAAAATGATACCTAATTCCAATGAAGGGAAGGCAACTCCAATCTCCAATAATCTTATGTCTTAATCAAACAAAAGTTCATCAATAAAGTTCCTTCAGTGCTGGTCAGGAGAAGCTCCACAGTCAGCTCGTTGAAAGAAACAGATTATTCAGACCAGAGAATGTTGCAGTTTCTTTATTCTTGCGTCTTCTTTTAGTTTCCCCAAAATCAACATTATTAGAGTACTCAAGAAACGCGTTTCTTCCTTGCCATTGGACTTCATTAGGGTCTATAAAAATGTACACAAACAAGATTTTATTTGCTATAAAAACATTTCAAAATCATACATATAAGTTCAAAACCATCATCATTAGAGCGAGTCATCCTAATTTTATATTGAACCGTAGTAGTTTCACAGAACACCTGACCTATACCATTTAACTGTAATACAATATTACTTGCTTTCTATTGAAATCCATTGCCACATATCTCCACATTAAAAAAAAAAATCAATTTCATCATATTCACCCATGTAGAGTTTTAGTGCATTATTAACAAAATATTAAGGCCACAAATAATTCTATTATTGCTAATACTTGTTAATCTCCATTAAACAGTGTTACTTGCAATAATTAATGTGGGAATTTCAATGATGATACCATTTTCCTTACATTCATCTGTTATTCATTTTTCAAGACTGTGAATAAAAGGTCTGAGTTTGACATATTATTACAAATAACTCCCCTTCATCAGGATGTACATCATTAAAGAAAATGTTACCAAATATGCAGTGTATTTGTCACAACTCTAAACAGTCTCCCATATTATATCACCCATTCAAATATGTCCCTTTTCCATTCAACGACATCTCATTCAATTATTGCAAAGCACAACTACCTCCTTTCAATAAACAAAAACAATCACACATTCAGTTTATTTTCTTTATGTCAGTAAGTGCATGTTTACAAAACCTGACCATTCATTGTAACGGTCTGCCATATTTTATTACCCACTTGTCATTCAATTACAACTCATTAAGTTATACCAAACCAAAACCATACCGTATCAACAAACCCAAGCAATCACCCATTCAATCTCTTCCTTCATAACAGTGAAAATTCATCTTAGCCATCACAAACAATCAACCATTCAAGACTCTCCATCCAATATCAATTATCCATCTCTACCATAATCACTACAATCTCACAATGTAACAGAATCACTTCATCTACACAGCCATCTCTCTCAATCACACCTAATTTGACAATGTCGGACCCCGGGGGAAGTAGGGTTGCAGACCAGTCTTCCCCTAGGGTTCTTCGCGCATAAGGCGGAAGGACAAGCTGGGGTGGGGGTCAAGGGGTTGGGCAATGGGAGGGAGTAGAGAGGGTTATAAAGGTGCAGGGGAGGAGGGCTCTTACTCTTCCTGCACCTGGCACCATCTGGGAGGTTTAAGGAAAGTTGGTCCACCCACCCACCCTACAAGTTTTAGGGTAAGGGTAGGGGTTGGTTTGAGCGTATCAGTTTAGGACAGGTTGAAGTTTTATTGGGGTTGGCAGCACTTTGGAGAGGTGGTGAGTCACAGACGGGCACATCCACCCCTCGGGGGGGTCAGAAACAGGTGAATGATGGGGGGGGGTGGGATGCAAGAGAGCAACGGCAGGAGAGCCAAGAGAGGCTGTTGAAAGAAAAGTGAGGACGAGAATGGAGAGATGGAGGAGGTGCAGAGTGAAACGGGATGAGCGCAACAGGTGTGAGGTTTGAGGATGGGAGAGTGAATGAGGGGGCTGCCAATGGGAAATGTTATAGTTATTGATGTTTGGGTTAAATGTGATTTGTTACAACCTTGTCCTAATAAAATGTCCTTTTACGCTTCAAGTAACAGCGTGGAGTGTAATTCAGTAGCGGTCCGTGGTAGGAGTGCCGGCCGGGCGGTGACGTGGGGCGGGGGAGGGGCAGGGTGGGGGGTAGTAAACCACGGATTACGGCCGAATACAGGTAAGTAAACATTTAAATAAATACTCTACTCTGTCCTGAATCACGATGCCACCCCCTTTGTCGGCAGGTTTCAGGATTATGGCATTGTCACTTTTTAATGCTGAGAGAGCCTCTCGTTCTTCTCGGGAGATGTTATAGGGAATGAAACATTTCTCAGTTTTGAGCTTATCTAGACTAACAAGTACTATCTTCTAAAACGTTATTAACTCAGATGGCATCATTGAGTTAGGAGGATAAAAAGTAGAGGGAGGTTTTAAACCTGTGACTGACTCCTGTTGCATAGGTTCTCTATCTCTAAAAAATAGTCGTAGCCTTATCTTTCTAAAAAATTGAAAGAGCTAGGTTTTGAGATTGAAAAAATTTGTACGTTCAGTAATCACATACGACGGACCCTTGCTTAGTAGGGACACTTCCGCTGATGATAATATTCTGCGTAGTAAGTATGTGTTGCATTTTTTGAAAGATGTACAAATTCTATAAGGGTCCAACACATGTATTCAAGACAGATACAGCATGCGCTTATCCTCCAACAATGACTCCAATGGTGTACCCTTGGGTCCATTTAACTGTTTGACATTACATTGAAGTGGTATGATTCAATGTCATAGGTGGTATGCATTTCTCTCTCACGATCGACTTGCCACATATATGACTAAAAGCAGTATCAATGGCTGTTGGCAATAGCCCAAAAGGATTGGTTTAGCTCTGCAGACTTTAATTTGTGCCTACAATTGTACTGATGCATTATTTATGATGGAATGTTTGCCACCTGCACATATCAGTTTTTCTGGTATTGAACATAAGCCCACATTGTTAGGGTCTATACACCTGACTCATCAGGTCAACTAATGTGCTGTTATTCATGTGATAATGTTACAATGCAGCTCTTATTGTTATAATTACCTGACTCTACAATTGCGCAGTCAGTCATGTAATAATGTTGCCTTCGGCACTTGCTTAACTGTTCCATAATGGGTGTCATACTGTTTCATTGTTTGCGTAATAATTACCACGAACGCCTTGGACTGACTTTGTGTGACAACATTAGTGTCACTTCCACCGATTATTCACCTCTAGGCCCCATTTTTGGGTTTCATCAAAATGCTGTAATCGGGATAAACGTTTATTTACCCCCTGGCCTCCCAGGATCTCCGGCACATATTTAGTATTTACATGTATTCATTTTTCACTTTATAATCAGACACCAATTGGTCTGTCCTCTCTCTCCATCGGAGCTCAGAGAACCGGATGCAAACATCAGGCAGCTATCTACTGCGATGCCTGCCGTGACGTCCGGTCGTGACGTGGCTCCGAAACCTGCATTTAGCTACAGCTAGAGTCCCGGCATGCTGTCATTGAACACGTGCAGACGGACTCAAGTGGTGCTGCACAACGCGTAGCGGCCGCACGCGTTTCCATTTTAAGGCCTCACAAGGCAGGTAAGAGCCCCCAGACGGCTTTTTTACAGCAAGCTGCCACAGCCATTGAGCCTGTTTCCCTTTACTAATTTACCCTCCCATATTTTTTCTTTAGATACACGGATCGCTGTGTCCACCAGTGTCACTAATTTACATCTTTATGAACAGCGGGCAGAACGATTGCCTTCCTGTTGCTGGTAAGGGCCTCTTCCTTTCTTGGCACATCCTGTGTGCTATGGTAAGGCACTTTATACTTAATTGATAATCCTTATCCTTTACAGAGGCCCGTACACGCCATACGGATTGATGTGGTCCCATTATTTTTCATTACCTAATTCTGCAATCTGCGCAGCCATCATTGTCAGCTTCCCTTCCCCTCCATGGGGTGAGTGTACACTTTTTACTTTTTGGTTTTACACAGAGTTAAACATGCATTTTCCTAATTTGTCCTTGTCGCAATATGTGCTGATTCTTCCTTTTATTCCTCCCTCCACATGTGCAGGGCCTGGCTGGATCCCATGTGAGTAAATACACTCCCCTTGTCACACTATCACTTCCCTGAGGTCCACGTTCTTCACGCTGACCTTAACTCTTTACTCTCAGGTACAGGCCTATCCAATTATAGTGATAATGCCATGCCAGTCTGCACAGGCCTCACACTGACAGTATCCTTCTCTTTTTCCATAAATGTTCCTATATTAATAGGTCCTGAAGAGACCCCCTATTGCGCTAGGGGTCGAAACGCCGTCGACAAAAGCAAAGCAAACCACTTTCCCAGCTCCTATTATTATATAAGGACGCTGTTGTGTTTATTCCTCTAATGATCGACTTTTACAAATGTTGGAAACCGATTGTATATGTCACTAATATGTCACCACTACTTTTTTAGGTTCCATGTTCACTGGGGACACTCTTTCACTGTTCTTATGAAAAAATTGTATGTTTATCTATATACATAACTATTTTTTTGAACATTGAGTTGTATATGGTTTTTCTCCTTCTGATATCGACGTAACCCTTACCTTCATTGCGATTGCGCATATTAGTATCACATTCCCTATAACTTTCCCACAGGAACCGCTGTTTCTGCTTACTTAGTGCGGCACGATCACCCTCTCCATCCAATTCTCACTATACGCGATAACTCAGGCCACATGCGCTGCACACAACTTGACATCCACACAGCCATGACTAGTCACTATTCTACACTGTACAAATCCACTACTCACAGGGTCCACCTGCAGATTTTCACCTTATTGAGCTCGCTAGATCTGCCCACGCTATCCCTCGACCAACATCTGGCATTGGATTCTCCTATAACAACCGATGAGGTACGTGAGGCGTTATCACCATTGGCAGCTGGAAAGGCTCCAGGACCGGATGGCTTCCCAACAGAGTTCTTTAAGACATATGCCAAGTCACTTATCCCACATCTACATGCCCTTTACAGCTCTGCGATAGAAAATTCCTTACTACCGCCCTCATTATGCATGGCCAGTGTGGTCTCTTTATTGAAACCGAGTAAGGATCCCACAGCCCTAGATTCCTACAGACCCCTAGCGATTTTAAATACTGATTACAAAATACTGGCGAAGCTTCATGCTAATCGTCACGCACCCCTTATTCCTGCATTGGTGCCCTATATCAGAATGGATTTGTCCCCTCCTGAAGCACTTCTCTCAATCTCTGTTGTTTTTTCAGAGTGGCGGAGTATGAGCCGCTCCATTGGCCTCAATCGGGGTGCCTAGTTCTTGACCTGGAGAGGGCCTTCGATTCCCTTGAGTGGATTACCTTTTTGCAGTATTATCTAAATTTGGTTTTGGGGCCACCTTTATTGGTATGCTCAAGTTTCTCTACAAACAGCCTTCGGTTCGCGTTAAAACAGGTCCATATCTGATCCCACTACGGTGGGTCGTGGAACTCGGCAGGGCTGCCCCTTATCCCCTCTTCTCTTATCCCTGGCTGTGGAGCCACTAGTTGAAGGTGTTTGTACCCAAGTTGATGTAGGGATACCCTTGGGAGATGAGAAACACACGATCTCTCTGTATGCAGATGACATTCTGCTATATGTGCGGGATGCTCATTCCATTCCCTCCTCACTAGCTCTTATGCTATCATCATTTGCTAATATGTCGGGATTGCGCGCCAACTCATTGAAGTCTTCCCTCTATGCCTTTTCTGCATCCACTCAGGACCCTGGGTACTCCCTGAATGGGGACCTAGTATTATGGTGTGCCGATTCCTTGCATTATTTAGGCATTCACATTTATCGGCTAAAATCTGACCTTTTTGATGGTAACATAAGTAGAGCCACAACTGCAAACCACACCCAGCTAGCTTTTGGGGGACTCTGCCGCTGTCTGTCACCGTCAGGATCACCCTCACCAAAATGGCAATTCTCCCCCGGCTTCTCTATTACTTCACCAACCTGCCTCTCTATATTCCCTCCTCCTTCTTCAATAAATTTGAGAGAACGATTAGAGATTTCATCTGAGGTACCTCCAGACACCGAGTTTCCATCCAAAAACTTCACATGGCTGCAGATCGGGGAAGCCTTGCCACCCCTAACTTTGAACATTATTATCTAGCCACACAGTTACAATGGATTGCCAGATGTCTGACCTCTCGACAGCTTGCTGACACGGCAACTCTACATCCACCCATGTCGCACCTCTCCCTCTTACATTTGTTCCATCCCTGTGTGAAACCCACAGCCATAGACTCCCTACTGCTCGCGGTAGCACACAAATGCTACTGTAGAAGCCTATTCATCACCCGCTCTACAATACCATATGCTCCTGCTATCCCTCTCCTGGGAACTCCTAGGGGCCTGAGGATCACCACGGCGGCCGAATTGCACAATTGGCGGACGGCCGACATACACCACACTGGAGACCTCTTTCAAGACGGTACCCTCATCCCATACACCGAACTTGTCTCGGAGGAGGGACTACATCCAGGTCGCTTTTTTACTGCATCGTTCCCTTATTGCAACCCTTTCAGCCCGCTGGGGCAATCTATCCACAGAGCCCCCCATGCACCATACGATTCAATACTTACACATGATGGGCAACAGTGGCCACCTAACTCGGTTGTTCGCCGCCTCTCTCCAGCAACATACTGCGATCGTGCTAGACTCCTTAAAGCTTCACTGGGAAGAGTACTTGGAGCACCCCTTCACCGACTCAGAATGGGCTTCTGCCCCTGAAAGCCACACTTGCATACATCGCAATCAGTGCTTCTCCCAGGTCCAACTCTTTATCTTACACCAAGCATACCTTACTCCAGCAAAGATTAACGAGTATTTCGACCGCATGTCCCAGATGTCACCTGATTGATGCAGACTTCTTACACATGCTCTGGCGCTGCCCCACTCTCACTGGGTACTAGACCGCTGTGGCTGACACCCTTGCTCGCTGCACTGAACGCAATGTCCCTTTCTGGTGGGAAGTCTATATTCTGCTTCTGTTCCGTAGAGGCAAAAGACACTGTTTCTGTTGTTTTTAATGGCGCGAAATGAGTACTCACTTCTAACCACTGTTTTTAAAGGTATTGAAATCACTGGAAAACACTGACAAAACCCCACCAGAATTGACCAAAAATAGAAACTGAATACAGGAAAGCCTAATGATCCCTTACACTGGATCTATTGGGATTACTTCTAGGATGTTTGAGAAAAATGATAACCTTGGTGAGGGTGGAAACCAGCAATGTCATCACCGTCAAATGGAGATGCTGCATTATGATGTCATGAAGTTCTGATATGTTCTGTTACCAGTGCTTAATTTGTTAAAAAAAATTGTACCAGGGCCCTCGCCCAGGAGGCCACTGCAGCTTGCACCAACCATTGCTAGCCAATGATAGTACCAACACAACAGCTAACCATCACACTCCTACAAGTTTGACAATTCAAATTATTGCAGGCTCCAAAGCTATAAAGCGAATGGCTTGGGGCAGGTATTAGTCATTGTAATGTATATTTAATTAATCAACCACTGTTGTTTTCTCATCTCTAAATTATTCAAACAGTGCCATCATATGGCATACTGTGCCATGCACCGGAAACCACCAGCTTAAATTAAGCACTGTCTGTTATCCTGGAATATTGAAGGTCTATGTGCTAAAATAGGTTTATTAAGCATTGTAGCTTTCCAGGAGTCATGGGCTAGAGAACATGTGGTGGTGTAAGGCTTTTAAGAATTCCATGTGGAGGTCAAATTATCTATTCATAGAAGATGTGTAGGGGGCCTACCAATATGGTTGTCACTTTGCTTAAATTGCACTGTGGAATAGTTGATTGACTCATACAACAGACCAAAAGAGTTTGTCTTAAATCAGATTATATTTTTATAAATGTGTTATGTATGTCCAGAGTAATTAATTTAGTACCAATATTTCTTCACACTTAATTGTACAAACTGATTTAAGCAATAAACTTACTTTGAAAAGTAGATTTGCTCCTTTACCTCTCTTAAGCATTCTTGTTGGACATTAGAATGCTAAATTAAGACAATTGCAGAAGTGAATGTTCAACTAGATTATGAAGTGGTTAAAACTTTGGGTATTCCGGAATTTGATATAGCTGAGGATAGATATGGAGAGTAAGATTTCTTGTGTTAGGTATGTTGAAGTTACAATTATTCATGTATTGGGGATGTTGAAGTGACAATTATGGCATCCCTTGGTATTAACTTTCAAATCTAGAGGCCAATATCATTGCACATTTACAGTGTATGAGGATATGCATTATCCTGATCTATTGCAGATTTTACATTTTGATGGGCATGATGATGTTTCCATGGGAGGGGCCCAAGTTCTGGTTGTTTAACTAAGTGTAAATGGCCAATTTCAGATGAGTTTCAGATTTGTTTCATAACCATAAATTCACTTTAACTGTGCGTTTTACATCTATTTCTGTTTTTTGTAAAACATATGTTAATGTATTATGAGCAGAAAAAACGATGTTACCATTTACAAGGAATTTTTAGTACATTTTTTAAATTTCTTTAGATAATATGCTACTTTCTCTTCCTGTAGTGCCAATCCCCTGATGCACTGCCTTCGGCCGGGCCCTATGCCCAATCTCTGTGCCTCCAGGCCCATCCTTATTGTCTGGCCTGGAGGCACCCCAACGGATCAACCTCACATAAGTCCAATTGTGCTGTGCATGATATTTGGCTGTGTACACCAGCAGTTGTGCATAGAGCCTTGCCTTTGACCTTCCCCTTTGAAGGCCAGTCGAAGCCTGTATGAAGCCATTGTTGGCTACAAGCCACATGCCCACCCTCTCACACATTAAACCTTGATGCGCTGTGCAGCAGACAATAATGCATTCAGCCATGCATTGGAGGCCCTGGGTGTAGGTCCTAAGTCAGCCCCATATCAATGAAACAAATCCATATGATCTTCAGCTCCATGTGCCTGGAGGTTTATGTGCCATTAAACCAGATGTGCTCTGCATAGGGGGTTCTGGGGCTATCCCCATAGTCCCCATGTTGTTGCTCTGTTCTGCTCACCGCCATGTGCTTCCCACATTCATGATATCCATTGTTGAACAACTCTCTTTAGAGTTCACCATATCCGTGATGAAAAATGTCTCATGCAGAGTTTGGAATTCCAATTAAATTTAGAAATATACTGAGATCCTATTGGCAGAGAAACGCCTGCACATTTTTGAAAAGCAGAATGTCCTCGCAAATGTGTATGTGTACATCTTGTAGCCACAGGACCTCTGGCCAGGGCATGGGTCGCACCACAAGTGCGTCTGTGGTTCCGTCTAAGGGGTGGGAAGAAGGTGTTTCAAGGTGAGGTTTGCCATAGACGTTTGGGAACACCCATCAACATTAACTTTTGTGTACATTCTCAAACCTTCTCCCTCCCCTTTCCACCCTGAAAAGGGTCATGCATTTAGTCCACCTTAGGGCTGGCATAAATCTACTTCCAGAGAGGGTATGGAACTAGTTCACCACCAGATTTTCCGAAGGTGTAGGGGAAGGGCTTTCTCTATGGGGAAAAACATTTTCCTCGTGGAGAAAAAAGGGCATTTGGACATGGGATTCAAAACCTGCTGTTCTTCGAGAACTCCCAATAGTGGGAACAGGAGCGCACACAGAAGTCACATGGCCTTTCCAGAGGTGGCCTTGAAAACTGCATCTGACCCCGCTTTCCAGGTGGAGATCTCTGCCTGTATTTTTTCCTACTTTCTTCGTAAATCAGGCCTATAATATTGTACTACTTATCTCAACTAGTATATGAGATGTGATACACAAGGATTGTATTGGTGGCAGGGGGCATTTAGTGCCTTTGATAGCACTGGTTTGTAGCAGCCCATGCCAAGCAGAAGTGTTGTTGAGGAATGGATTTTGCAGTAAATGCACCTTGGTGTTTTCTTTTCTCATGATAAAGTACATATACGTATTTACCTGATTCTGATCCTCCATTGCTGCCACAGAGGCACAGAATATGAGTCACGTGCACAAAAATTGATTCAGATTGGGTAGGTTTTTGCACACCTGTTTTTTACATTGTGGGAGAACCATACCTGACTTACTGGCCATAAAAATAACATGATTCTTTGGCTGTAGCAGTAACAAAGCCTCATTCACTATTTTTATGACATATGGGTGTATACAAAGCTATCCCCCTACCAACCTTCGCCTTCCATTTCCTATTCCCACAACCCCCTCTGTCACCCCAACCCCACCCACTGGTCCCAAGCTACATTCAACACCTGCTACTAACAGGTGGTAAATGTATGCATTGGAACTCCAATGAATCTGAGAGATCTATATAGTGTTATGCCCAGAAAAATCAGTCCTTTGCAGTAATTCCCCATTCCTTGGAGTTTTACTCATAATTGCACAGTACTGGCACGGATTTACTGCATGCTAATGGTAAATCTCAGGCGATTTTACCTTTACCCCAGTACTGTGCAACTTATAATCAGACCCAGAGTGTCCATATTATCCCCAAGGAAAACCAACGTGTTGCATGCAAAAACGAGTGAGTGAGCATTGTGCATGTGTGTGCTCCACTTGTTAATTGACTTTTGTGCAAAATGTGTTTTTTCCCATTTGCACAAAAACATTTATGAATCTAACTGTGACTATTTGTGCACCTGTGTGATTTGCAGAGATAACTAGATGCATCTGTACACTTGTCTATTGTGTACTTCACACATTTTTTTACGTTTTCTGCTGTCTCTTTTATCTTCATTTTCTCACTTCATATTGCTTTCTACCTACCCTTCTTTTTCTGGTATGTAGAGAGACTTGTCATTTGAACTCGAACTCGAGTATAGTTCAATTATACAGATAGTTTTAGGCCAGGCACCCTACTGTCTGGTCATGTGACCTGTTAGCTTCTAATAACCTGGTTGTTACCCTGAGTGTACTGAACTTTGCCCATACATCTTTGAATGTTGAGCTGGTACTGCAGGGACTGTGTAGAGAGGCAAGATTCAAAACCAGCTGAGCTCTTATTCTTGGGCAGCATCTGACTGTTAAAATCTTCTACAGTGCCACCTCTGTTTTCGTCTGCTTCGGAAGGTCTTCTCCTGGCTCCTCTCTGAATTGTAGAAGACCATTATTTGGGCTCTCATGACCAGCTGCCTTTACTATGGTAATGCTCTTCTGATTGCTGCAGATGCGCCCCTTATGTCACGCCTGCAAGTGGTCCAGAACACAGCTGCATGTTTGGTCTGCCATCTTCCATCTGGCAGCTTGAAATGTCCTAATCTGAGATACCTTTGCCTGTCAGGAAGTGCTGTATTTTTAAGCTCCTTTTCCACCCCCATAGAATCTTTGTATAGTGAGGGTCAAGTTTACCGGACAAGAAACAGGTTTTTCCAGCCAGTCAGGAAACTTAGATCATCTGACATTGCACTAGCCACCCCCGTAACAAACGGACTACTCGAAACGGAGGACCCTCTTTTTCTTACCTTGCGCCTTACCACTAGAATAAGTTGCACTTTCATATTTGTTCCTGTCATAGTTTTACTGTCTTCAAAACGTTGTTAAAAACATGGCTAGTTTAGCCATTTGTGCCCTTTTCTGATTTGCCTGGTTATTGCCTTTCTCTTTAAAAGGCTATAGTGCTGGAATTATCTTGTTGGAGTGAGCTCTTTGCGCTATATCAAATGTTGATAGCATAACATAATTTGCCATAGATAGATGATAACTGTGCGTATCTGACAGCTTGCTTAATGTGTTCTTGAGCACTGTGCATCCTGCTGTTGCTTTGTTTTATATTTCCACCGTTTGGTGTGTGTTCTCACCCACACAATTTTTTTTAGGTCACTGGAGGTCCTAGCTCTACGCCCTGGACCTTATTTTTTTTTTACCTAAACAGGTAGTTTTGAGGCCAGTTCTCCTACCCTCTAGCACATGAACCACTGTCTCCCACATCTCTGTGTTGGGGATCTAGAACGTTCCGCCTCCGTTCGTTCTCCGCTCGTGGTTGTTCCCTTCGTGGAACACAGAACGTGGGATTATGACAGTTGCTGCCGGGGAGCTGTGACGATGGGACACAATAAATGAAGTACCCTACTTTTGGCTTTGTACTTCTTTTCATTGGCGACGAGGATGGGATTCGAACCCACACATGCAAAGCACAATTTGGGTTTCTGCAAGGAAAAAGAAAACACTCTTAATTTACAATCTAGGGACCGAAGGTAGAAACATTCTGAAAACTTTACACCCTGAACTCGTAAGTACCCATGTAAGTGGTGGTGATGAGGGTGATTCTTTATTTGTCGATGACTACGCATCTGTCATCAAAACTTTGGACAAACGATTCAATCCATGAAAAATGTAGTGCTAGAATGCCACAAATTTTTGCAACATGCTCAAGTTCTTGGTGAATCCATCGATGATTTTGTCACTGCACTCAGAACTCTTGCCACCACTTGTAATTACAGAGAATTCATAGACGAAATTATTTGAGTTCAGCTCATTGAACGCAGATGCAATAAGAAAATCCAGGAAAAACTTCTGTCATCGGAAGACGCTGACCTAGAAACAGCCCTCACTCTTGCCAGAAGTCTCGAACATTCCCAATTCTGCCTGGTGAAGTCAAACTGCTAAGTGCAAAGCACAATGCCAAGCCTGCTAAGGTTACCAATGATAATTTTACGCGGAGTTCCACATCCGCACCTACGTTGCCCAAAATCAAAACTGAGAAGATGCAACTCTCATGTTTTCGTTATGGGAGCAAATCTCATTTAGGAAAAGCTAAGTTTTGTTTTGCCTTTAACCAAACTTGTTTTAAATGTGGTAAGAAAGGACATCTTGCTCGGGTGTGCAAGGCCATCGGGTTGCACAAAGGCACCACAGAAACCGTTAGATCTATTGAAGAAGACTTTATTGACTCAAGTGAAGTAAATGAGAATGTTTTATTAATGTTGTCTTCTTTATCTTTACAGTCCGAGGGGGTGGTTAGGATAGCGTCCATGGTTGGATCACGCAAGAGGAAATCCCCAGCATATTTTATCAGTGTGAATGGCCAGAATGTGAGTTTCTTGGCCGATTCTGGTTCCCCATTCACCCTTATTAATGCCAAAGATTTTGGTGGGCTGGAGGGCATTCAATTACACCAGACTAACATTAGGATTTTTGCTTTTGGAGGAAAAAGAGTGGAAGTTCTTGGCAAATTTGAGGCCAATTTGGAATTCCATGAGGATTTTGCCACTGGAACTGTGTACATAGTGGAGGATGGTGCAAATTTGTTGGGGTGGGAGGAGCAAGGAGAGCTTGGTATCATTCTGGATCCCAACCATCCTGACATGGTTTTGTCAAGACGTGAGGCACGTAAATTTTACGACACACCCTCACCTTCCAACTCTTCTGGCACTGTAATGGTTGGACGCCTAACCGGTGAAGAGTGGATCTAGAGGTATCCTGAAGTTTTTAGCGATAGTCTAGGCAAGCTGAAGGGTTTTCAGCACCGCATCATCCTTAAAAATGGTGCGAAGGCAGTCACACATAAGGTGCGGAAGGTACCCCTGAGTCTGCGTGATGAACTAAAGCAAGAACTGGAACGTTTGTGTTTCATGGATGTAATTGAGCCCATTGAGGGGTCTGAGTGGTTGGCCCCTATAGTTTTGGCACGCAAGGCTAATAAATCCCTTAGGATGTGTGTGGACTTGCGCAATCTTAATTCTAACATCTGGGTGGATCGCCAGCCACTACCTAACATCAACGAGATGCTTGCAACATTAGATGGAGCCAGGTATTTTTCGTCATTTCACATTTCCTCAGCCTATCACCAAGTTGAGTTGAGCAAAGACTCCAGACACTTCACCTCCTTCGTGACACCTGAAGGAGCTTTCCATCACAAACGCATGCCGTTTGGTTTGGCATCAGCCTCCTCAGTGTTTCAACGCCTTATGGGCAATTTATTTAAGAACACTGTGGGGGTCGTGTTCTTTCAAGACGACATTCTCGTCTATGGAAAAACTGAATTGGAGTATGACTGCAGGGTCAAACATGTATTGGAGATTGTGAAATCGCATAGCTTGACTTTAAGGAAGGACAAGTGTAAGTTCTTTCAGGAGGGTGTGGATTACCTGGGTCACCACATATCCAGTAAAGGAGTGGAACCCAAGGTGAAACTTTTAGATGCTATTCAGAATACGCCAGCACCTACAAACAAAGATCAACCTCACTCCTTCCTAGGGCTAGTGGAGTACTATGCCAAGTTTGTGCGCAATTTTTCTGACAAAACCACCTGTTTGCGGGAAATCCTTAAGAAACACACCAGGTATGTGTGGTGCGATGAGTGTTATGATCATTTTAAACTTTTAAAAAAGGAAATTGTGCAGGCACGCCCCCTTAAGTTATTCAACTTCAATGACCTGTGCATTGTCTCCACGGATGCTAGCAATGTTGGTTTGGGTGCTGTCCTTATGCAAAAGAGAGGTGACGGTCATGAGGAGACAATTGCATTTGCCTCCAGGACTCTTCGAGGTGCTGAAAACACTTACTCCACCATTGAGAAAGAGGCTTTAGCTTTGTGGTGGGGTGTTCAGTACTTGCAGAATTTTCTGTGGGGGAATGAATTTGTCCTTAGAACTGATCACAAGCCTTAAGTTGACCTTTTTACCACTAAGGGTGGCAGTAGGGCTACTCCACGAATAGCTAAATGACAGTACAGATTACAAGAATTTAGATATCATTTGGTGTATGTGGCAGACGTAAAGAACCACATAGCTGACTGTTTATCCCAGCTACCCCTCATTGAGAACATTAGCGATTCTCCTGTGGATGATCTTGGCATAGTGTGTGCTGTTGGTGCTGTAGTGAACACTGTGAAGGGTGCATTTTCCAAGCAGGAGTGGTTGCAAGCTCTATCCGAGGACGATGAAATTAAGATGGTGGTTGATTTTGTGGCACATGGTTGGCCTATCAACAAGGATTTGGCCCCTGAATTAATTCCTTTCAAAAGCGTTGGTGAAGAGTTGTCCTTAGTTGATGGAATCTTACGCAGGGGTGGTCTTCTAGTTATTCCTGTATGCATGCGCAAGAAGATTTTATATCAGGCCCACGAAGGTCATCTCGGTATCCATGCCATGAAACGCAAGGTTAGGGAGGACTTCTGGTGGCCTGGGTTGGACAGATCCATTGAACATTATATTCGGGACTGTTGTGCGTGTGTCCTGAGTGACAAAACTCAAGTATATATATCCCTCTTCCATCGATCCTATTGTTGTGAAGGATTTACCTTGGTGCAAACTAGCTTTTGATGTGGCTGGTCCTTTTGGAATCTCTGGGAATTCTCCTTTGTATGCGTTAGTCTTGGTGGATTACATGTCCAAATGGCCCGAGGTGAAGTTTGTGGAGTGTGTCAAGTCCTCGTCCATCATCAATTTTTTCAAAGAAGTGTTTCTCCATGAAGGGTTTCCGGAGGAACTGGTAACTGACAATGGCACCCAGTTGATTTCCTTGGAAATGTAAAACTTTCTTAGGGAACATGGCATCAAACACATTTTGACTTCTCTTTACCACCCCGCAGCAATGGTCTTGTTGAGCGCATGAACCATCTTATCAAAGACCAATTGCAGTTAGCCCTGGTGAACGGTTTGCACTGGAAAATGGCCATTGCTGACATGCTGTGGGCAGTGAGGACTACCCCTCATATCAGTACTGGCATGTCCCCTTTCACTCTTTTCAGGGGGAGGGTTGCGGGTTCCAAGTTAAACAAAGACTGGATGTCTAGAAAGGAGGTTGATCAGTGTAAATTAGGCAAAGTAGCTGATGTGAGAGCGGCAGTACAATCTAAGTATGCAACTGTTTCAAGGAGAGTTTCCCCTGTTTGTGTTGGTGACTGGGTGAGAACCAAGAGGCCCGGTTTTGTTTGCAAGGGGACTTCTCGGTTCTCAGCTCTGGTAAAAGTGAGGGAGGTGAAAGACCACGTGGTGGTGCTAGACAATGGGAAAACGTAGAACAAATGTGCTGTCTCTGTGGTACCTCAATCCAAAGTTGTGTATGTTGGTGAGAAGATGTGTGTTCATTCTGGTTACACTACCGCTGATGCAATTCCTTCCGGAACGGGTGTCTGTCTGGATCGCATCACTTCCAGGAAGATTCCTGCCAGGGTTAGAGTTGCTCCTGTTAAGTTTCAAGATTATGTCATGCATTGATTATGTTTTGTTTGCCCTGTTGGTCAACAATTGTTTTAGTTATTTTACATTGTTATGTTTTCTTTTCCTTGTGAAGGATGGGGGGTGTGTTGGGGATCTGGAATGTTCCGCCTCCGGTCGTTCTCTGCTCATGGTTGTTCCCTGCGTGGAACACAGAACGCGGGGTTATGATAGTTGCTGCCGGGGAGCTGTGACGATGGGACATAATAAATTAAGTACCCTACTTACGGCTTTGTACTTCTTTTCACTCTGCTTGCCACAACACCTGTACTCAAGTTGGCCCATCAATAACGGACTGTAAATATGTTTTTCAGTGCTGGCCTAATTGTAAACGTGTTTCTTTTCAAAATTGTGTGATTTGAAAGAAATAACTATGTGCATCTCATAGCTACTTTTTGTTTTCTTGCTCACCAGTTATCAGATTAGAGTGATTAATTTGGGAGGGGATAACACCCACCAATTTAAAAAATCCTCTTTGGACGGGTCAAAACAAAGTTCTGAGAAAATATCTGCTCACCTAATGGCAGCTATGCTACAAGGAGCAGCCAGTCCCCAGAGAAGTTTCTGTTATGGCCAAGCAGCACCAAAAATAAAGAATACAACACAAAAAAATCCCAAATCAATTTAGAAAAGTAAAGAAACATTAATGAGCAAAAAGACACCAGGAACAATTAACTAGGTTACAAGGAACTGGAAATATTATATTTTAAATTTTTAAGCAAAAAACACTGAAAAGTAAGGTGCCAATCAAAAGTCACTGTTTGTGGTTAACCAGGAACTAATCGATTTCAGGGTGACCTCAGTGGAGAAGAGCTCAGATACACCAAGTGGTAGTCCCAGTCAAAGTTTTTATCTTCAGTCTTAGTCCCTGAAATAGAAGTCAAATCTTCCAGCTGGGCAATGTTCAAGGCTCTAGACAGCAAGAGTTCCTTCAAATCAGATATGTTGTCATCAAGCTGTTGATGAAGCCACTGGTTTTGGCACTGAAAGAGTGAGTGTGACAAACCTGGATTTCATAGACAACATCATTGGTTTGTGGGATGGGTGGATTTGTCACCCTGCCCCAGTCCAAGGCTATACTTTTGAACATAGTTACCATTTTGGAAGTCAGAATTCTTAAGAGGGTCAAGACTGTAAGTTATAACCATTCCAACAGACAGGGGCAGCCCTATTCCCCAGAACCTGGGGCCAATGAACAATGATAAAGCAACAATGGTTCAGGAAACAATTTTAAACAAAAAGGTTTTTTAGCAGAAAACATACAACTAATAAAGAACAATTATTCGAAAAGAAAATTACAGAAGATGAAATGAAGTACCCACAACAGGTATCTGAAAGACGTTTGTTATTGAAAAATCCTCATAAAACACAAAAGAAAAATACATAAATTAACTGGTGCTTGCAGGGTTACACAAGATGTACACAAATGAAGAATACAAATTATAGTGTAAACAAAAGACAATGGCAGAGGAAAAGTTAACATAAAAATAAGTTTGTCAAGTGACAGAAACAAAACACATTATATGCTTACTCTTGATTTGCCAATGGAAGGTGTTGATGGTGTTTTGACCTTCCAGTTCATTAAGTCATCATCAGGACAAAAAATAAATGTTAGGTGCAACCATCAATTTCAGTTTGTAGACTCTCGAGTAAATTTAGAGAGAGCCTCCAGGATAAACCAATATTCATGCTGCCAATAAAGTCAAAAGTCAGGATTAGCTTGGCACACTGGGATTCTAATGGCACTTTTGTCAAAACCACTTCCGGGCTAAAGTCACCTTTCAATTTAATACTGATACTTTTGCCAGCTCCTCTCGCACGAGTCTCCGAGAAGGAATCAGCCAGTCAAAGTTTTTACCTTCAGTTCTAGTCTCTGAAATCGAAGTCATATTCTTCCAGCTGGACAATGTTCAAGAATCTAGACAGCAAGAGTTCCTTCAAGTCAGAAATGTTGTCATCAAGCTGTTGCGTAAGCCATTGGTTTTGGCACTGAAAGGTTGAGTGTGACAAACCTGGATTTCATAGACAATGACATTAGTTTGTGGGATGGATGGATTTGTCACCCTGTCCTGGTCCAAGGTTGAACTTAGTGACTTTTTTTGGAAGTAAAAATTCTTAAGAGGGTCAAGGCTGTAAGCTATAACTAGGCAGGACTCCAAAAGTCTTGATACCTTTGCTATGAAGTCTTGTTAGTTTTCAGAGCAACAACAAGTTCTGAGCAGGATGAATCTAGTTTTCTTGCCCGCCTTGGCTGTAACAATCCTGAGCAAGCCTCAGCACCTTGTTCCAGTCTTCCAGAGGTGAAAAATAAGTCCCACTTTTTTCAAAGTCATTCCTGCAGTCCTTATCCCCTCAGGCCAGGTTTCTAGGCATCAGGTCTCTCTCCAGCCAGGTCTGCTGTGGAGTCCAATCCTCTGTGATCAACTGGACCCTCTTGTCGTTTTCTGTCACTGAAGCAGGTAATCAGGAGGACAACCACTTGACCCTTGGGGAGCAGATCCAGTCCCAGGGATTTGGTTCAGGCAGCAGAAAGTACATTGTAAAAAGCTACTTTCCACTTAAGTTATCAGAAGCCTGATTTCACCAATAAATCTGATTTTGAAAATTGAGTACGAACTGTGAAGCATTTTTCTAGCATTTTTCCAATTAGAAATTGGAAATAAAGAGTTTAATCTCATCTTGGCCTGTTCAGGGAAATGTTTTTAATGAGCATGAAAATGCATCCTCTGGTCAATGTTTGGCAAAGTAAGCATTTGGTGTTGACTCTCACATTTCAGGCTTCCTCACAAAGTATTTTTTGTGACCAGATGTGTGAACATTATCCACTAAGAACAGTAGAATAGCTGTGTATCAGCTCATATTGATATGATGCCCATAAAAACACCAACGCAGTGGTTTGCTGTATTCCTTTCCCTTAGAGCTGCTAAAAGACTGCAGGGCATATTCACAAGCCCCTATCGCCACAGGAACGTCACTTTGTTCGACGTTCCTGTGGCAATAGGGGCTTCACCTTATTCACAAGGCAGCGTTAAGCCACTTAACGTGGCTCAATGCTGCCTTGAGAATAAGGCCCCCTTTCACACTATACTTAGCGTGAAAGGGGAGGGCAATGGGTGTTGCTGTGGGCGTTCCACCGCAACACCCATTGATTCTGACGCTGCCTCCTATTCACAAGAGCAGCGTAAATAGGAGGCAGCGCCAGAATTAAGACCAGGGAAAACCTGGTCTTAATCTGGCGAAGCGAGGAGAAATGTTTAATTTCTCCTCGTTTTTGCTGTTTTCATGTGTGCTGCGCTGTGCAGCACACATTAAAACAGCAAAAGGCCAATGATTGTGTATGTACAGGAAGGTCCCCCTTCCTGCACATAAACAATCATTTTTTGAAAATGCCGTTTTGCAACTTCTGTGTGTGCTGCATTAAGCTGCACACATAGAAGTCACAAAACGGCATTTCAAGATTGTTTATGTGCAGGAAGGGGGACCTTCCTGTACATACACAATCTTCCCTTGCACACAGACACCCTTGCACCATTTTGCAAGGGTGCCTGCGTTGGCGCTAAGCTGTTACACTTAGCGTAGGCGCAGTGGGAAACGCAAGGCTGCACCATATCCTTGTGAATATGGTGCAGCCTTGCGTTTCTGAAGTGGCGAAGTGAGGCGTTAAGCCATGACGGCTAACGCCTCACTTCGCCACTTCCTTGCGAATATGCCCCTGCGAGTGTGGTTGGAATAGCTTAATATGTTATATATAGATTGATCAAGCAGATGCTTCTGTTTATATGATGACATTCTGTCTATACTACTGTTATTTTTATTTGGCAGATAGGAAGACTTTAGTGACATAGTTAGTGTTCTTTTAAGATATATATTTTAAACTCATGTTAATTTGTAATGTTTTGATTGCGATAGATTTTTATGTGGGATTCATATAAGAGTAATGTGATTGCACTGTGATTGAACTGTGTTTTTGTGATCTTGTATGATGGGAATAAACTATTTTGAAACAATATTTTTTAATATGCATCTTCCTGAGGCAATTTTAGGTGGTCCCATATTTTCTTGATTACTTTTGGGAAGCTGTGTCCTGTTGTTTGTTTCCATGCCACTTCTAGTTACTTTCACTGGTGGTTAGTGGATGCTGTGTCTTCAAGTGCCTACACTACTTCCATTTGGACTCAATAGATAGTTAGGGACATATTCCATATACCAAAAGTAATGCAAACAGGTGAAAAGTGTTCATTTGTCATTTACTTTCCAGTGCAAAACTTATTTTGCGCACACATTTTGATGCACAGTTAGGTTGTCTAGTGCCACACACATACTCCTTTGCACCATATTTCAAAGGTGTGCTTGATGTATAGCATAGGTTTCGAACTGGAAGTTTATCCTTCCAGTATGAAGTACTATGCTTAGATAAAATGTAATTTTTTTAACACATTAGATGGGCGCTTTACTGTGAAACACACATGCTTTGTTTGAAAAGATATCTCCAGCTTAACACCTGCCTTGAGGAGGGTAATTTTTTGCACAAAGGCCTGTCTATTACTGTTAATAGCTAAGGCTTTGCACAAAAAGAATCTCATGGAATGCCCCTCGACGCAAAGAAGCACTAAGCACTATTCTGGGTTACTTTAGGCTACTTTCCAGCACAAGTAACTGTTATAGGGATTCTGCACACACAGAGCTATGCACAGGATAATAGAACCTCGGAATATAGTGGTGAGCCAACCATAGACCTTAGCACCTAAAATCCCAACCCAACTAGCCTTAGCGTCCCATTAGCAACAATGTACCAATGATTAGACAACCCAGAACACAGTATCTCTCCCAGGGCTCGCAGAGGCAAGAACACTCTTTCGTCACACTCGTACCTGTCCACAACATGCGTAAGAAGAGACACTGTATAGGTTAAAATGTTTATTTCAACTTACGTGCTCTAAGATACAGTACACGTGTCAGTACTATTAGCATAATGCATATGAATAATATAATCAGCATGGTTACAACTCCATAGAATACAAACGGGGAAAGCATCTCATAAAGCAGTGGATATATGTCTAACTAACATTACCACCCTCCCCGTGCTGGAAGCTAGTTTATTATAATAATAATAGAAGACCTCTGGGCTTTGACTAGCGAACCCCCATACCTCAGTCTCTAGATGCAAAACTACATCAGCAGATAATCACAGCTCTTCTCCCTGGAAAGGTTGTCTCCAAGTGTGCCTAGTGCGGGCCAACCGCAATACTAAAAGCACACTAATTTCTCCATGGCAGCTGTACCTAGTGTTATGTCTAGGTGTGAGGGACTGGCCAAATCAACAAGAACAAGGAAACGTTGTTATTCGACCTTGTACATGTTGTGCAGACTGAGCCCAAAGTGAACAGGAGAAAAGGTGAAAGATAGAAAATGCAGACAGTGCAAAAAGAACTTGGCAAGAGCAGAGGTCGATAGAACAACGATTCAGAGTAATGTGTGCAAAGAAAAGCAGTATGGCAGCCAGGCCCAAGACGACTTAGCAAGGCAGGCCAGGGCCAGGATGCCACAAACCACAAGACACCCTCCCCTGGACAGTCCATCGGCCAAGACAAAGGACGAAGACAGAGTTCAAATGGGCCGAGCAGAGAAAAAAGAAAAAAAAAAAAAAACGTCTGTAGGTTATGCAGTCCCCATGAGGGACAGGGACAAAAAACAAAGGTGTCCAATGACAAATGAGAGCCAGCGAGTCAGGCCATTTCAATCCAGAAGTGTGTAAGTGCTGAAAAACGCTATAGCATCCAAGAGGACATCATTGGAAGTGTCAGAAAACATAGACGCCATCCAGTCCAACAGATCAAACGAGCAGGAATGTTCCTCAGAGGACGGAGCGTCCAAAAGCAATGCGGGACAGCTTGCGTGATATTCAATATAGCTCTGTTGTAGGTGATTCTGAGCAGCCGCCCAGATATCCCATTGTGCCAAAATCCCAAGTGCATCCGCACGCGTCATACAGCCAGTAACGGAACAGTCCCGTTCATGGGCCTCCAAGGGACCCACCAACCGAACAAAATCCGGAACAGACAACGACGAATTGGAGAGGCAATAATCCATGGTCCAGGTGAAAGGACAGCGGATGCAAGACATCACAGGTTGCACGCAAGTGAAATACGCAAAGCGAAAAGAAAGGGTATATGACACACTGATGGTCGCCAATGGCAGAACACCGAAACCAGCCAGGAGTCGTTCACGGAGCAGCTGGAGGCGTTCGGGATCGAGAAGGGCCCATCGGGGAGCAGCCATTGCGCAGAAAACAGACCAACAGCAAGACACCAGCCGCCAAGGCGAGGATTAATGGGAAGCCACCAAAGACGCTGGAACAAATAGAATGAATGAACGCCGGTATCACACCGAAAATAGTTTGGAAGGTGGACACCAGGCCGGACCCCACAATCTTAAAAAGTGCACCAGACCCTCAGTGTTTGATGCGTTAAAAATACGATGAATTAACTCCCCGAAATGTTGGGGGAGGTTAGTGTTCAAAAGGGCCTGTATTTCACTGTGGGTACTCGCCACCTGGAGAATGAATGTCTCCCGGGCGGATGTGAACATAACCTCCTCATTCAATAATAGGGCCTTTGTTCTGCTCAACTTATTGAAATCTGCCTCCATGGTAGGAATGGAAGGCCAAATAGAGTTATCAACGATGTCGTGAGGGGGAGGAAAAAGCACATTCTTGCAGCAGACAACTCTGTGCGAAACCGTGACAATATACGGAATGCCGGCCTGTAGGCCACAACAGTCTTCGTTATTCAAAAGCAAATAGCTACCATTAGTAAGCAAAGTAAAGGTAGGAGAAATAGCAGGAGCAGGAATACCCTTTAGCACA
Source organism: Calotriton arnoldi (assembly GCA_963921515.1). NCBI lineage: Eukaryota > Metazoa > Chordata > Amphibia > Caudata > Salamandridae > Calotriton > Calotriton arnoldi. Next base: position 3,628,309 of record CAWUFW010000603.1, read on the forward strand.
CATGCAAGATTTGGAACGGAAACGCTACAAGCTCCGTGCAGCTTAATATGTTTACAAATAAGTGAATGACCTACAGTTGAATCACAAGACTCCCCGTGAGAAAAACTTCCTTGCCGTCTCTAAGGCATTTATACATGAAAGGCAAGGACCAGAGTTCATGCAGGAAGGCACTACCCAAAGGCTGGAAACGGCCCACAGGATAATGTTTCATGCATGAGCTAAATTCAAACAAGGAAAAAGGTAAAGCGATAACCCCATGAACTAGCCACACAGCAGAATCTAGTTCCGCTACAGAGAATGGTAAAGGATCCACTTTCTCGATATGTAACAAAGTGTAAGATGCATCTTTCATGGACATGAACTGCTGTTTTTCAGTCAAATTAAAAGGCAGAAATAGGGCAGTGGTGTTCAAGAAATTCCAAGGAACTTTACCTAACTTAAGGGTTTGCAAAGTCCACGCAAACTGCATTACTGAACGCAATTGATTCTGACCATGGTACAATATAGAAACATCATCTTGTACAATATCAACAACAGAGGACACAATATTCTCTAATGTGTAAATGCGGGAAGACAGGGTATTTATACTATTGTCAACAACAGCAAGCACCTTTTCCAAATTTGCCTGGTCTATTTCCCGAAGACGGGATGCAGCTTCCATTTGTGACAGCTTCCAGAGTTCATTATACGCTTCATAAATGAATCTCTTTGGTCGTGGACCACGAGGCCCCAAGACAAAGTCGGACAGATCAATGTTGCCTGAAAGGAGGGATAAATGCTGTTTAACAGAGTCTAGGGACGAATGCTGCAACCACTGTTTGCATTTAGAAACACAATTTGGGCCGGCGTTAAGGCAAGCACGGTGCAAAGCCTCTGTGCCCTGCACCTGCCATGGCTTTGAGCCCCAGATTGATTTCAAATCCACAGTGTCCCTCCAGTACTCATAACCACCCACAGCTAAGGCGTTCAAAAAGGAACCCGAATAAAGTAATTTTGTGTGGGTCAACATAATTTTCTGAGTTAATGGGGCATTCAGTTTAAAATAATAGGACCCAGGGTTTGATCGATAGAAATAAATTTACCTATTTCACTGATTTCAAAGAGTCTGGGAGCTACCTGGTATGGGGTTTGGGCAATGTTCCCATTGGGTGTAGGTAACAGGGCTACGTAGTGCACTCGGTTTGTGGAGAAAATGGTTGCCCCAATGCTGGTAGCAGTACAAATCGGCATAATTCGCAGAATTCATATACAAATCCTCAGCATTAAAAGAAGCATAATATTTCAGATCAGCAAACAATGCTTCAACGGCATGCACATCCCAATCGTCAGAATGAATATTACTTTTTACGACATCACCCATCGAAACACGAAGGACATTCGGTACATTAATAATTTCTGTCGGACCATGGATTTGAAAGTTTACCGCATCCCATACGATGCCATCAGCAACTGGAAACGCTGAAATGTTCACAAATGTGTGGTCATGCTTCATGATGTGAGATGAGGAATGGGGAGCTAAAGTTCCAGCAACACTGTTCACAGCAGAGCGTTCAGGTAAATAGTGACCATTGATGAGTAGAAAAAACACTGTGACAAAGCCAATGGACATGAACAAAAAAATCAAGCAAAGCACCAACCAGAGATATGTCCAGGGTGGAACCCAAAAATTGTCTCTAAACCAGGATACAAAAAGACTGAACTTGGACGGGACATTTGAAGAGGTGGAATCCGAGTCAAAGGAAAAACGTGTCGGCCTCAGTGGCGTTGTTGGTTGGTGTGCCACTGACTCTGTCGCGGGATAGGTATACTCGTCCTGGTCGATGCAGGGGGATGCAGGGGGTTCGAATATATTTTCAGGCAAATCAACCATCTCCATGGTAACATCAGTGACCGTTCGGGCAGGAGTGCCTCGAACACATGTCCGATAAATGGCAGGACAAGAGACCGCTGGTGTAACACTATTCAGGATCGGCCAGATGTTGTAGCTTGACATTTTCCACTGAGATGTATCTGTTCTCCTTGCGACAGGAAGCGGTGGTAAGATTACTGTACGTGTTCCCTTCAAGCCCAGAACTGGAACCGGTGCACGAAAAGAGGGGCCAAATTCTTTTTTGTTCTCCACCTTCTCTCGAACCAGGTCGCCAATCTTCGGAAGCCAGCCGGCAACCGGAATCTGCAGAGCGGGGTCTGTGGCTGAAGGCAAATGTGCAATTGCAAGTTTGTCCCGGGCTTCTTGTAATTCCTGTAACATAGTAGAGTGGTTATCTACATCAAACTTGGCGGATTGCACCGCCATGTCTAGACCATCAAGGTCAGGCACAAACATTCGTATGCCAAAAAGCATTTCGTAAGGGGTCCGCCCACCCAGAGGTCTTCTAGGGAGATTATTAAGTACACGTTGTACGGTATACAAGTGGGCCAGCCAGTTCCTGCCAGTACCTATAACTCTAGCTGTCAAGGATTGCTTTAAGTCACGGTTCATTCGTTCAACGATAGAATTGCCCTCAGGCCTATACGGAGACGAAAATTTCACCCGCACCCCCAATGAACCCATTGCGTCCTTGTAAGCCTTAGAGTCAAACGCCGGACCTTGGTCAGAATGGAAGGTGCCGCATGCGAAAATTCCCACAAAGACACGCAAATCCCTGATGACGTTTCGAGCGTCAGCACTCCGTTGTGGCCAGACCCAGATGAACCGTGTGCACGAGTCCACTGCCACTAAGATATATTTATAGGCAGTGTCTGAAGAAAATGGACCGCAGTGATCCAGGTAAACACACCCAAAGGGTCTGTTAGAAATGCCTAGCGAGGTCTGAGGTGGTCGTGTAACCGTGGAAGGCTTGATCTGTTGACAAACGTCACAGGAAAGCACATAAGTACGGGTGTCTTTATATAAACCACGCCACCAGTAACGGTGCTGTAAGATGGAAACTGTCGCAGACACACCCGCATGAGCTGAAGCCATGCCTTCGTGTGCTGCCGTTATCAAGGAAAGCCTGTGGTCCGCGTTGGGGATCAGCCGATCCCCAACGCCGGGTATTGTTACATAAGGTGCCTGTTCGGGACCTAACTGATAATAATATTTGGAAGGAAAACCCCTAGGGTAATTAGCACCTTCCTTGGTCGCAGCAATAGCTGCCAAAATATCGGTGTCAATTTTAGACATGGATCTAGTAACTGCTGCTACTGAACACGTGACTACTGCTGATTTGGCAGCTTCATCTGCCAGACTGTTACCAACAGCGTGTGCGCCCACCCGCTGATGGCCTAGGGTGTGAACCACCTGTGTGAGCGGCAGACGTTGTTGTAATTCTGCCACTCGAACCCAAAGCATTTTATGCTTGATTGTGCTGCCTTTAGCGTCTCTATAGTCGTTTTGCGACCAAAAGAACAGATTGTCATTGTATGTTTGAACACAGTAGTAAGAATCGCACACAATTAAAGTGGTCACATCAGGATTAACGAACTCAAGTCCAAGCACCAAAGCGCGCAGTTCGGCCAATTGTGCGGTACTATCCCCGAGTGCCTGAGTGTGCACTACAGTGGATTTGAACTTTCCGTTCACAAAGGTAACTGCAACAATAGCACATGCGGCTGAATAAGCATGCTTGGACCCCGTGGCCGGTTGTGCCGAACCATCGGTGTAGATCACACAGTCGTAATCCTCAAGCGGCAGTAAAGACAGAGGAGGAGGATGAACAAATTCATACTGTAAAAACTCCTGAGTCTGAAGAGAAGAATCGAATATGAAAGTGACATCCGGAGACGTCAAAGATGTTGCCCATTGAATCCAACGGGGGTGCAAAGCTTTAGAGTTCGGTACACTTGCTTTTGTCACTGCCTCTAGGGCAGGATAGGGTGTTACCACCAGAATGCGTTTTCCCTGTGCCAGTGCGCGCTCCTTTAGAATCGCCATTTGCACTGCCGTTAGAACTTTTTCTACAGAGGAAAACCACATTTCCGCGGAAGTGTACGGATGTGACTTGTATGCGATGGGTACTGTATCACCTTCGTTAAAGGTTAAGTACGTGAAACCCACTGCCCCTGGAATGATTCTAATCACCAGGTTTGTGTGGTTATCCTGCGTCAGAAGATATTTAGACTCAAGAAGGTCAGTCTGTAAAGACTGTAGAATGGAGGTATGCTCCGGAAGCCAACAAGACTTCGAAAAAGTAGGTTGTATCAAGGCATACAGTGGCTTGATACGCTGGGCATATTCGGGAATGTATGTACGTCCGAAGTTCAAAAAACCCAGCAAGGACTGAAGCTTCTTCAGATTAGTAGGAGGGCACAGAAGTGCACATTTCTCTAGGAAATGGGGGGCTAAGCCCTTACCTTCATTGTTGAGCTCGTAGCCCAAGAACAAAACGGTAAATTCAGCAATATGAGATTTGGCAAAGTTAAATTTGTAACCTTGAACCGCAAATTCAAGAATAATGCGGTCTACTCGGGTCAGATGCGGGAACAATTCGTCGTCCGTCAGATAAATGTCATCTACGTACGAACATGCGTCTGGATCAATGCCGTCTAACAAAGAGACAACACGAGCGGCGAATACGCCTGGACTATTCTTGTAGCCCATAGGAAGACGCCTGAATTTGAACATTTTACCACCGGAAGTAAAAGCACACCATTGGCCACTCTCCGGGGCTAAGTTGTGTGTGTAGAATCCATTTGAAAGGTCAAGTGTCGTTTTATATTTTTTACGAACAAGACTGTCTACAAGCGCAGAACTATGGGTATTTTGCACCGCAAAGGTCCGACAATGAGAGTTCAAATGCCGGTAATCCAAAACTAAGCGGTACGATCCATCGGGTTTAGAAACCGCGAAAAGGGGATTGTTCATAGGTGATACGCAGGTTTCGATTACTCCCTGATATTCCAACTGAGTCAGAATTTCGGAAACGGGGCCTTTGGCTTCACGTTTTATGGGATATTGGGGTTGTGGCTGCGGTAGTGACCGCAAAGGTATTTCATGGGGGGAGAATCTTCGTCCCAACCCACGTGGTTGCGGTATAACGCAGGAGCCAGGGACACAGCCCACTCAGCTGCAAGAGCCTCCGCTTTGTCCTTTGGGACATGTCGAGAAAAGCTCGGAAGGATTACCTCCTCCCTTTACGCGCAGCAAGAACGAATGGGGGTGGCCAATCCACCTCCGCTAACAAAATGTCGTATGAAGAGGTTAGATTTTCCCAAAAAATCCCTTTAATAATGCGCTGTATATCACCTTCAATTTGAATGACAATATTAAAAAGTCTATCAGGGGGTGCCACTCTGGTGTCAGCTGTCTCGACAGTAATGAATGTTTCAGTTGCTGTCGCCTCCATATGAGGACGTGGCGCCTCCCGCACTATGGTAACTTCCGCGGCGCTGTCTAGGAGGGTTACTGCCCACGTCCAATTCAGGAGCCTCATTCTCACCGTCTGTGGCATATTTCGCTGTTACAGCGGCAACCTTCTTCTTCTGAAATTGTGGTCGAAAACGTTGAAAGTCTTCTGCTTTTCCTCTGACTTGTTGTCGAGGTTGGTCTCGTCCCTGGGGAGCCTCTCGGTCCCTTCCTCTATCCTGGCGGTCTCCTCCACCGGCCTGTGACAAAGTCTGTGCCTATGAAGAACGAGGAGAACGCGCATCAGGGATCTGAAACCTATCCGGTGATTTAATTCTCGCTCTATCGCGTAAATCATAAGTGCGTTCAGAAGAGACTGAAACCGGGGATGCGCCCCTCGACCCCGGCTTCTTTTGTTGCTTACCCTGTTTTTTCAGCCTCCAGCTCTTTTTAGTGAAGACTGGTTTCTCATCTTTCTCAGATTGAGGTTTGGTTTGTTGTTGTTGTTGCGATTGTGTTTGCTGTTTTGCAAAAGGCTTGTTGCCCAGGCTATTTCTGCCAATAGTTTTGTAAGCCTGTGTAATAATTTTCGGTAATTCGCGAGGCCTGTCCAATTCTGGGACCAAAGCCAAAGCATTCGCTACTTGAAAGTTCACTGCATCGCCCTTGACATTCGCAAGGATCAGCTCAGCTCAGCTACTACTTCAAACACTCCCACCAGTCTCATCCCTAATTCCACAGCCGCTTCAGGGCCATGTTCATCCTGTACTTTTTTAATTACTGAGGGGAGAACCGTCATGGAAGGAGTACCAAAACACTTAGAATATACTGCTGCGAATACCTTACCCCAGTTGTCGCAGGCTGTCAACTCGGGAATTAAGTCTTTTGGCAAACTAATCGTAAGAATGCGGTGTTTATCCACTGGGGTTGTGTGTGGAAAAACTGCCTCCAACTGGTCAAACTTTTCTGCAAGCCAATAAGGAAAGTCGTCCTTATTTTGTGGACGTTTGCCCATCACTGAGTTCACCATTACAGGACTTATGGTAACTCCGCCTGCACCAGCTGGATGGCCTGCAACTCCAGGAGGGGCTCCCTGGATGTTGCCCGTAACATATTGCACTAAGGCTCGATGCACTCGCACCAAAGCCGAATACATGTTGCGTAGTTCCGCGACTGGTATTTGCATAAATCGCGGATGTGGTGTGTACCCGGCCAAAACAGGCCAAGTGGCCCCATCAATAGATAAGGGGACTAAACGAACTGTGGTAGTCGGTTGGGGGAGGGCGCCATCAAACCAAACACGGTGCTGCCACGCCGTGAGCGGTACTTCAAGACTAGAATAAGGTATATATTGATTAGGAACTGCGGTGGCTGTATATTCATGGAACAAATTATCAGTCCCATCCACTGCAGGAAAAGTGATCCATGAGTAGAACACCTCAAAGTGGTAAGCTGGATCGGCTTGTACCACAAAGATCAGCTCAACACCCGCGTCTGGCACTCCATACACCCGTAAGTGATCTCGGAGCGCCCCGCGGCTCTGTGCCGCAATTTGTACAGCCATTCCTGGCTAGAAATAATCGACAATCCAAAAGTAGGCAGCACAAGTAGGGTTTGTTTAAGAAACCTTTTTTAACAACATCAAGCTTGAACGTACCTACAAAAACTTCAATATAGGAGGTATTACCGTCACACACGCTTCCGGAAGCGTCTGTGAGGGTGTTGTGAACAAGCACAAGTACTACTCAAGCGTCTCGCAGATAAGCTGCCCCACTCGGTGGTCGCGCCATGTTATAGGGATTCTGCACACACAGAGCTATGCACAGGATAATAGAACCTCAGAATATAGTGGTGAGCCAACCATAGACCTTAGCACCTAAAACCCCAACCCAACTAGCCTTAGCGTCCCATTAGCAACAATGTACCAATGATTAGACAACCCAGAACACGGTATCTCTCCCAGGACTCGCAGAGGCAAGAATACTCTTTTGTCACACTCGTACCTGTCCACAACGTGCGTAAGAAGAGACACTGTAAAGGTTAAAATGTTTATTTCAACTTACGTGCTCTAAGATACAGTACACGTGTCAGTACTATTAGCATAATGCATATGAATAATATAATCAGCATGGTTACAACTCCATAGAATACAAACGGGGAAAGCATCTCATAAAGCAGTGGATATATGTCTAACTAACATTACCACCCTCCCCGTGCTGGAAGCTAGTTTATTATAATAATAATAGAAGACCTCTGGGCTTTGACTAGCGAACCCCCATACCTCAGTCTCTAGATGCAAAACTACATCAGCAGACAATCACAGCTCTTCTCCCTGGAAAGGTTGTCTCCAAGTGTGCCTAGTGCGGGCCAACCGCAATACTAAAAGCACACTAATTTCTCCATGGCAGCTGTACCTAGTGTTATGTCTAGGTGTGAGGGACTGGCCAAATCAACAAGAACAAGGAAACGTTGTTATTCGACCTTGTACATGTTGTGCAGACTGAGCCCAAAGTGAACAGGAGAAAAGGTGAAAGATAGAAAATGCAGACAGTGCAAAAAGAACTTGGCAAGAGCAGAGGTCGATAGAACAACGATTCAGAGTAATGTGTGCAAAGAAAAGCAGTATGGCAGCCAGGCCCAAGACGACTTAGCAAGGCAGGCCAGGGCCAGGATGCCACAAACCACAAGACATAACGTTTTGTGCTGGAAAGTAAAATAAATGCCAGTGTGCATCTTTTTGTGATTTTGCACCAGTGCAGAGCATTAATAAATATATCACTTCATTTCACTGGGGATTTATGGAATATTCCTTAGGATTGAGAGTGCACCACTTCTAGGTTCACAAATGGATAGACTATTAATTTCACATCTGATTTTTCCAATGGTTTCTGTCAATGCCACTTCTGGGTTGCCCATAAAGATGTTTAATTACCTTGTGACCCATATACCTATATACCTGATGTTTTTTGGAAGCTGTGTCATCCGGTGATTTGTGTCTGTACCACTTCAAGTTTGAGCACATAGAGTTAATTTCACCCATGTTTTCTGCAGTAGACTGCTTTTTATATAGCTTCAAGGTGGTCTGGTTGATTTCACTAGTGTTTTAGAATCTGTGCTGCCTTCCTTTAGGTTGGACCTGTATCACTACAAGGAAGATCTCATAAACTCTCAATTTCAGTGGTGCTTAGTCAAAGCTGCATCTTCATGTGGGTTTTGACTTTACCACCTGTAGATAGGCGCTAATAGATGTTTAATTTCTCTAGTGGTGTGTGGAAGCTGGGTAATCCTTTGACTTGAACCTATACCACTTCTAGGTAGACTATGTAAACTTGTACGTTCATTCATGGTTTGTTGACACTTCATCTTCCTGTGGGGTGTGCTTATAAGTAATAGACTGTTAATGCTGCTGGTGATTTTTTTAATGTTGCATTTTCCTTTGGATTGCACCTGAGATGCTTCTAGATGGACCTCATACACTCTTAATTGCCTTGCCCTTATAGCTCTATGTATTGTATCATTGTTAGAAGCTATATCTTGCTGTGGATCACACAAGCAGTGTGTTAGACCTGTCTGACCTAGGATGGTTTTCCCCCAAACCTTTTGCCTTTCTTCTCCATTTTTGCTGATCTTGTTTTTGCTGGCCTTAGGACTCTGCACACTTTACCACTGCTAATTCGTGCTAAAGTGCATGTGGTCACTCCTTAAAAAAATAGTAGCACTGCCTAAACCCCAAATGGCATACTTAATTTACCTGTAAATTCCTTTTAAGGTGGCACTACATATGCCTAGGGCCTGCACATTAAATGCTACAAGTGGGCCTGCAGCACTGATTGTGCCACCTACTTAAGTAGCCCTTTAGACATGTCTCAGACTTGCCATTGCAGAGCCTGTGTGTGCAGTTTGAAACCACCATTTCAACCTGGCACAGTAAACCTTTAGCCACGCCCAAACCTTCCTTTTTAATACATATATGTCACCACTAAGGTAGGCCCTGGACAGCCCAGAGAACATGATGCTGTGTATTTAAAAAGTGAGACATGTACTTTTAAGTCTTACATGTCCCAGTAGTGAAAAGCTCTTAAATGCATATTTCACTACTGCAAGACCTACCTCTCCCATAGGATAGCATTGCAAATACCTTATTACATTTGACAAGTGTAATTTCCAATTGTTTTGATGTCCCTGAATTCCTAATTTAAAGTCCTTACTTGTGGTGAAGTCGGATTTTAAATTAGTTTTGAAAATGCCACTTTTAGAAAGTTAGAGACACACAAATGATGGACGTAATGCAGAACAAATCAAACATTCACTCTCAGTCAAGAGATCTGAGTTAAATCCATCATTCTTTTGATCACTATTCCACCCCAGTTTAGACCCTGCCATCTGAAAATAAATCTTGACCCTGCTCCTCCTGGGAACAGTCCAGCGCGAACTGCCAAGCCAGGCCCTCAATGCAGTAGAAAAAATCATCCTGAGACCGGTTTTGAGGTATCATGCCTCATCAGCCAGGCTAGCTTGAATCCAGTGGCACAGTGAGCCTGGGTCCCACGTCTGAGCATACTCGGCGCACTTAGGATGAGAAAACAAAAGAAATACAAATGATGGACATAATGCAGAACAAATCAAACATTCACTCCCAGTCAAGAGATCTGAGTTAAATCCATTGTTCTTTTGATCACCATTCCACCCCAGTTTAGACCCAGCCACATGCAAATCAGTCTTGACCCTACTCCTCTTGGGAACAGTCCAGCCCGAACTGCCAAGCCAGTACCTCCCTAGACCAGAAACAAGCATCCTGGGACCGGTTTTGAACTATCACCCCTCATCAGCAAGGCTAGCTTGAATCCAGTTGCACAGTGAGCCCAGGGCAAACGTCTGGACATACCCGACACACTTAGGATGAGAAATTAAAAAGACACACAAATGATGGCCGGAATGTGGAACAAATCAAAGATTCACCACAGTCAAGAGATCTGGGTCCATCAATTGTTCTTTTTGCATTTGTCACCCCGAGTGGGATGGGTATGCCCAGACATGGGTCCCATGCTTTCCATGCCACTGTAGTCAGGCTAGCCTGGCTGATGAGGGGTGATACCCAGAAACCTGTCCCAGGATGCTTGTTTCCAGGGAGGACCTGGCCTGGCAGTTCGGGCTGGACTGTTCCCATAGGGAGCAGTGTCCAGACTGATTTGTATATGGCTGGGAACAAACTGGAATGGCATGGTGAGCAAAACAACGATGAATTTAGGCCCTGCTCATTGTACTGGGGATGAATGTTTAACATTGTTCAGCATTCCGTCCATCAATTGTTCTCTTTGCACATTAAGAAAGTTGGTATTTTCCTGCCTTAGCCATTTAGTGCCTGTGGCCTGTGTCTGGTCATATGAATTGGTGTAGCTGACAATTTGGCTTTGTGTATTCCTCCTAGACAGCCACACACAATAGGGAGCTTAGATGTACTGAGATCAGTCATCACTGGCAGGATGGGAGGGAGAAGTTGGGCACAGAACCACTTACAGGCTGCGTCCTGCCTCCAAACAAATGGCTGTAGTTAGTATGGACCCAGGACAGGGGCTGCAGGATACCTGGGGACTTTAAAGGGAAACCTCTAGAAACGTCTCCCCCACTTCAAAGGCACAGCTGGGTATAAAAACTGGACCTCAGACACCACCACTTTAGTACACTTCTGGGCCTGTGGATATTCTGCCAGGTAGAAGGACTGATGAGTTTCTACAAGGACTGCAACTCCGCCAGACTTCTGCCCTTCTGGACTACTGTCTTTCTGTGCTGCTGTCTTGCTGTGCTGGCATTCTGCCTGATGTTCTCTTGCCTGGGTGAGAAATAATGGGCCTGCATCTCTTCAATCCAGAACCCAGAGTGACTCCAAGGGCTAGTTGGCTGGCCTCCTGATCTGAAGCCACAGGGACAGAACAGACTTCTAACAAACCTTGCACCTGCACCTAGACTCTGCCATCTGTCAGTCTACCCTGCCAATTGGTGCCAGCCCAGTGCTGGCCCCTTGGAAGTGGGCCTAAGATGCTCTGCCAGCCTCTGTGGATCCAGAGGAACCACTGCATCTCCTCTGCTGCACGGCACAACCCCGAACATAACTGACACGTGGATCGAAACCGCAATAAAGATCTTCATCGCATCACAGGCCATCACCGCAACAGAACCGCCACTGTGAGACGCATCCTCATCGCAGGCCCTCACATCCCTCATCGACAGCAGCCTCGACAACTAAAAGATGCATCACCCCAACAGCACTCCAAATCCTCAACGCTGGACTTCGCATCGCAAGCTCCATCAACGGGATCCTCGTAGATGATGCAAGCCCTCGCATCACAGCCTCGCCTCATCTCTGAACCGACGCATTGCCTTGGCTGCGTGATTCATCTTCGACACGGATCCATGCAATACCCTGTAAACCAGGATATAAGGTACCTTGTTCAGCAGGCCCAACTGGGTTCCTGTAGCTGGCCCATGCTCCATTGCAGGAGGCCTGAACTTGTGACTTTTTCCCAGTTCGGGACAATCAGATATCCACAGTTGGCACCTTATGCCTTTTGGTGCTATTTTCACATTTAACATCTCAGGCTCTACTCACTGGATTTTTGTCATTTTGGTCTTGCTTTATTTATTACAAAAATACTGTTGTGGAGTACTTTAGTGGTGTGTTTTTACTGTGTTACTGTTTAAAGTGTTGCACAAATACCTTACACATTGTGTCTGAATTAAACCAAAGTGCTCTGTTCCAAGCGACCTGAGGGTTGAGCACAGGTTAATTTAGGGTTGCTTGTGACTTCACCCTAAGAAGAAATGTGGTTGCTGCTTGAGAAGGGTTTCAGCCCCCTCAGCCAGTAACCCCAAATTCTTACACAGTGCATTGAGGTGTATCTGATAGACTCTTAACTTCATTGGTGGTTAGTGGAAGCTTCATCTTTCTATGGGATGCACATATGACACTTCTAGATAAACCACTTTGGGCCAGATGTACAACCATTTTTTGTGGTCGCAAACGGGAAATCGGACCGTTATCGACCACAAAATAGGTCTGTGCAATGTACAAACCCTATTTTGTGAGTCCGTAACCTATTACCGACTCCCAAAATAGGATTTGCGACTCGCTATTAGGAAGGGGCATGTCAAGGGCGTCCCTTCCTAATAGCGAGTCGCACTTCTATGTACAATTGTCTGGCGACCGCAAATGTGGTCAGAAAACACTCGCAGTTTACCTCCTATTTCAAAAAGGTGGTAAGCCACTCGTAAACAGGAAGGGGTCCCAGGGGACCCCTTGGCCTTTGTGACTGGCAGCGAAAAGAGCAGGCAGTTGTCTCACGCACCACTGCCTACTCTTAAAAAATGAAACAGAAACGTTTCATTTTTCCTTTTTAAATGCATCCCGTTTTCCTTTAAGGAAAACGGGCTGTATTCAAAAAGAAAAAACTGCTTTATTTAAAAGGCAGTCACAGACATGGGGGTCTGCTGACCCCAGCAGGTCAACATCTGTGTGAGTGCTGGCCATTCCCAATGGGGTCGCAAATTGCCACTTGCCTCACGAATATTAATGGGGCAGGTCATTTGCGACCCCATTGGGAATCGCACACAGTGTCTGAGACACTGTTGTACATTCCATTTTGTGAGTCTCAAAACGATGCAATGGAAGAGTTGTACATCTTGCCCATAGACTCTTAAAATTTCTAATCGTTTTAGGAAGCTGTATCTTCCTGCAGGTGTGCTGCTTCTGGGTGGACCTGTAAGCTTTTAATTTTCAGTCTTGGTACTGTTGGACCCGACCCTATCTACAGGGTTATCCCCACACTTTTTGCCTTCCTCCACCTTCTTTTTGTTGGTGTTAGGACTCTCTGTACTTTACCACCACTAACCAGTGCTAAACTGCATGTTCTCTCCCCCTAAACATGGTATGATTGGTTTACACCTATTTGACATATTTGATATACTTGTAAGTCCCTTATAAAGTGGTATACCATATACTCAGGGCCTGTAAATTAAATGGTACTAGTGGGACTACAGCACTGATTGTGCCACCCACACTTTCAAACCTGTCTCAGGCATGCCATTGCAAGGCCTCTGTGTGAAGTTCACTGTCACTTTGACTTGCCATTTAAAACTACTTGCCAAGCCTTACACTCCACTTTTATTATACATAGGACACCCCTCAGGTAGGCCCTAGGTAGCCCTATGGGCAGGGTGCTGTGTAAGTAAAATGTAGAACATGTCCTTTTAGGTTTTACATGTCCTGGTAGTGACAAACTGACTATTTCATTTTTCACTGCTGTGAGGCCTACTCCCCTCATAGGCTAGTATTGGGAATTCCCTGATATATATGGTTAAGTGGTAATTCCAGATCAGAAAGGAGTGGCGTGCCATTTTTGGTATATTTAGAATAGTAGTGATAAATCCTACTTACTAGTGAAGTTGGATTTCACATTACTATTTTAGAAATGCCACTTTTAGGGTGGGCATTTTTTTGTACTTATAACTCTTTATTCTTTGCAGCCTGTCTCTAATACTTGTGTGGGCTGGGTGACAGCTACACCTTGTGCATCCTCTCTAGAGAGCTACAACAAAGAAAGGGCTGGTTGTGACAGTGGATACATCTGCATTCATCTGCATACTGATAGTATTTCTGAGCCAAGAAAGGAAGAGGTGGTTCACACTCAACTTTGAATAGGTTGTGTCCTGCCCTCACACAAAGGGCTGATTTACCTCCTATCAATCATCTGGGGCCAGGGATAGGATGAAAGGGATTGCTGTGCATTTCTAAGGGTTCTTTTTAACCCTGTACATCAAAGGCATTTTTGAGTATAAGCACTGGGTTTCTGCTCCCATGTTTTCAGACACTGCATGGGACTTGTAACCAGATGCTCCTGGCTCTACTTCTGCACATTGTCAGGAGAGCTGCTGTGCTGCCAGGAGGGACTGCCATTTTGCTGACTGCTTTGCTGTGTCGGCCTGCCGCCTGCTGAGCTCTGGGCTGCAGGGGGGACTGCCACTTGGCAACCTGCTTGAATGTGCTGACCTGCTGCCTGCTACTTTTCTCTGGGCCCCCCAAGTATTTTCTAAGGGTTTGTTGGCTTACCCCCTATTTTACAATCTAAGGGCCATCAAAGATTGTAACTTAGCACCTCTGCCATAGGACTCTGTCACTTGCGAGTCCGGCAGCAGCGTGCTGATTAAGGAGCCGTGTCCGAGCACTACTAGCTTTTAAGTTTTGCCAAGTCCGCGTATAATTACCCAGGGCAGCGCGTGCTTTGAGCACTTCTCGCCCCCTGTGCCACCCTCTCCAAGGGGAGAGAGATGCCAGTGCTTCAAGTGGTGTGCAAGGAAGCCTTCCTGCCACTGCGTTGCCTGGGCAACGTAGACTTCACATGGGCCGCCTGTCTGACCGCTACTTTGGACGTGCAGTATTGCCAATTTCGTGTTGGATCCCTGAGCCTGACCCAATGGACAGAGGACGACTCAGCGAGCTCCCCCTAGACAGTCCCTTCCATCCCTAAGCACGGAGAGGGTATCTCCGCTAAGCCGGCGGGGCCAAGGCACTGGGCTGCTGTAGCTGCCCCACGCGCTCGCGGGCAGCCGGAGTGAGTGCATGGTAGTGAGGGGCCGAGCGAGGTTGCTCACCTGCCCCCTTACCTTTGTTTCCCCATTTTACCTCGTACCAGACCTGTGGGGGCATTGTTCCATTTTCTACAGCAGGGAGAGAAAACCTCTGTAGGGGACACCAAGAGTAGCATAGGACCGGTGTATGAAATGGAACCACTTAAGGAGGAAACTACAGTATAAATTTTAGTAGGTGCACAGCTACCCCTGTGCCCTAAGTTTTCTTGATCTATCTAATATTATACTTTAAGACTGCATACCTTGGAAAGTACTGGTGTGTTATTTACATTTAAAGTGATATTTATGTACCCTGGAAAGTACCTAGGTGTTACCTGCCTTTAAGGTGATATTAACATACCTCCAAAAGTGATTATGTACTTCATATCATTAGCAACATGTGAGCCTTTTTTCGCTACTCCTGAATTAATTGCACTACTGATGTGGTTTTTATAATTTTGCCTTTGTTCCTTTTAATGTACAGATCTTGACAAGCAAACCTTGTATTTTTCTCGTTTTGGTTCTAATGTGTTTAGAATATAGAAGCATATTTTTATAACCCTGTGTGGAGTCTCTTTTGTGGTGTATTCGTTGGGTTACTATGTGAGGGAGTTGCACAAATGCTCTACACATTGCCTCTGATGATAAGCCAGCCTGTTTTGTGCCAAGCTACCAGAGGGTGAGCACAGGTTATCTTGGTGTGTATCTGACTTGCCCTGACTAGAGTGGTGGGTTCTCCCCGGCTGGGGTGCATACCTTAGCCAACCAGAAAACCCATTTCTAACAGGTACAATGAAGCTCCATCTTTTGTGAGTTGTGTTAGTCAATTGTTGGTGGACCACATGGCGACTTAAATCCCTTGGTTAGTTTATTAAAGCTGAATCCTCCTCTGGGTTGCACTTACACAGCTTCAAGTTGAAGCCTACAACCTCTTAAACCTATTATGACCCAAAAGACAATTACATTACTTACAAATTGGAAGGTGACACTTCCTGTGAGATGGACCTACTTTCTTTCTTGATGGACTAGCTAAAAAAATCTATGAGGGTTGTTACTTCTACATTCCCCACAGACTGCTAATCATTTTCCAGACTTATAAAACCCTAAATAACTGTTTATTTGAAAGGTAACACTTTAAATGGGCTGTGCATATGCCACTTCTATAACCATAAAATGTGAAATTCAATTGTGATATCTGGAAGCAAAGTCTACCCGTAGGTCACACCCATTTCGGTATAACTGGACAATATAGACTGTTGTTGGTGCAGCCCTGCTGGGGTGGGACTCAGTCGCCCAGCATCCACCAGAACACACGTGCACAGGAGGAGGGGCCAGATGCCATAAAACCGACGAGGGACTCCCGCAGCTTGGGACTGTTACTCCGGGCCATTCGAGGACCACATCACTGTTTGGTCACCCGCCATTAGTGCAACTCTGCTGGGGTGGGACTCAGTCCCCCAGTGTGCAACAGAGCGCACGTGTACAGGAGGAAGAGCCAGACGCCAGATGCTGAAAAACTAGACAGGGACTCCTGCAGCACAGAACTATTACTCCGGGCCGTTCGAGGCCTGCATCGTGGTTTGGCCACCTGCCATCGGCACAGCCCTGCTGGGGTGGGACTCGGTCCCCCAGTGTGCACCAGAGTGCACCTGCACAAGAGGAGGAGCCAGATGCCGTAAAACTGGTGAGGGACTCCCACAGTGTGGGACGCGCATGGGCGTGCCAAAGGGCAGACCTATCTGCCCCCGTCTGTGCCCGGACAAGGCTGGGCTCATCCTCTTTCATCTTGGGTCATGGAGGATTCCTGGATTACTGGAAGCAGCAGAGCAAACATTTACCTCAGCCAGTCTGGTGAGAAGATGCTCTTTTTTTAAACTTTTTTTACTTACTTGCTCTCCAAAATGCAAGTCTCAACAGCTGACCACCTCCCCTGGAAAACCTCATCTTGTGCAACAATATACCTTTAATTGGGGACGAGGCCACTAAAACCGCATCAGCAGCACTGGGTCTTGCAGCCCTGAATGGGGTGGACAGCAACAACATCTTTGGGGCAAGAAATTATGTGGTTTTAGATATGGGGGAGTTGACTACTTCAGTCGAGTTGGTGGACTCACATCCTGCCGTTCCTCCCGCTGCTTTTATTGAGTCTGCTACACACATTGGCTCGCCCCCCTCAAAAACGAGCAAGTGCACCAAACAGCCTGTGATCAAACCACAGGTGAAGAGGAAAAAGTCACCGGTGAATAGTGCTGAGGCCAGTGATTCACCCCTTTTAGTGGTACTCTGTGCGACCTGGGTGAGCACTTAGAAGCCTTATTTAAAAACCTTAACCAGGAATTGCTTCTTAGAATAAAAACTCTAGTAATTGGCCTCAAAAAAGAACTGTTAGCCAAATTGGATGAGGGGTTGGAAAAGGTTAAAGCTTTACATAAGAACTTAATGCCAATCCAGCAGGGGTCTTACGGCCAGGACAACCGCCCCTTTAACTGAAGCGCCCGGGCCTGCATCTGTTCATTCTGGTCTATTTGCTCCACAATGGAGGGAGGAGGGTGATATTGCCCTATTTCCATGTGTATGAGAAACTCTCAGTCCTCATCTCGTGTTGCTGGATCTCTGGGTCAAATTTCAAGACACTACCCACAACAATCACACCTACAGCTTCCTTCGCAGGCTACTCCTGATGTTATCATCTTGGATCGCATCCCAGCTCTGAAAAAAGACACGAAAGTAACGGAGGTTGATTTAAGGCATAAGGTGCTGCATTGGTTTGGAGAAAACATGGGGCATGATGCAGACCTCCCCCACAACATCATAACAGCTAGAAGAGTTTTTTCAATGGGTTCCGTAAATGTTCACCTGGCAGCGACAAAGTGGTGGTCAACTTCAGATCTCTTGGGAGAGTGCGATACCTTTTGATGGTTCTTCAACATCTAGACAATCTACCACATCAAATCAGAGCATTAGCTTCATTTTTTGTATCCTCCATCACTAACGTGGCAGGCTCCTGCAAGGAATCCGGTGGCATCATTGGCTTGTACATTCCCCCCCAACGCTTCCAGTGAGCAATTGCTTTGATGTTTTGACCCCTTTGGAAGAAATTGATTGACTCTCAGCATTTTCTAGCCACCCTTCCCCTCAACCACTCGAAGTAATAACGAATACTGACAATGGCTCTGAGGAAGTGCTATCCGTGGCCCCCATGTTGAATCCCACCCCTATTGAACCGGCTGTTGAATATGCTCAGAAGTTACTGAATTCTGATTCCTTATTTGCAATTCTGTTCTGGAACATTGCAGGAATTGGCACAAAGTTGAGAAATAAAGATTGGGTGCGTTTCATTTCTGGCTATTATATAATTTTATTTTACAAAAGACTTAGGCTGTGAATGATTTTTACCTAAATGGTTTTTGTTCCTATTACACATTGGCTATCTCTGCCATTTCAGGGAGGGCAAAGGGTGGCTTGGCAGTGCTCATTTTAGTTCAATATTGTGCGTTGACGGTTAACTCACTATGTTGCTCTCCCTGGCATCAATTGATTTTACTTTCTGGCGTTGGCACTGTGGATTTCTTAATTGTCAACTTCTATCATGATATCTTTGACCAACGCAACTCCCAAGTCGTTGGCAAGTTAAAGGAGGAAATTAGTAGGGTTACCTTCTCTAGACAGCTGCTATGTATTCTGTGGGCTGGTCATTTTAATTGTAGAATGTGTGATTTTAGTTGTTCGAGTGTCTGTAGCATCAAAAACAAGGATGAGCAGTCAATGAGCCATTTGTCCAATTCAGGCTTACGTTAAATGCTATTTTAATTTCTAACAATCTAATTCCCTTATTTGACTGCTCCAATGATTGTAACACATACTGCCTGTCCTTTGTGGGTGGAGTAAATTAAAGTACAATTAATTTTATGTTTCTATCTAGTAATTATTTCAGCCTTGTCCGGGATATTACAATTTTGCCAAACTGTGCTAGTGAGCACAACACTCTAGTAGTACAACTCCACCTAAACTTGTGGGTAGGGACCTCAAAGCCAACTGACCCCCCAAATCAAGTTCAACCCAAATAAAAGCCTATGGCTGAAATAGGGATCGGGTAAACCCTCAGGACTTTGAGTTTAAAATCTTGAGTAACGACATTGCCCTCTTGGATAGGTGCTTGACTCTTGAAGCCATGCCTGCTGCTCTAGTTCGAGATTTTGTGTCACTTTCTTCAGACATTTCAACAGCTTTAGTGGTTAGTTGTTCCACATGAACGATGGTTCAATTCTGACCTCACAAAAGCACACAAAGAGTTGAGAAGAGCCGTGAATATCCTTCCCCACAATAAAGAGTTAGTTAGGGCATCCAGAAAGAACTACAAGGCTATGTTAGCCCAGAGAAAGGCTGAGCTTAGGAGAGAGACCTGGTCAGACCTATTGGCTTTGAAGGATATGAAAAAAGTCAGTGAAGTTATTAGTCGCCCGGTTTTCTCAGAAGCTCCCGCACAAAAAATGGATTCCATGATATCAGGGGACACCTGGGCGTCACATTATTCACTCATCTTTAAATCCTCAAATAAAGTTTTAAACCCTGAGGATAAGGATGTCAATATGATCGAAAACATGGACCAAGCTTTGCAGCTTAGTCATTCAATCTCTGTCAAGGATGTGGAATCAGTGCTAACACAGGGTATTTGCCTTAAAGCACCCGGCCGGGAAAGGGTCCCTCTTGACTTAAATAAGGATAACCCCTGTCTTTGGGTGCCTCTGTTAACAAACACTTTTAGGGCCTCTATCATAGGTCCTCTGCCTGCATCATGGAAAGAGGCTACTGTGGTCCCTATCTTCAAGAAAGGGGACAGGAATGACCCGACCTGTTATAGGTCTATCTGGCACATGCATCAAGGAAGGCTTTTGCGATTCCTTAATTGCGATTATTAAGGAATCGCAATTAAGGAATTGCAAAAGCCTATGCATGTAGGAATCGCTATAAAAATAGCGATTCCTAAACATTCCTTAATTGCGACTCGCAAATTGCGAGTCGCAATTAAGGAATGCCGTCCCATTCATTCCTATGGGCCTACAGGCCCAAAGGAATGAATTGGAGATTGCATGCGCAATTTGCGAGTACCAGTAGGTACTCGCAAATTGCTCATGCAATTTCAAGAGTGCAAGGGTGTCAAAATGACACCCTGTTGCACCCCTGAAATTGTGATGTGCACCCATGTTGAGCACACACATGCCCCAAGGGCATGTGTGTGTGTAACCTAAAACTTTAAAAAATGCATTTTAGTGCATTTTTCAAAGTTTTTGCAAATTACAGACAAGTTTGATTTGTCTGTAATTTGCGGTCCCAAATAGCGAAATCGCTATTTGAAAGTGCTTCTAGCATTGCATTTAAGGAATCGCAAATTGCGATTCCTTAAATGCAATCGTAATTTAGGAATTCGCAAATAATTGCGAATTCTTAAATTGCGCATAGAAACTACTTTCATGCATCTCCAAAGGCCAATTTGCGATCGCAAACGGCCGATTTTTGCGAATCGCACCCTTTGCGATCGCAAAAACCTTTGATGCATGTGCCCCTATCTGGCACATGCATCAAGCTAGGATTTTGCGAGTCCTTAATAGCGAATATTAAGGATTCGCAATTAAGGATTCGCAAAATCCTATGCATGTAGGAATCGCTATAATAATAGCGATTCCTTCACATTCCTTATTTGCGACTCGCAAATTGCGAGTCGCAAATAAGGAATGGCTTCCCATTCATTCCTATGGGCCTACAGGCCCATAGGAATGAATGGGAATTTGCGAGCGCTATTTGCGAGTACCAATAGGTACTCGCAAATTGAGCATGCAATTTCAAATGTGCAGGGGTGTCAAAAGGACACCCTGTTGCACCCTGAAATTGATCCGTGCACATATGTTGCGCACACACATGTCCCAAGGACATGTGTGTGTGTAACCTTCAACTTTGAAAAATGCACTTTAGTGCATTTCTCAAAGTTTTTGCAATTTACCATGAAGTTTATCTTCATGGTAAATTGCGCCCTAGTAGCGAAATCGCAATTTTTTTTACTTTGTTGCATTGCATTTAAGGAATCTCAATTTGCGATTCCTTAAATGCAATCGCAATTTAAGTAATCGCAATTTTGCGATTCCTTAAATTGCGATTTTTGCATTTGGGATGATGCATCCCAAATGCAAAAGTACAGGTCGCAAAGGGGCAGATTCTGCGAATCTGCCCGTTTGCGACCCGATTTTCGGATGATGCATGGGGCCCAATATCTTTAATTGATGCCACAGTAAAAGTTTTGGACAGGGTCCTTTTGGCTCGGTTAGTGGGCCTCTGTAAATAACGTTTTCTCAAAAACACAATATGGTTTCAGGCGACGAATGGGTACGACAGAACAATGCTTGAATCTGTCACTGATTGTCAGTAAATACACTAAGTCCATGAAGAGCTCTTTACATTTGGCCTTCATGACCTTATCCAGTGCGTTTGACACTGTCAATCATGACAGATTGTGGAGTATGATGGGCGATATGGGTGTGCAGCAACCCCTTGTTGTCTTGCTGCGAAGCTTACACTCTAACACCACGGTTAAAATATGCTATGGTAATGATGGTAAGAGGGCAAACTCAATTATTTTGCTGGAAAGGGTCCGCCAGGGCTGCATGCTGGCCCCTTTTTTATTTCTTGTTTATACAAATGGGCTTAGAGGCTCATCTACTGCAAAAGGGTTTGTATTGCCCAAAGATTGGTAACATTTTCTTTACAACTTTACAACATTACTCTATGCAGATGATGCTGTCCTTCTTGCAAGGACAGCTATGAGCCTCCAGCGATCTTTAGACACATTTGTCGATTTTATGTCATCTCTAGGCTTAAAAGTGAATCATAAAAAGTCTTATTTCATGCTGTGTGCCCCCAAGTAAAGGAAGTCAAAATCTTTCGCTGTCCAGGACAATCGTATCTGTTGACCCTAAGGGCACAACAGACGACCACAGCAGTTGAGGTACTGTTTTGAAGCTTAATTGGGCCAGAAGCCTGTTAAAAAAATGACACACTACAAAGCTAAATGCCTCTCATCTCATCTCATCTCAATATACTTTATTTTCGGCCTACAAGACCATTAAAGTACGAAACACATTAAAATACAATAGACATATATACAATTCATTAAAACTATGCACTTCCATTATACATTTCAATTCATCTGTATACCACTTTTATGCTTACAGGCAATATTAGTTTGGAAAAAGCTGTTATATATTTCCCTAGCTAGCTGATCTTCTCAGAGGGATTTAATTTAGGTTACTAGGAAAACAGTATAGGGAGGTTATTCCCAACCCGTGGCCATTCCTTGGGGAGCATCTAATACCTCAATTGTGCAAAATCGCAATTATTTAAAACTTCCAACTTAGAATAAAATATTCATAGAAAAATCGATAAAATATGCATTCTATGTATCTATCAAATCTTAAAATTGTCCGCTTCAATTAAGGACATAAGAATTCAGTAAAACTCCCGTTATCCAAATAGTGCAATATTTGCACAAATGAACGCGGTTTCCCTTTTATACCCCTTATTTCTTAATAAAGGGACTTTCATACCTCTATTACAGTTCTACTTTAATTGCTACAAGACCCCTATTACCCCTTCGGTCAATACTTTGTTTAATTAAATTTTACTAATTGCTTCGGGTCTACGATAGTTATTTAAAGTAAAGTCAAGTAAAAACACTGCTTCTCTAGCCCGGACCCAAATCGGTACTAAAAAATAAGAATTCCTCAGACCCAACTCGTATGCAACCTATAATCTTTGCCCTTTCTTTTTCCTGATAAAGTTTATGGCCAATAGGAAACGACTAACACCAAATACTATTAGACGGGAATTGTCTGTTTTTAGAATTCTCATCATATCCTCCATTCTCCTAGCATTAAAATACCTGCCCAGAGGTTTTATCCACTTTATTCTGGGGCCATAATATGCAGGGCAGAAGAACAGAACATGTGGCATATCTTCTGCGAACCCCCATTTGACAAAAAATACAATGTGCCTCCCTATCCTCAAGCGGTGTAGAAGACCATTTAGCAACAAAGGTGTTTAATTGCAATATTCCATATCTGAATTTTAGATATAGGGTCTTTGCTTGTTGCGGTTCTACCTCATCAAGGAACGGCTCAAAGCTAGGGAACATCTTATGCTGAAGAAATTCAACAGTGAGCCTGCCTTGTGCACCACTCCTAATCTCCCTATCTCTGATGAAATCCCAATATATAGTCTTAAACTCCGATTTAGATTCGCGAGTCAATAACCCCGGGTTCGACCAATATCGACTCAATCCCAAGTCAGTGAGCCACCCTCGGATATGTTTTAGCCAGGGGAACGTGAGATGGGTGTCGAGTGCCTGCAATTCAGCTAGTGACTCTCTATATACAATTAGCTCTGGAGTTATCCAGATTCTTAACCAGAACATCAGAGATCTCCAAACTGCAAGAGACTCCAGACGTTTGATGTCCAGATCGTATGTCAGAGGGATCAACAGAGTATTTTGGGGGAGGGCAACAAACATCCTCAGTATTTTATTCTCCATGGTACCTAAGATCTTAAGGTTTCCACTACCCCAGATCTCTGCTCCATACAACGCTGCAGATTGTGCTCTTGCTTTGTAAACCTCCAGAGCCGGTGTAATAGCCTTGGAGGAAGTCGCCGCCATTTTCTTGACGATAGGGATGGCATTTTGCGTTAATATGGCTTTTGACTTCTCCATCTGGGTAGACCAAGAAAGACTAGAATCAAGGGTAACCCCTAGGTATACAAAATTTGGTACCCATTCCAGTTCAGTGCCATTCCAATAGATTTTACTTTTAAAACTTTTATGAGGCCTTATCGTCATATATTTAGTTTTGCCTGGATTCACCTCTAGGCCTTTCCCTTTACAGTAGTTGTTAAGACTGTGAAGTAGATTCTGCAGGCCGTAAGGTGTCTGGGACAACAAGATGGTATCGTCTGCAAAGGTTAGAGCACAGATGTGATTACCCCCTAATTTTAGGGAGTCATGAGCACAATTTTGGAGGTGTTCTACTAAGTCATTTACATATAGGAGGAACAGTGTTGGGGCCAGGACATAGGAGGAACAGTGTTGGGGCCAGGACACAGCCCTGGCGCACTCCCCTCCTAACTGGAATTTCCTCTGTGAGCTCGCCATTTTTGCCCCATCGCACCTTGGCATAATTGTCTTGATGTAACCTAATGATTTGGGTTAAGATCTCCTCGGGGACACCCTGCTTGCTCAAATTTTCCCACAACTGGGCTCTAGGGATGGAATCGAAAGCCGCCTTTAAATCTATAAAGGAGACATATAAATGGCTCGATTTTAATCTAGTATATTTCCATCCCAAGATAAAAAGTCTGAATACTTGATCAATTGTACTGATCTTCTGTCTAAATCCCGCCTGGCATGGTGACAATATGTTCTCTACGGCTATCCAGTCTATAAGTTTATTTAAAATTTGTTTAGCATAAATCTTTTGTAAAACGTCTATCAAGTTTATAGGCCTGTAATTTGCTGGGTCATCCCTTTTGCCCTACTTATAAATGGGAATTATTTCTGCTCCCTTCCAGGAGGGCGGCACCGGCTGTCCCCTGGCTATAGCATTTGATAGTTTGTTTATGTATGGTACCCAGACTTCCTCGCTATGCTTAAAAAGGTCCCCCGGTAATCTATCGGGGCCCGGTGCTTTTGCTGGCTTGACCGCAGCTACAGCCAGAGCTGTGTCCTCTAAGCTAAAGATTAAGAATGGAGGTTGACTGTCTGGCCGAGTTCCCCTGGGGTTTCTCCCAGGGTAACTAGCTGGGTCCAAATTTTCCTCACTATAGTATAGTTTTGAAAAATGGTTCTGCCAGGTTGTGGGATCTAGAAAGCAGTAGCGGTCCGTGGTAGGAGTGCCGGCCGGGCGGTGACGTGGGGCGGGGACGGGGCAGGGTGGGGGGTAGTAAACCACGGATTACGGCTGAATACAGGTAAGTAAACATTTAAATAAATAAAACGAATTTCGTTGCGCGCACTGCATCGCATTTGGCGATGCAGCGCTCACAACGAAATTCGTTTTATTTATTTAAATGTTTACTAACCTGTATTCGGCCGTAATCCGTGGTTTACTACCCCCCACCCTGCCCCTCCCCCGCCCCACGTCACCGCCCGGCCGGCACTCCTACCACGGACCGCTACTGCTAGAAAGTAGTCAGAGGGTGTAAGACCATGCTTTGTTCCCTGCGTCATTAGCCTCCAAAACAAGGCTTGATCTCCCTTCTTTGCTGCTACAATGAGTTCTTCCCATGTATTATCTTCCCACTTCCTTTGGGCTGCCTTTTGGATTTTCTTATAATTAGATCTTTCCTTCCTGATCTCAGGCAGATTCTTGTTTTTGATGGCCTCAATTAAGCGGGATTTTGCTATCTTACAATCCCTATTAAACCAGATACATGGTGTATGTACCTCCCGAGTTAGTACGTTCTTTTTTAACTGGGGTTTCGTTAAGTATACTTGAATTTCCTTTACCAGTTCCTGATGAATATCTGTGATCTTAGTTGTTACAGGGTGCTGAACTGAATAAGGACCTACCAATTCGCTAAAGGTATTATAAATACCAATTAGGGGCTCTACCCGATCTAAAACAACAGGCCATCTAACTGCCCTTCTATTATTAGCTATTAATGGATACATTGCTTCAGACAGTAGGTGGAATTCTTCTGATGCATGGGTGGGAAAATAAGTTCCATCCAGAGATAGGCATAAAGGAAAGTGGTCACTTTCTGTTCGTGTCTCAACTTTAAAATCTTTAGCATAAGCCCAATGTGAAGTACAAATAAGTATATAGTCTATTCTAGAGCCTATAGTTCCCCTAGAAAAAGTATTTGCGCAAGCAAGGTCTGAGGTAAAGCGACCATTGCAAGCTCTAAGGCCCATCTCAACCGTAAAATGGAGCATCTGCAGGGCGGAGGTGTTGCCCCTTATTGTACTATTTGTTTGGAGGAGTGGAATCCCTCTAATTTGATCTTCCACTTCTGTAACTACTTCCAATCCCCCCATAGGTTCATATCAACAATTAAAATCGCCCCCTATAATAGTGATGTTTTTTGTGTCAATGGGCTCTAACACCTCCTTGAAGTGTGCAAGTAGCTGCGATTCTTTAGAACTAACCCTCGGTCTTATGTATATATTAAAAAGATTCATCTCAATAGTGTTGACAAACTTGAGATTCAAGCCTAAGATGTCCTGCGAGTATGTGGAAAGAGTTCTTATTGTGGCATTTAATCTCGTTTTTACCCATACTGTCAGGCCACCTGATGCCCTTCCTTTTTTCGATTCTAATGCTTCAATACTAAAGGTTCTATAACCTAACTTATGATATTGTTCCCTAGTCCATGTTTCTTGGAATAAGCAGAGATCAAAATCCTCCACATAGCTTTGCCAATCTGGTTCTCTCATTTTTTGCTTAAGGCCTGCTACATTCCAGGAAATTACTTTGATGACCTTTGGATTCTGGGGTGTGTTATAAATCTGCGCCTCATGTGATACAAGACTTCTAGGCACCTCTTCTGTACTACTAATATTGTCTTCCCCATTTTTGGGCTGTACTGCGTAACGCTCGATGGAAGAACCCAGCTGTTGGCAGAAGTTGTAACAGGAACTTGCCAGGTTCGTACAATGCTCTATAGGCAATCTCTTATCCACATTCTGTTCCTCCTCTGACAATAATAGTCAATCTACAGAACTTAGGTCCCCATCCTCCTGATTATATTGCTGTACATTTATATCGCTAATTGGGTCAGTAGTATTTAATCTTATGCCAATGTTATGGTCAGAGTTATTGAATGGGCGGAGGTTCATATCAACTAGACTATCCGCAATGTACTTTGACTGGAACATTAGCTTTATATCGTCTAGTTCTCCCCTCTCTGGTGAATCCTTTCAGCTCTGGCAATATCTGATCTTACAACGGAAAGACATTGGCGCTTATATCTGATCCAATAGATCGATTTATTTATCAAGGAGTCCTCATCTTCTCTAGTGCCAGATTTTACTTTTGGGACGTTGGTTAGAAAGACGTTGTATGAGATGGCCTTGCCTCTCAATTGATTCCGTGTGGGTGGGTATACCTTCTGTGGTTGGAGCTGATTCCCCCCCTCCCGTCCATATCTCAAACTATGTCCAGTCCCATGGAGGTATGATGGATTCCACCTATTTGTACTGTCACTATGGGACTCCCACTGCACTTTGCTACGGCCATCGGAGTTATGGGTACTGCTAAACTCAGCTAGGTTACCCGAACATGATCTATGTATGTCCGATCTTAAAGGCTGGGAAGGTGGTCTTGATGGGGCAATATTCTGGACAACTGGGGTCTTTGATGGCTTCTTACCCACTCCTCAGATGAATTTAATAGGCCCTTATTTGCCCTTATAGGGGGGTCCCATTTTTCCCCAGAGTGCCCAAGCGTTTTTAGAGGGCTAGCTTTTTCTCCCTGGATTGCTGGAGAACTTAAAGTTATATCAGCTAGTCTTCTCTTAACTTCAGCAAGGTCCTCTAGTATTAGGTTCTGCTTCTGTCTCAGATCTCTCAGTACCTCTATGATGTTCTCAGGATCAGTCT
This sequence comes from Calotriton arnoldi, assembly GCA_963921515.1. Lineage (NCBI taxonomy): Eukaryota > Metazoa > Chordata > Amphibia > Caudata > Salamandridae > Calotriton > Calotriton arnoldi. The sequence continues at coordinate 3,655,896 of CAWUFW010000603.1, forward strand.
GGGTCCCTATCTCTTTCTTACCAGAGAGTACCTGTACTAAAGGTTCTGTCCACACCTCTATACTGTCACTGGGATCATCAATAACAGTAGCTAGTACTGAATATCTGTTGGAGCAGTCTAAGTTAATAGTGCCAAATGTTAAGGGATTGCTCTCTTCTCGAGCTTCTTGGGCCAATTTTGCTTGCCTCAGCAGGACCGTTGGATTGGGAGTACCTTGCGTGTCCGGAGGAAAGTCTTGGGCACAATGCACAGTTGAGCACTGGTGAGGTTGCCTAGGGTTTTGCTTATTAGGGGTAGATTTAACTTGTTTATTAAAAAATGTTGTAATTTTCTTTGGACCTTTGAGGCTAGTTTCATCCCCTTTTCCTAGCATAGTTTCAACTTCCTCAATCAGCTCGTCGATAGCTGCTAGGGTACAATTATCGGCTGCTGAAGTCACCGGTTTACTAATCTTCGCTATTTTTTTCTTTCCAGCGACTAACTCAGGTGCCTTCCTTTTCCCCATTTTTCCCAGCAAACCGCTCAATTTGCTGGGAAAATAATTAAATTAATAATAAGCGGGGAAACCTGGAGCACCAACAGTGAGCCAATCTAGTCACAGATTAAACGGAAAATGGACTTAAGTTTCCAAATATTCAAAACCAGAATTAAAAAGAGTAAACAGAAAAAACCATGGACGTAATAAATTAACTCAACTTTTCTTGGCTAATCAAAGAGCAATATAGATGGAGATATATGCTTTAAGATAATAGTCCATTCAGATTGCAATATCCTTTACAGAGGCTCAACTTGAACTCAAGTTTTGGTCCAGAGGGAGTCCAAAAGCTTTTCAGCAGATAATATTAGAGAAAACCCGTAAAACAATACATAATTTACAGGGGGATGAAGAGTTATACGGGGTCTTCAACGACACCTAAATATGAGAGATAGAATAGATCTTACCCCAGTTCGACGAGGAGCTATAGTCAGGTCATGTTCAATAAAGCAGCCAAGGGGGGTGGCCCTGCCCTGACTCTGTCTGGCTCTGACGGGCGCGGACTGGCCCGCCCTTGGCCCGGGCGCGGCCCGCGCGCGTCCCGCGCCGCGGAGTTTGTTGGTGCGCTTTGAGCGCACGGGTGTCAGTAGCTCCTCCCCTTGTGAGGCAATTGCAGCCTGGGACTTGGTGTCCCCCCTGGATGCCGCCGGATAGTGCTGCAAGGTTCTGTAGGCGCGTCCCGCGCAGCGGAGTTCGTTGGTGCGCTTTGAGCGCACGGGTGTCAGTAGCTCCTCCCCCTGTGAGGCAATTGCAGCCTGGGACTTGGTGTCCCCCCTGGATGCCGCCGGATAGTGCTGCAAGGTTCTGTAGGCGCGTCCCGCGCAGCGGAGTTCGTTGGTGCGCTTTGAGCGCACGGCTGTCAGTAGCTCCTCCCCCTGTGAGGCAATTGCAGCCTGGGACTTGGTGTCCCCCCTGGATGCCGCCGGATAGTGCTGCAAGGTTCTGTAGGTGCAATCTCTACTTATGGGGATGGAGTGGGGGCCATAACAATTGTGGTAAGCTTCAACTAGTGAAGAACAAATTTATCAGAAAACTCTTGATGGTACCTAAGAGTGCATCAAAACCTTTCTGTCACTCGGAAGTGGGCTTGGTGTACATTGAGGATCGCATTGGACTTGCCCCTTGCTATTATGGGTGAAAATCTAGCTTTCACCGGAGCTAGATTTTCTAGATTATTATGGACTGTCTTTCTAGGTACAATGCTGAGAGGATCCCATGGCTTGATTATCTGAAACGTGGTTTTAGTGAACTGGGTTTAACAGATTTTTTTAATGATCCTCTTAAAATGCCTTTTTCAGGCAAAACCCTTAGTTAAGTCTTTATATTACCAAAGAATTAGCATACACCATCAACAGCTATCAAATCAGCAAAGCTCTTTGAGTATGGGCAATGTTAGTCTTCCCACAAACCATATGCGACCTTATTTATCCTTTTTTTGGAGTCGCAATATAGATTTTATCTAACGAGATTTCGCTTGGGCATGATCAACTTCTTGGTAGCTTTTCTAAATAAGGTGGATGGTGTGACAATCTCCCGTCCTGCCCCTGTGACAATGTGGCAAAACAATTTACCCTGCATTTTGTTGTGTTCTGTGCACTTTGCAAAAACCTGAGATCCAAATTTTTGCTCCTGATATTGTGGCCTCGCCGCCCCTGCTCTTATAGAGAAGGTTTTAGCTATTTATATTCACTTGACTCCATTGACATTTGTACCACCGTTTTAAATGTTATAAGAGGAGTGCTTAAACGAAAGCGATATAGATAAATGAGTGTATTAAGCTGTAGCCTATGTAGTTACTATTTCTCGTTTTTAGAATAAAAAGAAAGAAAGGGAATTTTTTCGATTTGTACATGCACTTTATCTATTCTGTAGGGCAGGGACTTGATCGATTTGCCTTTATGATAGAAACAGCGAGAAATGAACACTGGAAAAGATTTATCATGGGTCGCCATCTCTATTTTTTATCTATTTGTTTGCACTCTCTGCTGCTCCCTGCTGATTCAGTGATATTTTAATGAAATTATGTATTTTTATTCTTGTTATATTTTATTGAATGAATGGTTAATTGTGAGCTTTTATGATTTGTTTGCCAAATCGAATAAAGCTTTAAAACTATGACTATGATGCTAAATATGAGTCTGCATTTTATGCAAACAAGGCTGCGAGTAGGAACACCTTTCACCATACTAATAAAGTAGTTCCGAAATTAGAACATAATTTACTAATTGGAACCATCTTAATCTGACATTTGTGTAAGGGCTGTTACATATGTAAATATGTTAATGGCACTTGAAATTCATAGTGACAGCGATTATAATAAACTGTTGCCAAAAATTGTTTACATAATATATTTAAATGTAAGTTTTAAGTCATGTTTTTGCTTTATGTAATTGCAGTAAATGAGCCACCTGTTAACATCTTTATCAACTAGCATTCATTAGAGCTGAGAATTATATTTAATTTGGCTGAAGGAAGATACATTACTCATTAACTTGAAGAGCAGCATCGGACACACCAAACTGGCAAGTTAGTAGTCAGCCCTTTTGGATGTAGGTTACCTCGATGATATTTGCATAAAATGTAGAAAAAAGCAGCACAAAAAGCTTATGATATAACAGCTGGATAATGATAACCGGGACATAAAACATTACTAGAGGCCACCAAAATCTGGTGTCGAGGTACACCCTTGCTGAAAGACGATCAAGAAATTGACGATGTTGATATAGCAAAGAGACTGCTACCTGAGTGCTTGGAAGTCTTGCTTGGAAGCCTCTTCTCAAAGGCTCACGTTCTGCATAAGACACAGCAGCTATGTCATGGATCATATGATGCAGAGTTCAGTTAAGAAGAAAACGTCCTGGGAACTGATAATGAATAGGTTATTACAGCTAATAATACTGAAAATGGCAAAATAAGGTACCCACTACCTAACGCCATCAGACTTTTGATGATCCCACTCTATCAACTGTTATCTTTTCACATTGCCTTCATCCACTGATTTATTAGCTCACCACCAGTCAAGTCAAGACATGATTCCCATTGAAAAGGAAATTAGAATCTTCACTATAATCTTTGATTTCTTTTGGTACCCCTAAAAGGGTTGTAAAAACATATATGGAAAATTCACTGAAGATACATATAAATTCCTCAGATTCACTGACTGACAACAAATCTGTCCACAGAGCAAATATGCTTCCATCAACACAGATGATTAGTGCTCTAAAGCAGAAACCCATGCCTTCTCAGGGGTGTGGCATCTAATAAAATATCTACTTGTCCATGGGACAGGTTGCCTCATAAATCTACTTGTCCTGTAAAAAAGTCCACTTGTCGATTTGGTGTCGCGTAGTGCAGCGACAAATTATGGCAGCAATCTCATTATATAAAAGCCATGATAGTAGGCTTTCTGATTATGCCAGGGCTCAAACTATAGTAGGGTTTGAATCCTAGCAATGTCCTTTTTGCCACCTTTCCACAGATCCACATACTGTGGCTGAAGGTAGCATTAAGCAATAGTTCCAGGGATGGAATGCTCACTAAATTCTGTGCAAACCTACAAAATTGCATGTTTTAGGGGTTTTCACCAGCTCTTCTCTAATCTTTTCCCATACTGAGAAATGTTGGAAATTTAGTCCAGACAATGGCAGAAGTAAAACTTCTTCCTGGGTTGGGAAAAAGTGGTTGGAGAGAAAGTGAACTTGTAAACGCTCAACAGATTTTAACATGAGCAAATCTACACCCTCATATTTGCTCATGCTAAAAAGCAGTTCACACATTTTTTCTAAGAGTATGATTTCCTGCCCTACTTCTGTAAATTCTTGTGAATTCATGAAAGCCATAAATCTGCACTAATGCAAGAACATATGCCATTGGTGCAATTTTGTGACTTTCTTTAAGAATTGAACCTCTAATTAGGTATGGATTAACCATGACTTTTTGTTTTTATTAAAATTATCTATCTATATATCCATCTATCTATCCATCCATCCACTATCCATCCATCCATCTATCTATCCATCCATCCACTATCCATCCATCCATCTATCCATTGACAGGCTTCCGCTGTTTCACAAAGAGAATATCAGCACACAAAGGAGTTTAATTCAGTGCCAGGGACTACTGTGACAATGTGTGCTGTTTGAGACCAAACAATATTATTCCTTTTTTGCCAATGCTTGTTATAATGGCGAGGGCCTGGCAGCTCCCAAAATGTTTTACAAAACCATAGCAAAACAAGACATGCATTGAAAAAAACCAAAAGGCTGACCACCAATATCAGATCTATTGGCTTTGCCAATTCTTGTTTATGTACATGTTTCCCATTATCTTGTTGAAACTGTTTGCACTGATTTTTCATTATGAACTTTTTTGGAAATACTAGCATGCATCAACACATTTTACTAAATGATGTTTCAAAGAAATGTAACCTACAGTTTCACTGTTTTGTTTCTTCCTAGTTGCATTCTTTTTTGAACATTTATTTTGAAAGCAAAGGATCATCAATCTTGCTTCCAAACTTCCGAAGATATTTGCATCTAATTAGAGAGCATTCTGGGAACATTGTATGTAGCCTCATATTGTTAAACTTTTCAAATGTGTGTACATATTTTTACACTGGACGCGCTGTCAGTAGTGTTTTCCGAGGTTACAACATTTCCTTAGAGCACTCCCCCTAATAAGAAAGGCTTTGTATTAATGAACCATAAATACAAGTCTGAATAGCATTAATTTATGGACACAAATGTGACCTGAACTGTAGATGATACCCTTCCCTGACACATAATGTGATACTGTAAACTGACAGCCAAAGGGTTTATGCTGCAGTGGGTTGGACTTACTTATCCCAAAGACAAAATAAACATGAAAATGTGTTGTCTTTGACCCCAAACAATGTGTCATGGCAGTCAGGCTACAGGAATTCCACACCCCTGCTTCTGCCCCTCAATAAAGTAATAGCTAGGCTACAAAATTCAATACAGTAAGACAATTTATTTACATGCTCCACTGCATCTACATAGCTTTGGAAAACAGCAACATTCAGAAGTAGTTCTTTTCTAATACTACCTTATTGCCTTGCTATCTATGCTGGTAACCTGGAGCCGACACTACGACTGCATTTAGAATGCTAATCAACTCAGTTTCACAGCAGAATGAAGTTTACATGTTTGAGGCAAAAATAAAACTCAGGATTCTCACTAGACTAGTGGTTCTGAACCTCTGGTCCAGGAACCCGCTAGGGGTCCGCAAAGCATTCTCAGTGAGTCTGTGACTGCTTAGAAAATTAAGTAATATTAACAGGTCAAAAAAAGTGTATATAGCTAAAGAAGTAACATGTACACTAATTTTGTGTTTACGTTATGTCATCAAAGAGAATATGGGCAATGAGTGGCCTCAATTGAATTTTGAAAAGCTCCAACCTTCTCATTAAAAAAAAAGTTTAGATTTTTTTTATATTTGTGTGTGAACTAAGTAAAATATTTCATCATTTGTTTGATGAATGCTTGTTTCAGTATTTTTTTGTGTATTTTTTTGTAGTTCAAATCATCAAAAATGCTTAACTGGTTCTGTCGTCTTTCAAATGACTCAGTGGGGGTCCCTGAATTTCAATAATAATTCAGTGGAAGTCACTGGGTTCCAGTAACGATAAAGTGGGGGTCCACAGAAGTCAAAATATTAAAAACAACTGCTCTAGAGTCTAGACCACTAATACTAATTATACTGTTAAATGTAGTTGTCTAAAATCAATGCACAATCTCTTTCGACTACGGGCCGATTACGATGTCAGTCGGAAAGCCTCAAAGGCTTTACGACCAACATCGTCGGTTTCAATTCCGCTGCCCTAATTACAATCTAGGTGGTAGGAATTGAAACCGGCCGGACATTCCAGCTGGCTTCGGATGAGTTCAAGGAGCCCGTCAGGGACCGGCCCGTAATCCCAATTGGACGGCGTTTCCACTGTCGGGATTACGATGTTGGTTTCTGACAGCCTTTCTGTGCCGGCCTTTCCGACACGGAAAGGCTGTGGGAAAGTGACTTTGGCTTGCCTCCGCAGCCTGCTGCTGTGGCCTTGGGGGGCACCATAAATCCCAGCACCAGTTTTCACTTTCTTTCACTTCATTTTCACTGTAGACCTGAGAAGTTTTGTGTTGTGATTAATGGATATGGGGATTACTTCTTGCAGGTCTTAAAAATTTTCCCTTGGACCCCCCTTTCAAACTTTTAAGTGTTTCAGTACCTTGAGGTGTCTGCCACAGGGTGCAGGGATTTACACAAACTCCCATTTCTCTATGGGAGCTTGTGCTACGGCCAGTTTACAGGCGTAGCACAAGCTCCCATAGAGAAATGGGAGTATGCGACCGCACAGTGTGCGGTCACATCATAATCATGCGGTCGGGACCGCTGACCGGAGGTCGGTCGGTTCCGAATCCGCGACGGTGTCAGTTGGAGGCAACTTCGACCGACATAGTTAGGAAGCCCTATATTATATATTCTCTATTTCCAGTGACTATGATGGATTAATGAATTAAAGTATTAGTAAAATGAATAGGGGGACATGTTGATGCCATAAATAGCACTTTTGCTGTGGCTTAGTTGTCTCTGTGCTTACCACTGTACCTCCATACAAAAATTGCTGTTCAGAGATTTTCATTTTCGATCTGTGTTTTTGGATACTTATAGAAGTAATTCAGCTTGGGTAGACATTGCTAATCCATGCCAAATTTTTCTGGGCGACATGTTTAAAAATGGCGGATGTGTTGCAGTGATTATGTAATATTTCAGGAACCGTGAGACCTATATACTTCATATTGGTGTCAAAACATAGGTTTTGGGGGTCACGTAGTCTTATAGAGACAGAAAATAAGTCCTCAGAGCAAACCTACTGCCATTTTCCAAAATGGCAGCTCTATAATTATGTGTTTTAGCTATCATATTGGTAATTTATTTTAATATTGTTTTGTTTCAGGTTTTTCGTTGATTCAAATTCATAAACATGAGCGAAGCAGGTTGGAACAGAGGATCTTTACCTCCTGACAGAGTGTTGCTCACTACAAAATCTGAGGACTCCTTCAACGAAGAAAAATGTGTCATATGCCAATCTCATCTGAAAGAAAAGCTAACATCAACTGCGGCTGGACAGAAGAGAGTTTGCTGCAGTGCTGCAGAAATACAGCAAGATGAAGTTCACAAAAGATTGAAACTGATGGGTGAAGGGCATCAAATATTTTATCATTGTAACAACAAGTGCTACAAGTTATATACAATGGAAAAAAGCCTGGAAAATATTAGTCAAAAAATATCAGTAAGCAGTGAATCACAACAAGAAACCGAGTCTTGTGTGAAAGCAACGACAACCATACCCAATGCCCATCCACTAAGAAGATCAATATCTACCCCTCGTCCACCTTTGTGGATCTTCAATGTGTTATATGTGGTTTAGCCAGAACAAGGGCCGAAGGCATTGAAGAAAGTACAAGGTAAAGAGTATGTGAGTCTCAAAGGGCAAATATGTTTTTATCTGCAGCTAGTTTCTTCCAAGATGAAGTTTTCAGCCGAGTAGCTGATCTAAACAGCGAGGTGAAAGTATTTGCAGCGGATTTTTATGCCCACCCGAACTGTATCCATGCATACATTCAAAAATATAAATGTACAGTGAGCTCCCAGCAGCAACATAACCACCAGCCTTCTGTTAAGTTTGCAATCTTTAGAAAAGCAAATGAAGTTTTAAAGCCACTCTTGAGTGGTGGCTACAGGTTCACACTCAGTGTGATCAGAGAAATAATGGTCAACATTGATGAAACTGTATTGATCCATAATAATGAAATTACAATTTTTCTAGTGAGAATGTACAATGACAGAATTCAGTTTTGTCAGTCTAACAAAAAGAATGAGTCACTTATGGTGGTCTCAGCTGATTTGACTCTTGTAGTTCTTGCTGCCAAAATAAGATCACAGAATGCAGTCAAATCAGCAGGAACCACTTTAGGAAACGTCCTGAAAGATTTAGATTTTGGACCTAATAACAAATTTTGTGATGCCCCAGAGCTCCGCAAATCATTGGAGTCAACAAGAATGCCTGATGTTGTCTTAACATTTTTTACATCATTGTTTAATATCAGCAAAGCAAAACGGATTAGGATTAGTAGTGCAATCTGCTTGTGATTAGGGCATGAACACCACAGTCTTCATTATTGCTGCTGCGTCCTTGATGGATAGAGGGTTCCATGCTGTCAGTTGGTATTCTTTGGTTGAGGAGGTAAAGGCTGGGAAGGTTGATGGGGGGTGCCTGGGGTTCAAAGTTGCTGTAGATTTTGGTAATTTAATCATGGAAGAAGTCGGAGAGGTTGTTGCAGAGTTATTTTGTAAGGATGATGGTTTGGGTTGCAGTTGTTGAAGCTCTATTAAATTCTCAGGGGCATGGCCTTTTTTTTGGTCTCATTTACTTGAGGGTTATAGTGTCTAAATGTGGCACTGCAGGTGTTACTTGCAGTGGTTCCCTTGGTGGTACTCCATTTCCTTTAGAGTTCAGCATTGTACCAGCTAGCCTGTTTGTTGGATCTTTTGGGTTTGGTAGGGGTGAAATTGTATTGGCTCAGGTTGTGATCCAGCTGTTGAAGCTGTTTGTGTTGTTGATGAGGTCGTTTGTGGCATCAGGGCAGTTTAGTTGGAGGGTGTTAAGCCATTCCGTTTCTGTCTTCCAGCAGTGGATTGGAGTGCTGCAACACTCTTTAGGGGTTGTTGGTGGCCCTGTTATGTGGAAGTGGATGATGGAGTGGTCCGTCCATGTGAGGTGAGTGATGAGGCTGACTTCAATCTTGTCGCTGGAGAAGATGGGGTCCAGGGTGTGTCCGGTGATGTGGGTAGGGCCTTGTATTACCTGGGCGACGCGATGTCCTGTAGACTTTTGTGCAAATCCGCGGAGTTGGAGTCTGTGGGGTCACCAAGATGAAAGTTGAGATCGTCTAGGAGTATGAAGTCTTTGGTGTACATGGGGAAGAGTGCAGCGAGGTCAGTGAGGAGGTTGCTGAAGTGCGTGTGAGGTCCTGCGGGATGGTACGCGGAGTCAATGAGGTCCCAAATCTCTTGGCGTGCTTGCCGAATGGGCATGTGTTGTGGAGCATGCATGTGAGTGAGTGTTGCTGTGTGGGGTGGGTGTGAGGTGCTGCGTGAGTGCAGGTATTGAGTTCTGACTATGTGAGGGGTGCGATGTGTGTGCCAGAGGTGAGAGCAGGTGTGTGGAGGCAGGTGGGTGAAGTGGCAATGTGAGCAGGCAAATGGGCAGGCAAATGCGAGGTGCGGCTCGGCTGGAGAGTTCATAGTGGCTTCCAGGGTGTAGCATGTGGAGTTCGTCAGTGGTGTAGCAGTGGGAGGCATTCGGAACACAGTTCTTGTTGCTGAGCACAGTCCAGGCACGGATGATCACAGACCAGCTTGCCTTTTGCCTGCCTTTGGTGCACCAGCAACAAACCCGCAGCGGCCTATATTAAATAGGGCCTTGGAGAGTGGGAGGAGCATGGCGGTGGTGGGCAGACTCAGCAATAGAGGTAAAGTCTGATGAGAAGGCAGGTAAACAAGATCAGAGAAGCAAGTTGGGGGGGCAAAAACTGACAGAAGAGACCAAGATGCAGGACGGAGTAGTAAGAGAAGCAAAAGATGCTAGAAGGGGATGTTAAGAGGACAAAGGATGCAAAAGTAGAAATTAAACAGAGAGACGGGGCAGATAGAACAGATGGCAGAGAGCAGTTACCGAGTCAGGTTCAGAATGATATGACCTTAAAAATTACTGGTGTGAACCTTTTATACCGCTGTTCTATGTTTATAGCTGCTCCATTAATGAATCATGCACAATGCAGTTCATCATCAAAATGTAGTAAAGAAAAAAAGATTTTATCCAGTATTTCACCTGTCAGCTTTTTCCTTATTCTGACTCTACATATGGGAAAAGAAGGTCAGGCATAAGGAAAAAGGATCAAAATAGAGTAAGCATTATACAGGCTAATTAGATTGACAAGAAATCACATGTACAATTTTTGAAAAACAACCATCACAACACGGGTACAAGTAGCCGATGTCACAATTTTATAATCAGGAGAACACCTTTGAAATCAACCGTATTTCAGATTCATCAGTCTAAATGTGGTTGATTAGGCTGCATTTGCAGTAATTACAATTTTCTAATTAGAATTACTTTCCCATAAATCAAACAACGATTATCATTGCATTATAGAAACTGTATTTTTCACGGTAAACCAAAAGGAAATCAGACACTTATATAAAAATAAATCATGTTAATTAATAGCATTAGGCACTGTCCTTGTGCCATAAAAATTGATGATACACTTTTTTGTAATTTATTAAGTATGTTGCAGTCGTGATACAAGTTGTGCTGCCTGAACATCTAACTAATTTATGTTTTTCTATCAAAATGTCATGAGTCCTGCATATGGTGGAAAACATTCAACCAGGCATGGTAACGTTTCAGTCTGTGCAGTTACAAGGATAGCTAAATAATTTGCAATGCAAATTAAGCATATTAATAATTACAAATTGATTTCTACCGCCGTCTGAAAAGTGCGGGACACGTTCCGACCTGGGGCCCTCTGATACTGTCTGCTCTAGCAGCACATATTCACAATTGAATAAAGTGAGCCACAAACATTCTGCTGTTTACTACTCCAGTTAAAATATGGATGAGGGTGTCTCATTCGCTCATTTTTTTATTAATGATAGTAAGAAAATGTCAAAGGAACAAGGTGACTACTCTGCTGAAATTGTGACAGCTGGGCTTCTAGCAGCAGGCAACAAGAAGTACCAACAAGCATTTGCAATGCAATCGGTCTCGCCTTTGGGACCTTATATGTATTTAGCTATGCAGCACATTAGCCTGGGTGCTGAAACATCTACCGTTCTTTAACATGGAGGGAAAGTAAGCACCAAACTACGTGACACGCTAGGTATGGGAACACATGGAGAGAAATATTGCCTTTCAGCGGGAAATGGTATAGTCCAAAGCTCTGTTTTTAATATAAAATAAGGCCCTTCGGTGGTCATATCACTGAAAATACAAGATCTGAAAAAAATATTATTGTCTATGGGTGCTCATGGAAGACAATTTCTATGGACTGGAATCTAGAGAATGCTAAAGTGATTCTGGTATTTTACTGACCTCTGCTGGTCGTTTTCTATCAAGACAGTTAAATAGAGGCAGTTGAACAGAAAAAAAAGTCCCTAAGCGGAAGCAGACACGTCCTAGGGCTAATCTCCAGAGCCCATAAAGTACATACACATAAGTATATACTAAAGTATATACAAGAGGCAGACACGTCCTAGGGCTGATCTCCAGAGCCCACAAAGTACATACACATAAGTATATACTAAAGTATATACAAGAGGTCTCGAATGCTCGACCTAAAAAGTGGAAAAGTTCAGAGCTACTCTCCATTTTCTTTTTGAATTGTCCAGTTGACAGAAACATTTGTGCATATTTGTAGGGTTGCATTTAGTGTTGGTGGTAATGTGTTGAGTTTATGCGGTTTTGTTTTCGGGGGGGGGGATTGTATTCTCCATAGTTAAACTGTTACTGTTGTGTAGTTTTCTGACAGGTGTTTTGCATTCTGTTTTAAATGCTTTATTGATTTATGCCCAGCTATGTTTTTTTATTTGTTGCCTTTTGTTTAGTTTTGTGCTATGTTATACTTTGTAATTAGTTTAGAGATGTCAACAAATGCTGGTATTGTTCCAGGAATAGCAGCAGTTTCCTTTAATGTTCCTGTGTCAAGCAACAGTTTTACCCCCGTCTAAGTTGGAAAAATATGACCCCCAGAGCTTCAAATATGTAAGGCCCAAAAACTGATTGAGAGGCTTGTTATAAGTCAGCATTTCCAGCGCTCACTTCAGGTGATACGGTACCGTGTGTTACCTTAAACAACGGCTCAGACTCTTAGGATTAAGAAGGCAGTCTTATCAGACATCTGTTTCAAATTAATTGTGTTGGAAAATGTTACACATACAAACATGGATGACAGTTCAACAAAATGTCACATGTTATGGTAGTGACATCACACACTCTTTATAGACTTGACCCCTCGTTCCATTCTTAGTCCTGCAACGGCCTACTATTTAGTGCTAAGTGACCAGCCTGGAATCAAAGGCATAAACGGTACTAGAACCGGTTTTCTGTCTTTTTCTGGCACAGCCTACTTCTTCCCTACGATCAAGTGTAGCAAAAGCAGGTTGTATGACAGTACATTGCTAGTAAAAACACTGCATGCCTTTAAAATGCATTTATTACCCCGCCTTTGTTTAGCACACATATGCTTTTACCTTTTATGTCATAACCACGCATTACTAAGGTAAGTTTAAATATATATATATATTTATATATTCATTTTTAGCTTTTTGGGGGGATCCCCCTAACCCCCCATACTTGCTTAAATGCGTGGTAAAGGTCTATACATGCTAACCAAATGCGTGGTAAAGGCACTGCGATGTAAAAATCGCACTGCAAAGATTGTGTCCCACAAAAGCAGTGCCCGTGGGTTCCAAAGGGCAAGCCATCGGTAGCAGCTACCACCCCTCTATGTCACTAATTGATGTCGATGATGTGCCACCAAGAGTCGAGAGTGCTGAAAAACATTGTCTGCTGCGTTCATCTAGGGTAGCAGCATGGGATGGACGTTTGAACCAAACTAAGGAGATAATGATGTCAGGTTTTTTAAAACTAAGTTTATTGTTGAGAATGAAAGGAGTCCCTTTGATTGTAACCTTAATTCATCTATTGCTGCACGCAGAGGTGACGAAAGACGCGGCTGTTGATATACGGCGCATTCAAGCACTTAACAACTGAAGCGTATTAGCCAAGTAATCGCCCGTGCTGTCTGAAGCAATCATCATTTAACTTTGCCCATTTGGCCTCCTTGAGTTAGGAGAAACCAAAACGGACCTAGTACCCGATAAAACTCGGTAATTCCAGTATGAAATATTGTCGGATGACATATTGCATCTAACTGTCCATCTATTAGACATTGGACAATTGAGTCACTAGCGACTGAAGTGACGGCCCTTGATGAAGACATTCCCGCCGAAACGTGCGTAGTGTCTACATACCACCAGCTCTTGTGCCTACATATTGGAAAAAAGTTCATTTGCCAGATATCCAAATCAATCACATTGTGGACTAAATTGCCATTGTATTAAAGTTTGAATAATTAATGTAATGCAAACTGACTTAGACATCCTTGAGATTAACATACTAAGTAGGACTTAATAATTGATAACTATGTCACAACATAAATGAAATATTTTTGTATTTGACTACTGTACAGGACAACATAATTGAGAACTATGTTTTTAATGAAGTGAAGCTGTCTAATAAAGATTAAAAACAAATTTGATTCAATAACACAAGTAGTTATCCAAATTATTTAACGAATTGCAATCTAATTGTTTGTTTTTTATTTGTATATTGTATGCCTGCAGATATATTTGTGTTCATTGTTTCTAGCTCAAGTCTGTTTCTAAATTAATAGTCCCTGTGATTGTAGCCATTCCCAATGGGTCGCAAATTGTGATCTGCCTCATTAATATTGATTAGGCGGTCATTTGTGACTCCAATGGGAATCGTTAAATGTGTCTAAGACACATTAGTATATTGCATTTTGTGAGTCGCAAATTGCGAGTCACAAAAAAATTGCAATTTGCGACTCGCAAAACGGAATGGTTGTATATCTGGCCCACTATCCCAAAAGCCTATAAGAAAACCAGTACTGTACAAACCTAGGAGCCTAGCCACAATCCGCATTTTGTAGTACATGTTGCTGTACATTCTACAAAATGTTATTCACAAACTTACATGGGGGGTTCTTTCTATGTTTTTCCAGCCTTTTTCTTTTCTTTTCCAGTCAGGAAACTGCTCTCCCATCGCGCAGCTCCGTCGTGAGTGCCTCTGCCCCCAGCGCTGCCACTCACCGGTGTTCGAGGCCCCTGTGCCTTGCCTTGCTCCTGACCTGCCGTCTGCCTTCCCTGCCTCCTCTTGCCTCTTGCATCACCCTTCTGTCCTTTCCTTTATTTTAGCCTCTTTCTTAGCCTTTTGCCATTTTCTGCCTTCCGCCGCTTCGTTCATTTTAGCCTCTTTTTTTAGCCTTTTTGCCATTTTCTCTTCCCTGCCGCTGCTGCCCCTGCAGCCCCTCCACCTCCCGCGTGCTCCCCTTCCCACCTGTCCCGCCCTACCCCCGACCACTACTTAATGGCGGCTGCTGCATGGCCGCAACCAGCAGGCGCACCACTGGTGCAGCAAAGGCAAGCCCGTCTGCTCCTGTCCGTGACCCGACGGCGACCAGCGGCAGGGACCCTGGTCCTCTGGTCCTCTGACCCGCCAGCACTACAGCTCCTCGGCTCTCATGCATTCAACACCGGCAAGGACAACAACTGCAAGCTTTCCTCACCTACCGACACCCATGAACCCTTCACCTGCTGACACTGCCGCCAAACCTTCTCCTTCGCCTCAAAATCCGCTCCCTTCACAGACTCACAGCGGAAATATGGGTCCTTCTCGACAGCACTTCCCCCGATGTCGCATTCTTCACAGAAAAATGGACAAACGCCGCCTCTGGACCAGACATCGCCAGTGTCATCCCCGAAGCCTACAAGATCACATGGAAGGACCGCCCCAACCGCCCCGGGGGAGGCATCGCCATTGCCCACAAGGCCAACCTCTGTCTGAGTACGTACACCGACGGGCCCACAGACTTGATGGAACACCTCCACTTCAAGATACAGACCAACCCGTCCACCACCCTCCGAGGCACCCTCATCTACAGACCCCCCCGGACCCCAAGCACCTTTCTCCGACTCCATCACCGACATCATCACCCCGCATGCCATCACCTCCACCGACTACACCTTGCTGGGAGACCTCAACTTCCACATTGACAACCACCAAGACCCCAACTCCACCTCCCTCCTGGACAACCTCCACAACATCGGACGCAAACAGATCGTACCAGAACCAACACACTTAGCAGGACACACCCGACCCCATCTTCACAGCAGGAAACTCCATCCCCCTCAGCCACATCTCCGAACTCCCATGGACGGACCACCGATGCGTCCACTTCACCTTCAAAACAAACATCTCCCACAGATGTCCACACCAGCTCCAGTGCAGGAATTGGAACAGGATCTCTGATGACCAGCTTGCAGCCTCCCTCAGCAGCTCCACTCCCACCGCCACAGACGACGACCCTACCACCACTGCCCGTACCCTACACAACTGGATCACTGACTGCGCAAACACCATTGCCCCCTCAAGAAAACTTCTAACCCACACACCAAGAAAGCCAACTGGTTCTCCACCGAACTCCAGGAATCTAGACGAACCTGCAGATGCCTCGAAAAGCTGTGGAGGAGCTCCCAACCCCCAGCAGACCTCAACAACTTCACAGCAGCCACCACCACCCACCACAAACTCATCAGATACTCAAGGAAGAAGACTCTCCAGCACAGAATCTCCACCCACGCACACAACAGCAAGGAACTTTTCGGTATCATCAAAGAGTTTGCCCAACCCAACAGTGAGACCACCGACATCCACCCTCCCCGGACCTCTGTGACAGACTAAGCATCTTCTTCCACCACAAAACCAAGACCATCTTGACAACTTCGATGACAACAACCTTCACTAGGAACCCTCTCCCACCGTTCCCTGCTCCATGCAGCCGACACTGGACAGCTGGACCGCCCTCAGCATCGAAGACACCCTAAAGACTATGAAGACCACCCACGTTGGGGCCCCCACGGACCCCTGCCCCCCTCCATCTACCATAGAGCTGCAGACATCATCGCCCGAGCTTCAACGAATCATCAACCGATCCTTCGAGACCGCCTCCTTCCCCGATGACTGGAAACACACCGAGATCAACCCTCTCCTGAAAAAACCCTCGGCCGGTCCCCACTGACCTCAAAAAGTTCAGACCAATCTCCTTATTTCTGTATCCGGCAAAAGTCATAGAAAAAGCAGTCAACAGTCAACTCACCTCCTTCATAGAAGGAAACAACATCCTCAACTCCTCCCAATCAGTATTCAGGAAGAACCACAGCACTGAAACCGCCCTTCTCGCTGCAACAGACGACATCCGCTCCCTCCTCGACAGAGGAGAGACTGTGGCCCTCCTCCTCCTGGACCTCTCCGCTACCTTTGACACGTCTCACATCGTACCCTAGCCAGCAGACTCCACAAAGCAGGAATCCAGAACAAGGCCCTCAACTGGATCCGTTCATTTCTCTCCAGCAGAACTCAGCGGGTCAGGCTCCCTCCTGTCATCTCAGAACACACACCTACCACCTGCGGAGTCTGAAGGATCCTCCCTCAGCCTCACTCTGTTCAACGTCTACATGGCCCCGCTCACATCCATCGTCAGATCACATGGACTCAACATTGTGTTGTACGCAGACGACACCCAACTCATCCTCTCCCTATCCAATGAACCTAACATCGCCAAACACAACTTTCAAGAAGGAATGGAAGCAGTCACCAGGTGGATGAAGAACAGCTGCCTACAACTCAACACGGACAAAACCGAGGTGCTCATCATGGGACTACACCCGACACCTGGAACGACACCTGGTGGCCCCCTGTCCTTGGGATATCCCCTCCCCCATGGACCATGCACGCAACTTCGGAATCATCCCGGACTCGGAACTCAAAATAGACTGCCAGATCAACGATGTCACCTCTTCCTGCTACCACACCCTCTGCCTACTCCGAAAGACCTTCAACTGGATTTCCCTCGAACACAGGAAAACCATCACCTACGCCCTCACCAGAAGCAGACTCGACTACGGCAATACACTCTACCCCGGGATCAACAAGAACTTCACCCGCAAACTCCAGAATGTCAAGAACGCTGCCAACAGACTATTCCTCAACCTACCGCACCACTGCCACATCAGCCAACACCTATGTACACTACACTGGCTCCCCATCGAGAAGAGAATCACCTTCAAGCTTCTCTCCCACGCTTACAAGATCCTTCACAAGACCGGACTCGCCTACATGAACCACCGCCTCTTGTTCCACTCATCCTCAAGATCCTTCCGCGCAGACCCGCTCTCCCTTGTGACAGTACCACGCATCAAGAAGACTAGAACAGGAGGACACACTCTCCTCGCTGCCAAGGCATGGAACTCCCTCCCTCTCCACCTCCGACTGACACCTACACTCTTCAAGTTCCTGAAGGACCTCAATACCTGGCTCTTCGAATCACCGTGAACATGCAGGAGCTGTGCACCCCCCCCCTCTTAGCACCTTGAGACCCTTTTTCGGATGAGTAGCTGCTCTTTAAAAACCCTGATTGATTGATTGAACTGCGGAGTCTCCGTGCATATGTTTTTGAAGTAAATGTGGTCAGGTACAGGCAGGTGTGGCTGGAAAATGTGGGATGCTTCCTACTAAAGGGAAGAGGTTAACGAGCAATAAGGATAGGTTAATAAAGGTTTAGGGCGTATAGAAATATTTGTTATAGCCTTAGAGCCCGCCGTAGTGGGCTCTGCCAGCCATTAAGGCCCGCTCCAGCGTTAAAGGCCCGACCTGAATGCGAGGGCCTTTAACAAGGGAGTGGGCCTTTGATGGACAGTAGAGCCCATCATGGAGGGCTCTAAGGAGGGTTAGAACATTCCTCCCCTTGAGGGCAGATTGGTCCAATTTGTAAAACAAAGGCCTCTAGGAGCCTGAAGGGGTTGAAATCCCTCAGGCTCTGTGAGGCCTTTATTAAACATTGTAATGTTGATGCTCCGGGCATTTACCGGACATTAGAAGCCCAGAGCACTCCATTGTTTTCAATGGAGTGCTGAACATTCCAATGTTCTAATAATATTTAATATTATGTATTAATAATTATTAAAAGTGTTGTTTATGATTAATTTAAAGTAATTTATAGAGCAGTGTCTAGAACAATTATTGTCTGCCTCCTTCACCATGAGCAGGTCTGGCAGATCCTATCGGCAGATAGAGCCTATGACTCATATGACTTGGAAGACCACAAAGTGCAGATTGCTGTGGATTTCTCAGCGGAAACTAATTCCAAATGGAAAACTTTCCTGCAACTCAGACCATTGCTTCTTAAATGGGACAACAAACAATGGACTCCTGAAACCACCCACGATGTGGATAACGGTGGATGGTAAATCTGAAGACCATACTGAACCGTATGACCTGACCCGCCACCTGGACAGCTTGGATGATCAACGCATGAACTTAACTCCCCCCCCCCACCTTTTCCTGAACATCCACCACTTAAGGAAAAGACAGACAATGTACTGTGCTGAGAGATTGCTTGACAGGCTTTTTGAAAAGTCTACAGTTAAGAAACAGGACGCTCGCTGTGTGGAGGAACTCCAGAAAGACTTGTCTACTTGCCACTCCTTTGTCAAAGTGGCCATTGCTAAGCCTATCTCTCTCTTCACCTCTCCTACCTCCCCCTGCCCCTCTCCTCTGTGAACCGCCCCATGCAAACCTCAACAGTCAACTGCCTGAGGGGTACTCTCCACCTCCTCATGAGCCAGAGGTTAAGACCCATCAACAAAAGTTTCCCACTGGTGCATCCCAGCCTTGGGCTAATGGTTACTCGAGGCAAGTCTGTTGCTATAGGTTACCCCTTATCCCTCCCATCCTAGCAGTTCTATCTTTTCTCTTCGTACCCTGTCCCCAGGTTGGGGGTAGGTCAACTTTCCCCTCACTGCCGGCCGTTCCGCCAATACACTCTTCTTAATCACAATTACCACTGCCCTTTTACAGATTGTTTCCTTCAGTGTGAATGGCCTGACAAGCTATAGAAAAATACTTTCCTACATTTCCTCCAATGTTTGCCGATATAGGCTTCCTCCAGGAGACTCACCTGACACAAATTGAATCCACCAAAGTTAAGAGAAACTCAGTGGGACAGGTTTTATACACTATTCGCTCTCCCCTGCAACAACAAGAGGAGTCAAATGCACGCCCTAGCTACCGAAGATGCCGGGAGGCCATGCTGGTGCTGAAGTCAATCCCATGCCAGGTCCTGCATTCCTAGACCAATACTGATGGCTGCTTTGTGGTGTATGTACTTCAAATTGGTGGCAGTGTCCTCTGGTGGGATTGATCTATTCACCCACAGGAACAAAGAGCTTTTTCTCCTTCGTCCCAAACGCATATGATTGAACTAGGGAACACCCACACGGTCTTGGAGGGTGACTGGAACTTAGCCTCTGATGTGATCCTGGACAGGTCAGGCCATCCTAGACATGACACATGGCCATGAAAGTGTTCTACTAAAGGACCTACGAGACAACCATGCCTTGACAGACATTTGGCGCCTACTACACCCGGTGGACAGAGATTTAATTTTTCACTACCAGGTGATACCCAGTCCTGCATAGGCTACTTTCTGGTGAGCCACGCAGTGTTTGCACAGACCCAAGACAGTGTCGTCTTTGACCCTGCACTTTCCGATCATGTTCCGATAGGTATTACTATTAATTGGAACTAACGCTGGCCCTACAGGAAAATGTGGGACCTTAACATTTTGAGATACAAGATGCCTGCAGAGCAAATAAATTTAAAATCACACTTGTTCAGAAAACAAAGGCTCAGTCACATCTCCCCAAAAATTGTGGGCCTCTGCAAAAACTATTCACAGGGGACAAACTGTGAGGGATTCTACAATGGTCATTAAGAGTAGATTAGAACACCAGGTAGCCTTGGAGAGAGACATTGCATCCATGATGCACACCCAACTGCACACTCGAGATACCATCTAGAGCCCATCAAAAATGGAATTGATCTCTCTGTTCACCTCTGAAGGAGAATTTGGTATATTGCCTCTAAGTCCAGCATTATGAGCAGGGCTAAAAGGCTGCCCGATTGACACTGCAAGAAGTCATGACAGCAACTCCAGCCATTAGTGGGCATGGAGGTTTATTAGTCACTGACCCATAGGAGATAGCCATTAGCATAAGGGCCTACTACACCGAGTGTATAGCTCAGAGATAGGGGACAATGCCCATAAAGAGAATTAGTTTTTCAACAATTTACAAATCCAATCCCCCACAGACTGAGGCTGAGTCCTCCTAGCAGACAAAGAAAATTAGGCCTGGATAGAGTTCGTGGAGTCCTACTATGCGGAACTCCGCGAAGTGGCTGAAAAACTCTGCTGTGCAACGTGGAGTTTTGCGATCAGCGAAGTTTCCCGAAGCATCTGTTCATGTTCTGTTTCACATCAAACGCAGTGCAGAGGGCGTCCTCGCATTGGAAATCACACGCAAATGGTGCAACACGGTTTGCTTGGATGCGCAATCTTGTTTTCTCTCTTCTGTTCATGGTGCTGGGCCTATTTTTGAATCCACTGCTAATCCTTTCAATCCTCCGCCCTCCTAATTAATCTGCCTTCATTTTTTATTTATTTTATTAGTGTGTGTTTTTGTGTCTTTGTATTTTGCATTTTTTCAAATTTTTGCGTGGTTTTGTGACTTTTTTACGTTTTTATTTTTCTTTACTTCCTTTCTATTTCATTTTCTTCCTTTCTTCTTTTCTTCCTTCCTTCCTTCCTTCCTTCCTTCCTTCCTTCCTTCCTTCCTTCCTTCCTTCCTTCCTTCCTTCCTTCCTTCCTTCATTCCTTCCTTCATTCCTTATCTTCACCCCCCATCTAGTACCATGTCAGAACATGGGAGAGGCAGCACCAGGCCCTGACTAACCACCTATCATGTGGACGCCAGCTCTAACAAGGTATGTATTGTAGCCCCAGGCTATCTTCAGTGAGAATGAGGTGGCAACACTGTTTTTGTTCATGCAACGCCATCTCCCCTCCTTGCCGGCAGCATGCCACAGGCCCAGCAGTGGGTATCCCCTGCAGGAGCATCGGCTGCGCTGGCAGAGGGTGCACTGGTTTGTGAGCCACAGCAGCCAGATTTGGTGCACCATCCAGCAGCTTATGCACTGCTAGGTGGATAACTTTGACTGGGGTTAGAACCTCCTCGCCGTGCTTGGTGTTGAGATTCCGGGGCTAGGTGAGTATTGATAATTTGTTGTGTTTGTATTCTGCAATGCTAAAAAAAAAA
Organism: Calotriton arnoldi; assembly: GCA_963921515.1. Taxonomy (NCBI): domain Eukaryota; kingdom Metazoa; phylum Chordata; class Amphibia; order Caudata; family Salamandridae; genus Calotriton; species Calotriton arnoldi. The sequence continues at coordinate 3,677,518 of CAWUFW010000603.1, forward strand.
TTCCAAATAGCATGCTACTCTCACTCAGAGCTAAGCTACTTTTAGTTTACATTTGAATATTATTATTATGTGATCCAGTATTTAGTTAGGCAGGTGCTCGGCGCTACCTAATCGTACTCTTTGGTGCTCGCTTTGGCTGATTAATTAAGTAGCCATTGCAGACTCTTCTGCCCTCCTGTCAGCATAGAGAATCAGTGATATCAGTGAGTTAGCGTTCTCTGTGACTTTCTTTATGAAGCTCGTACAGTCCCAAGCTTCTTCACAGTGATGTGAAATATGCACCTATGCCTTGCAAAAAAGGGAGACTGAGTTGGCCCATCAAGGGGTTGAGAAATGAGTATAGAATCAAAGCTCATTCATTGCAATGCATTAGCTCCAAATGTAGGTTTTGTTAAGGAACTTTGGAATAGGGATTTTAGGATTAGTATGGTCAACTCAACAACAGTCGATAGGCTTGAATCTAGTACTATAGGAGATCTGTTTTAGATAAGTACAATGTGACTGTGTTTGCCTGTCATAATAATGTTGTGGAGATTAACTCTACCACTAATCTATTTTTTTTATGTTCTTTATTTTTTACGTCAGCACCCAAGGGCAAGAAGAGGGGCAGTTCAGAGGAGGGTCCGGGAAGAGCTAGGGAGGAGGCGCCGACCACCAGATCCACCACTGAGGGCTCTGCTCAGCCTAGTTTCCTAATATTTATTATTAATATTTCCCTACTGTTGGTGTTTATGATTATTGTGGGCTTAGAGCAGTATCTTGGGGTATTGGAATGTTGGTGCTTGGTTCCAGGACAGGAGCTGCTGCCTGGAGTCTGGTGTTGGAGGTGAGAAATAAAGTTGCTCTGACACCCTTACCTGCAGTCTTCCTTTCACATGGCGACAAGGACAAGAGACGAACCCACATGTACAAAGCACAATGGGTTGGCTCTTTTTCCTCTGCCCATTATGCCACTTTCAATATTTTGCCTTATTTTTATTATACTCCCCTATCCAATTTTTGTTCCATTCCTGTTATCCGTGCATTATCTTTTTCCCCTAATTTCATGGGTTGTTTTTGGGTAGCTGACTTTTTCTGGTCTGTACTAAACTTTAGTTCACTTATCTTCTGCTTTTTTGGTAATCCTTCCCTCTCTCCTATATAGCTTGTGGTACTGTAAGAATAAGAACAGATTTATGGCACTCTACAGTCTACTGTGAAGATTGTAGGACCAAGTAAGCTACTACTATAAATAATATTCATGGTCGAAGTGCAGTATGGTTGAATTTCGTGACTGCAGTGTTGGATGTTGTTAGACCTGGCGGTTTTGACAGGTTTATCCCCAAACATTTTGCCTTTTGCCTCCTATTTTTCTGACCCTGTTTTTGTTGGCTATAGGATTCTGGGACTTTACCACTGCTGATGAGTGCTAAAGTGCATATGCTCTCTGTGTGAATTGTGATATGATTGGTTATCCATGATTGGCATATTTGATTTACTGGTAAGTCCCTAGTAAAGTGCACGGTGTGTGCCAGGGCCTGTAAATCAAATGCTAGTGGGCTTGCAGCACTGGTTGTGCCACCCACATGAGTAGCCCTATAAATGTACCTCAGATCTACCACTGTAGTGTCTGCATGCACAGTTGTGAACTGTCATGTTGTCCTGGCAAGTGCACCCACTTGCCAGGCCCAAACCTTTCCTTTTTCTTACATGTAAGGCACCCCTATGGTAGGCCTAAGGTTACCTCATGGGCAGGATGCAGTGTATGTGAAAGGTAGGACATGTACTAGTGTGTGTGACATGTCCTGATAGCGAACTACTTTGTAATTCGTTTTTCACTATTGAAAGGATATCGGTCCCATAGGCTTAACATTGGAGTTGCACTGTAACAGTTTTACATGTGTAACTTGCAATAGGGACAGGTTAGAAAAATTGAGTTTGGACTCTCTGAACTCAGAATTTATTAACGCCCCTTTTGGTGAAGGTGGTTTTTAAATCCTGTGTTTGAAAATGCCACTTTTAGAAAGTGGGCATTTTCTTACTTCACAATTCTGTGTGCCTCTGGCTGTTTGTGTATTCAGTGTCTGGTGTGTGAGTGACAGGAGCTGAGATGTGCATTCACTCTAGACTAAGTCTGGGCGGTGAACTCCGCTCCACTTGCGGAGTTTGCGGAGATTTCCACACTCCGTGTTACGCGAAGCTCGCAGAGCGGAGTTTTTTCCCTCGCTCGCATTCGTCAACATCAAATTGGCGAGCACAAGCGAGGAAAATCCACCTTCCGGTGAGATTTTTCCTTGTTCGCGATCGTCAACATCAAGTTGGTGAGTGCGAGCATTGAAAATCAACCTCCCGGCGAGATTTCTCAACACAGGCGGTCAGATTTCTCATTGCGAGTGGTCGCGTATGCTCGCGACCGCTCGTGTTGAGAAACTGTCCGCTCACGTTGAGAAAGCTGCTGCTCGAGTAAAAATCGACTCGAGCGGCAGAAAGGAAGCAGCGCCCGCTTGCGCTGTGCATGGTGCCGTTCGCGATGATTGCACAGTGCAGACAAGCACCTGACACTGAAAATCACAGCGAACAGCATTTATCCAACACACTCTGCCGCTTGCGGAGCTCCACGTAGCACGGCAGAGTTTTTTTTGCACTTCGTGGAGTTCCACGTAGCAGAACTCCGCAAACTCAGCCCAGGCTCTACTCTAGACAGTCACTGGGGGGGTTGAGATATGCCCTGCCTTGCCTGGGTGACTCATCTCAGGCCTGAATAGACCTGATCTGCATTTAGAGTATTGGGAGGAGTTGTAATCACACCTGAATAGGCTGTGTCTCCTTTTGCACAATGCTGTCTCCGCCCCCTGTGGTCATGCTACACCAGTGTACGCAGAACTGGTTTGGACTGGGTGCACAAAGAGAACAAAGACAATTTGGGGTATAAGTATTAAACCTAAAACCCCAGGACTTTAGACTACTTCAGGAATCAAGATGGACCTTTGCCAAGGCGAAGAGCTGGAGAAACTGGAGGAGGAGTACTGCCCCTTTGCTGTGTGCTGTCTGGGGTTGGCCTGCAGTAGCTGATTCTGCCAAGTAAAGGAGAAGGACTTACTGTGTGCTGTGTCCCCCTGCTTGAGAAGAGTCTCCAAGGGCCTGTGTGTGCTGGCCTCCTGTTCTAGGAAACTCAGGGACATCAACGTTTCCATGTGCTTTGCGCTGTAAGTGCTCTGGATGCTGTATCTTCGTAGAAGCACCATGGGTTCTGGTGCACTACAGCCCTGTGTTCTGCACGTCTTGGTTCTAGAAAGTGCATGAGGAGCGCTTTAACTTGCCACTTTGGAACTTGTGCCCCAGTGATCTTGCAGAGTTGGAGGGCCTACCCTGTGGATTTGCAGAACCTAGCGCTTGGTAAGTGCTTTATTGCTCTACAAATAGAGCGTGAAGAGCGCCTCTGGAGGCTGATTTATGTGCTGTGCCCAGCTACATAATACTGAAATCGTGGGGAGCGATTCCCTCCCTATAACCGTGGCAAGCACTGTCTCATGGTACTGGGGGCACTCTGCCGTTCATAAACGTGGCGGCCTGCAAAGAGAGTCCCATTCGGTCGCGCCCGCTGAGGACAGAACGCCCGAGGCCACTGAAGCCCAGCCGGAGCGTGAGTCAGCCACCTCCCGTGGGCCAGGCAAAGGGGAATCAGCGTCATCTGACGTGGGACAAGCGACCATAAGGGGAGCTGAGCCTCGCAGGCTACAACCATCAGCTCCTGCCTCCCGCCACGGAAGCCCCAGGGAGGGGGAGCCAGGTGGGGGCTGGATCGCTGACACCTTTTGGGGCAGGATGCCGCTGCACCGCATTCGCGGGCAGCCACCCTTTAAATATGCATTGCATGTGGGGGATCGAGGGAGATCCCCCCACCAACGTAGGGGGTGGGCACGTCCCACCTCGCTGGTGCTCCACAGTTGGAGGACGGAGCTCTGGCCAGTGCTCACAGCTGCACCACGTGACCGCGGGCAGCTGCTAAATATGATATTTGGGGGCATTTTTCATGGTTGAATCAGTGCGGGGAGGGGAACTAAGGTTTCGGCTCCCTCCCCAGTCTACCATACGAGACCGGGGGAAGGTCTCCAACGAGTGGGAGCGCAAGTACTTCTCTAATGGTCGCATCTTCCTGCCCTAGGATCATGAGGTGAGTCTTATGCTGGCCAGAGCAACAAGGATTGTGTGCAGGGGCATTCTGATGTTTTTCCTAACATGGGCAAGTCCCACGCATGTGCTTCATTGCCCTAAATATGGTATTGGGACACTTGATCTGCGGCCTGTGATATTATGACAAATGCCTAGCCCTGACTGTGATGTTATGCCTCATAGGTACAATCCGGAAGTACTTACCTTATTGTCCTACATAGGCTGTAATGACACGTGCCTAGTGTCGCAGTGATTTATCAGAGGCGTTTTTATATGCTTTCTTTATGTCAAGCGCCTAGTGGCACAGTACTTTATGTTATGTGGTCTAAATGTTTTTTACATACTACTCTGTGAATTATGGCCTAATGTGCTTTGTGTATGTGTAAATAATACAAAGGCTATTTTATATAACCTTGTGTGCAGTCTCTTTTGTTGTGTGCCTAGTGTGTTACTGGTGTGTGTGTATGTGTGTTGCGCAAACGCTTTACACATTGCCTCTGGGATAAGCCTGACTGCTCTGCCAAGCTAACAAGGGGGTGAGCAGGGGTTATCTTCAGCGTGTAACTCCCTTGCCCTGACTAGAGTGTTGGGTTCTGCCTGGCTTAGGTGCATACCCTAGCCGACCAGAAACCCCATTTCTAACAGATGTGCAATCTGCGTCAGCTTCAGTTAATGCAGCATTTACAAAGTTTTCAATGCATTGCAAACCGAACACACAAGGCGTGTTTCCCTTCACCCATTCAGTCACCTCTTGGTACTTCACTCCTTTATTCTTTCCTAAGTTCCATCCCAACCTATCAAAAAGTTGAAAAAATGTATTCTTGGCATTTGCCACATTTTTTCCTTTCAACTTTCGTCAATTACAGTGACTGAATAAGCCAAAGCTTAATATTCACATGACAAATCCATGATCAGTGACCCCACTCTATCCTATATCAAAAGCTCTTCCTAACCGCCTAATCCCTTTACCTTACCCTGCAGAAAAGTAAGTGAAGTTTCCTTTCCTTACTGCCCAGAGAATTAATTTGTTGGAAATAAATTATGGTGGTTGGACGAGGCCAGTGAGTAAAGAGGTGTGACTTAATTTGCACCATAAATGGATCACACACTTGGTGGGGTGGATGTAGTGAAAGTGGCTCCAACTCTTTGCAGGATCTTCTATGACATAAGCAATAGCCCACACTGGCCCCATTTACCCACCAGCACATAAAAGTGATCCATATTTCAGATATAGAAGAACATCAGTCATGATCTTCATCTTTCATGCATTGTGTTGTGCAAACGCTTAACCTTGTCCATCAAGACAAGGTTAAGCGTCTGGATGGACACAGACTGGGGGAAGAGGGTTATGAATTGATGAATGGATTTGAAAGGGGATTTGGGTAAAGGTGTGACAAAGACACACTGCACAAGGACAATATTCATCTGGGCAATGAGCAGCACATCATCGTCATCAATCTGTGTGGAAGGAAACGAAGGAAAGAGTATGGCACAGCACAGTTAAATGCATTGCAAGCACTCCTTCTGCCCCAGAGAACCAAAGTTATCTGATATCTAAATGTTCTGTTTTTTAGGTTTGAAAAATAAAACTCTGGAAGAGTGAACCCACCCAGTTCTAAAAATATGGTTGTTAAAAGAAAAATTGTACTGTATTGCAAAATTAGGTTGTGTATATGCATTCTCCTCAGCAATTTTCATCACTCTTGGATGCCTGTATGGACTGGTCTGGTAGGCAAGCAGGAGTGTTGAGCTCAGCTATTGCCTTTCATTCATGCAGGAGACAAGAGGGCCAGCTCATTGCAAAACAGAAACTGTATTTTAGAGTGAAGGAGAAGGACAGAAGGAAGGTAAGCTTCATGAGGAGTGTACCAAGATGACTCAGAGGCAGAGCAAAAAACAAGAGGACCAAGAGTTTCACTTTTGCCACCAGTGCAACACGCACACTCAGTACCATTTCACAAATCAATGCACCTTTCTCCCTTCCACATAGTTGAGTGCTGGGACTCAGAGTCATGGTTTTCCTTGAAGTCGATAACTTTTTCTTCTAGCTGTTCATGAGGTAGTCCCGCCCTGAGTTCTTCCATCATCCTCCCTCCCAGTAATGACCCGGGCAAGATAGACGTACAGAGTGCTACTTTTGGAGAACAAGTAGAGAAATAGAATTGCATGATTTTGTATAGGTTTGTGCTTGTTAACTAAAGTGACTGGTCTGGTCTCTGAAGAACCAGACACTGCAAGTAAATCTGGCTAAGTGTGAAAGGGCCAGTCACTTTTAGGAAAAAATGGTCACGCATCATTCAGGCCCCAAACATTTCAAATCAACTTAATTAAGTTCCCAAATTACAGTGGAACACCCTCCCTCACTCTTTGCCACCACATGAATCATCAATCATCGCTTACAATCACTCAATAATATATCACTCATTGGGGTAATGGTTACCTGTTCCGATCCAAGCACTGTGATATGTACACAATTGCATCTCCTCTATGATGCAAGCAAAATATTGGAATATGTCAGTCTTGTAAATCAAATGATCTTCAGGGGCAGTCCTTCTAGGTGATGGAAAAAAGAAGGATCATAGGAGTGGACCGTTCAGGTTAATTTTTGCTAAGTAAGTTTGTAAAGGCCAATTACCTCCAGGAAAAATGATCACTCATCATTCAGGCCCCAAACATTGCAAATCATCTCAATCAAGTTCCCAAATTACAGTTGAACACCCTCCCTCACTGTCTGCCACCACATGAATCATCAATCATCACTCACAATCAGTCACTCACTATTGCAATAGATGTAGTTACCTCTTCCAATCCAAGTACGGGTAGGTAAGGTACTAGGTACACAATTGTATCTTTGACGCAGGAAACACATTGGAATTTAGTATTGACACACTTGTGAATGAATGGAATGAATGAATGAATGAATGAGTGAATGAAATTTGTACAGAGCACTAATACCCAAAGGTGTCTAGAAGTTAGCCTTGGTTAAAAGATAGCTGACTAAAAGCTGAAAATGGTAATGTGAAGAGAGTTACTGTTTGAAAAGCCTTGTTTTAAGGGCTTTCCTGAAGTTTAATAGATCTGTTTCCTTTTTCAATGCAAGTGGTAGGGAATTCCAGAGCCTTGAGGTGCTACCTACAAAACACCTTCCTCCCCACTGTACTTTTTTTTAAATTTGGAGACAACCAGGTTAAAGGATATTGCTGAATGGAGTTATCTGGGGGAAGATACCAGTGGAAACTTTGCCTAAAACATGCTGGCCCTTCCCCATGAAGTGACCTGAAAGCAATGCAGAGGGCCTTAAAAATAATTATACCCCTCTTTATGGGAAGCCAATGAAGGAGGGTAAGGGAAGAAGAGACAGATTCACGTTTAGGAATGCCTAAGAGTAATCAGACAGCTGTATTTTGCAGAATCTGCAGTTTGTTAAGGCATTTCTTCCTGATGTTAACAAATAAGGTGTTGCAATTATCGATCCTAGAAAGCATAAGTCACTAGGAATGAAGGGGAAAAGTTTCCTGAGGAGTTTTATTTTGAAGAAGGAGTCTGAGGTGATGGATTTTAGGTGGCCCTCAACAGTAAGTTGATTATCGATGGCAACTCCAAGATTCTTAACCTTTGTAACTGGGTAGGGAGTGTGCTGAGTTCTGCCAGCCACCATCTGGGAGACGAAAGGAGGTATCTCTTCCGAAGAGCAGAACCTCAATTTTACCTGAGTTTAGCTTCTTACAATTCTGAGATTTCCAGTTCCCTATCTCCTGCATACAGTTATGGAAGTGCAAGGCTGTATCTAAAGGATCACTGGACACAGAGACCACAATTTGGGTGTCATTGGCATAGGTTACAGCCGTGAACCCAAATTACCTAATCAGCTTGGCCACTGAAGTCACGTAGATATTAAAAAGGGTCGGACTCAACGACGAGCCCTGGGGGACACCACAAGGAAGAGTAAAAGAAGATGAATTCAGATTATCTAAAGGGGCAAATTGGCTCCGGTCAGAGAGAAAAGATTTAAGGAGGGAAAGTGGTTTATCCTTGATGCCAATAGAAGAAAGTCAATTCAGAAGAATATCGTGGTTGACGATATTGAATGCTGCCGATAGGTCTAAAAGAATAAGGGCAGCCTTTCCACATAAGTCCATAGTATGTCTGATTTGCTCTAATGCAGTTACAAGAGCTAGCTCCGTGCTATGATGACTTCTGAAGCCAAACTGGCAGTGATCTAAGCCGCCCTGTTCCTCAATAAAGGAAGCCAAATGAGAGTTAATGGCCTTCTCGATGATTTTTGCTGGGAAAGGGAGACAAGAGATCATGCAATATTTGTTGGGATCTGAAGTGTCCAGATTAGGCTTCTTTAGGAGGAGCAGGATGGATGCTAGCTTCCATTTCATTGGGAAATACCCTGTGCTGAGCATCTGATAGAAGATGTTAGCAAGATATCCGAAAATGATATCGGGTACAAGGTGAACAATGTTTGGAGGAAAGGGATCAAGAGGGGAGCCTGATGTAGTCTGGGTAAGTAATGTCAAGACTTGTGCTGGGGAAGATTCAGAGAAGGTCAATAAATTGACCTGGTCATCGTTCTCCTTAGATTGAAGGACAATTGTGCTGTCTGTAAGGTTTATGGGGTTGGTGGAGAAAAGATTGAAGATTGCATTTACCTTATCTTGAAAAAAATATGGCCAGTGAGTTACAAAAAGTTAAATAATATTATTTATGTTTTTTGGGCCTTAGATGTTTGGAATGTAGAAAAGAGTTCTTTCACAGAGTTCATAGAAGATTCTATTTTATTAGTATAGTACCTGGTTTCTCCTTTAAAATCATGTTTTTATAGCTAGCTAAAGAGCTCTTATACGTCTCTTTTTTCTTAGGCCATAGTAGAGTGTCCATTTTCTAGCCTACGACATGCCTGCTTCTGGAGTCTTAGATTTTCTGTGAACGAAGGTTCTGAGGGTGAGGACCTAGTGTTATTCCTGGACTTGAACAGTTCTAACTGATCAAGAGCCATGTCGATCCAGTGATGATAAGAATTGGCCACTGAGCCCAGGTCATCAGTGACCAGAGGTGAAGTCAAAGCTAAGGCAGTTTTCAGATCATCGGTATTAATGGTATGCCACTGGCGAGAAGGCCTTCGGGGCAATGGCTGCTTGATAGTCGATGTGTTTGAGGAGCGTTTGATGTTAAACATGACAGCCAGATGGTCAGACCGGACCACATGGAGGGCAGGGAGAGTTTGAAGATGTGAAGTGTCTGTGAAAATACCATCAAGCAGATGACCCGCTGAATGGGTTGGTCCCTTAACTAGTTGCTCTAACCCTGAGCTATTCATCATGTCCATGAATCGGACCGAATCATGATTGGAGAGATTATCCAAGTGAAGATTATAATCACCTACAATGGTAAAATCAGGGGAATCAATTTTAATGTCTAATAGCTCAGAAAGATTGATTGATAAGACTGTACAAGAGCCAGGGGGACGATATTGGAGTAGACTATTAAAGGAGGAATGCTTGGCAAGCTGAATTTTAAAAGAAATAGCTTCAAGCTCCTTAGAGCTGCTATGACTGACGAAGGAAGTTTTAAACGTACTGCGATATGTGACTGCAATGCCACCACCCTTGTAAATCAATGATCTTCTGGGACTGCCCTGCTATAGATGCAATAAAAGATAGGCATGCAAGAGAGGCAGGCATGGTCTTTGTCTCCAATGTCATGAAGGAATTGTAGAGGATTTTTTACTGCGCACTGGTCCAACCGCAATCCTTGTAATATATGTGACTAACAAATGACGGGACAGCATAAATCTGACACAAACATAATGTTCCGATAGCTACTTTTTTTTTCCCAAAGAAAAAGGTTCAACGAGAAATTAAAAAGTTCTATGGTGGCACTGGAATATTTAGTCCATAAAATAGAGTTTGTCCTCAAACTTAGGTGGTTCACCCGGACGGTGGTCAGCTAACCTACTTGATTCTGACCAATCCTCCTCTTCTGCTCTTTCAGGAACAATGTAATTATGGGGTATATAATGTTGGTTCATTTTGATCATAGTCAATCTCTCCACGTTTTGAGGCAAGAGACTGGTCCTTCTCACTGTAACATCTGTACCAGCTGCACTGAACACATGCTCAGCAGACACACTGGTCATAGGACAAGCCAGATACATTATTGCTAGTCTGCTGAGCTCTGGCCATTGGCACATCTTCCCATACCAATACATCAATGGGTTTTGATCCACATAGACTTCTTTTGGATCATCCAGATACTCCTGGAACATCCTCTGGATGGTCATTGGTGCAGCCACTTGTTCGACCTCTTTTGCCATCACCTCTGCACTGGACTTAAGCCCCGCCAATTAAAACCAATACAATGCAGATGTTGGGTTCAGTACTTCTGTTGCTGTTATTGCTGGTGTTCTGGTTGATAGTGGTGTTGGCTGTTGTGAGACAAGACTGCCCTCTCTGGAAGTTGAAGGCACTATCCCAGAATTGTGGGGTGGGACTCTAAGTTCCAGCCGTTGTTCTTTCAGGTCTCCAGCTTCATGAACATTCCACCTCTTGTACTGGGAAACATTCCCTTCAGAAAAAGTAATGAAAGTGGGCATACATTCTTTGTACCATGGATCAAGTAGTGTGGCACAGATGTAATGTTCGGATGAGATGATATTGTCATGCAGCCCTGCATTGGAAGCCAATCGAAAGAGTAAGCTCTCAACCAAGGCATGTACTTTTGTGTTTTCGTTTACACCTGCAGGTACAAACCTTTCAGACACCTTCTTTACCTGGTCCTGTAGTAGATGCAACAACGGGATAGCTTGGCCCATCGTACTGTCCTCCTTGCTAACCTCCCATGTGAAAACCTCAACAGGGAGTAGCATCTGTGTCAGGCATTTGACTAGACCCCAATTCTCCACCACCATGGTCATAGCTTTCCCAACTGCATCCCATCCATTTTGAATGACAGTCATTGATCTGTTTGTGCTGCCCAGACTTTGCAACATGTAATAGGTCAAGTTCCATCATGTTGGCATCTCTTGTATCAGCCTGTAGCTGGTACTGTATTAGCACGCTGAACAATCTGCAACTGCTTCTGGGGTTTAAAAGAATGGCTGAAATGAGTGCAGATTCTTCTGCAGGTGGTCAATATGTTGCTGTCTTCCTTTTTGAGAAAGTCTTGCACTACCATATTGATGTAATGGGCCAAACACAGGACCCTGAAATAGCCACTGTCTGCCATGGCCTTGACTATGTTACTGTCATTGTCTGTGGCAACAAATCTCATTATGAGACCTCTGGATCACACTCATTCAGACACCTTGTTGTTAAATTCATCCAAAATGTTTACAGCTGTATGTGATTTCTCCATGGCGTACATGGCCACTGTTGCATGCCGCTGAACGCTCTTAAAACTTTCTTTAGATATCTTTTGCTTTACCCCGCAAACGAGACCCAGTGTGCAGTGATGCACATGTAATCAGTTGCCTGGCAACTGGTCCACATGTCTGTCGTCAGGTGGATAGTGTGAACAACACTTTGCTGCAAAGCTTGTCCAAACAATTGCAGCACATTGTGATGCAGGGCTGGAACAGCAACACTGGCAAAATAGGTGCGACATGGAACCTTCAATTTCGGGCAGATGACTGGCACAAATTCTAAGAATCCCACTCCTTCCACAAAAGAAAAAGTGAGGAGGTCCAGCGTTAACATTTTTGCCTGCTTTCCATTGTACAAATGTGCTGTTGGATTGTTGCTGTCATATTGCCCTCCTGCCTAAACATGCCCATAATAGTAGCCTGTCTTTTTTCTTCTTTTCTGGGGCCATTGATGCAGGCAACTTTTGAGAAGTAGATGGTGTTCGACTCAGTGGATGTCATGTTTGAGCAGGAAGTGTATGCCGTGGTGTCTCCATCTGACTCTTAGTCTTGTGCCCTTGTGAAGTTGCTGATGCAGGTGATTCTGCTGGCACACTGCTGGATACAGGGCTCCTTTGCATGAGGGTGTCACCCTCTTCTTTCTCATCATCATCTCCCACCGTGATTTGACTTGTGGCTGATGTTCCCCCCTTCTCTTCTCACCTTCACTACCATGACTACATTCAGCAATGTTTTAAAAGTGCTCCTCCCACCGGATTGTGAGGTGTTTTCTCTTATGAGTCGTTTGGCCTCCAGTACCAAAATGTTTACCAGGCTTGCCTCGGTGAACATGGATGTTGCAAATCTCTAAAGCAACAAGGAAACAGCCAACCTATACAAAAACTCCCCGGTTTTTGTGATGCACCATCCACCCTATATTTCCTTCCCAATAGTTAGAATCCAACACAGAGCCTTATACTCGCATTGTATGCAACTCTGCTACCCCTGACGTTCCTCTGGGGGCGGTTAGAAAAACCAAAGATACAAATGTAACAACTGCAGGTTGCACCACTTTACAGAAGAGTCCATATGAAAATACATATACGAATGTCCGTCCAGTATTGAAATAACAAAGAAATCTTTATTCTTCTTTACAATGTAGACAAGTGTAAAGCAAACAGCCACAACAGCCAACGCATTTCGTTCTATCCCAAGAACTTCATCAGGGCAAATATATTGAATGGTTCCAAAAAGTTGACCACAAAATTGCATACAAAATCCTGAAGTGTACTCCACTGGACAATCACCATAGACCACCAATTTTCTTTTTGAAGAGCTGCAGGCAAAGACTGAGTAAGTCGAATCATGCCTATTAACTGAACTGCATCCGACCCAAATCCGGCTCAGAGGCTCTAATATAAAAAGGGCTGATGTGCCAGAAAAGTCCGGTCCTGCACGACGTAGCCGAAAAATAGTTCGTTTAGAACTATTTTTCGGCTACGTCGTGCAGGACCAGACTTTTCTGGCTCATCAGCCCTTTTTATATTAGAGCCTCCGAGCCGGATTTGGGTCGGATGCAGTTCAGTTAATAGGCATAATTCGACTTACTCAGTCTTTGCCTGCAGCTCTTTAAAAAGAAAATTGGTGGTCTATGGTGATTGTCCAGTGGATTACACTTGAGGATTTTGTATGCAATTTTGTGGTCAACTTTTTGGAACCATTCAATATATTTGCCCTGATAAAGTTCTTGGGATAGAACGAAACGCGTTGGCTGTTGTGGCTGTTTGCTTTACACTTGTCAACATTGTAAAGAAGAATAAAGATTTCTTTGTTATTTCAATACTGGACGGACATTCGTATATGTATTTTCATATGGACTCTTCTGTAAAGTGGTGCAACCTGGAGTTGTTACATATGGATGTTGCAAATGCTGCATACTACAATGTGCTTCCCCTCTTTGCTAACCGTAAAAAAGTCCCAAAATGGGGGGAAGTACTTTTATACTGTGCCACTGCCAAAGCCTGAATAAGAACTTGAGGTAGATGGGAGTGTCTTCGTTTGCCTCTCTGCAGTGCATACTTCTATTAAGGTAGTGGTTAGTACAGGTCTCAGCTGTGGCTTTGCAAATATGTAAGCTGGCGGTGCTACCTGTGTCACATCTCTTGGAGCAGGTTGAATAGCAATGTCAGATTACTCTGTGTCACTTTACGCAATGACTAGCTGGTCGTCATCATCCTCCTCCTCATCCCCTTCCATAATTCTAAGGATTTCAAGAACTTTTCTTTTCGATTGACTCTGCCGGAGTCCACTCCATGTCCCTATTATCATCATCAAAATGGGTGCTTGGAGAAGATTGTGGAGTAGTACCCTTCCTTTTCCTTGCTGGAGATCTGGGAACCAATGATTCCAAAAGAGGAGGTTCTTGCTCGGCAGGAGGCTCCACCTCCTGTTCTGATCCAACATCAGTAAAATGTACTATTGCTGGCTGCAGCCGCTGTCCAATTTGCTTGGTTTCCTGAAATGATTGGGTACTACTTTGCGAATGGATCAAATCAAATTCAGTGTTACTGCTCGTTGGCGTCGCCTTGATTGCAGTGGCTGCCTCACTGACAGACATGGCAGTGAACTTAGGTTGGTTTTGCAGCAGAGAGTGCTGCTCTCAGCTTGCTCCCAGAGCCCCCTGCAGCAGGCACACGATGTGGTCCAAAAAGGGTTTGGGCCGACACACCACTGGTGGTAAGCTGCTTCTTCTCACTGACCACTTTCTTCGTAGCATATTTCTTTGGGGCCATCTTTATGCTCTAAGTTGGCAGTTGCACTGAGCAGCACAAGTGGAAGAGATTGGAGGATTGATGTGTGGCGTCACTGCACAGGCCTTCTCTTCTCTTGTGTTCCTAAAAGCCAACAAGCAAGAAAAACATTTAGTGAAATGTGGTTATTCTTGCAGTTTGAATTAGTACAGACAAAGGCAATATTAGTGTGGTTGATTACTTAGGTAATAACCACTTTAAAGTAATACCACCATACCATAAAATGTAATTCCCCATCGGGATAACAGACAATATAAAGATAGAGCTCTTTCCTTTATGTCCACATATTCTAGAGTGGACACATGCGGGCACTCAAGGAACGGCATGGGCAAATAGAATAATAATCTTTTAAAAATTGGAGGTTAGTGTGTGCCTATGGCAGGCAATGTGGTTCATGGGGAAATGGGATAATCATTACGCAATTGAATGATGCTGATGTGTCTGCAGTGCACCACAGCCAGGGTGTCCAGGAGGAAATGGAATTATACCTAAAAAAAAGTGAATTCTGTTATGCGGCTGTGCACCTATGGTGGATGAATGGATGGTTGGATGGATGGAAGGATCGACCAAGGCAGAATAAAAATATCTAAACTTTTTTAAAGTAAAAATGTAAAATAAAATAAAATAAACAAGATTAAAATTAAAACATTTTAATTGAAAACATTACAAAGAAGATTACATAAAAAAAAATCAATAATTGCCGATGTTTGTATGGGAGGATGAGAAGAAACCTATTGTGAGACAAGGGGGTGCTAACTGTTAAATAAAAAAATGGTAAAATGCATGTACTATATAAGCAATGTTCATCAAAATCATATTCCTAATATACATACTACAATGATCCTTAAGCATATTAGTAAACTGATATGACATCCATCATTTAAGCCTATAGCAAAGGCACACTGGCTGGATGCACAAAATACCTGACAGCCAGTGCCACATGGTCAAACAACGCGATACCAAAGGGGATGATGGACGGAGCGCTTGAGCAAATCAAACACTCACCCCCAGTCAACTGATCTGGGTTTAATCCATCATCATTCTTTAGCTCACTCCACCACCCCAGTTCAGACATGGCCATATGCAAATCAGTCTGACCCTGTGCCTCATGGGAACAGTCCAGCCCGAACTGCCAAGCCATGTCTTCCCTGGACCGGAAACAAGCATCATGGGACCGGTTTCTGGCTATTCAGCCGTCATCAGCCAGGCTAGCTTGAATCCAGTGGCAAAGTGAGCAAGGGACCCACGTCTGGGCATACCCTGCCAACTAAGGGCAAACAAAGCGATACCAAAGGGGATGATGGACGGAGCGCTTGAGCAAATCAAACACTCACCCCCAGTCAACTGATCTGGGTTTAATCCATCATCATTCTTTAGCTCACTCCACCACCCCAGTTCAGACATGGCCATATGCAAATCAGTCTGACCCTGTGCCTCATGGGAACAGTCCAGCCCGAACTGCCAAGCAATGTCTTCCCTGGACTGGAAACAAGCATCCTGGGACCGGTTTCTGGCTATTCAGCAGTCATCAGCCAGGCTAGCTTGAATCCAGTGGCAAAGTGAGCAAGGGACCCACGTCTGGGCATACCCTGCCAACTAAGGGCGAACAAAGCGATACTCAAAGGGGATGATGGACGGAGCGCTTGAGCAAATCAAACACTCACCCCCAGTCAACTGATCTGGGTTTAATCCATCATCATTCTTTAGCTCACTCCACCACCCCAGTTCAGACATGGCCATATGCAAATCAGTCTGACCCTGTGCCTCATGGGAACAGTCCAGCCCGAACTGCCAAGCCATGTCTTCCCTGGACCGGAAACAAGCATCCTGGGACCGGTTTCTGGCTATTCAGCCGTCATCAGCCAGGCTAGCTTGAATCCAGTGGCAAAGTGAGCAAGGGACCCACGTCTGGGCATACCCTGCCAACTAAGGGCGAACAAAGCGATACCAAAGGGGATGATGGACGGAGCGCTGAGCAAATCAAACACTCAACCCCAGTCAACTGATCTGGGTTTAATCCATCATCATTCTTTAGCTCACTCCACCACCCCAGTTCAGACATGGCCATATGCAAATCAGTCTGACCCTGTGCCTCATGGGAACAGTCCAGCCCGAACTGCCAAGCCAAGTCTTCCCTGGACCGGAAACAAGCATCCTGGGACCGGTTTCTGGCTATTCAGCCGTCATCAGCCAGGCTAGCTTGAATCCAGTGGCAATGTGAGCAAGGGACCCACGTGTGGGCATACCCTGCCAACTAAGGGCGAACAAAGCGATACCAAAGGGGATGATGGACGGAGCGCTTGAGCAAATCAAACACTCACCCCCAGTCAACTGATCTGGGTTTAATCCATCATCATTCTTTAGCTCACTCTACCACCCCAGTTCAGACATGGCCATATGCAAATCAGTCTGACCCTGTGCCTCATGGGAACAGTCCAGCCCGAACTGCCAAGCCATGTCTTCCCTGGACCGGAAACAAGCATCCTGGGACCGGTTTCTGGCTATTCAGCCGTCATCAGCCAGGCTAGCATGAATCCAGTGGCAAAGTGAGCAAGGGACCCACGTCTGGGCATACCCTGCCAACTAAGGGTGAACAAAGCGATACCAAAGGGGATGATGGACGGAGCGCTTGAGCAAATCAAACACTCACCCCCAGTCAACTGATCTGGGTTTAATCCATCATCATTCTTTAGCTCACTCCACCACCCCAGTTCAGACATGGCCATATGCAAATCAGTCTGACCCTGTGCCTCATGGGAACAGTCCAGCCCGAACTGCCAAGCCATGTCTTCCCTGGACCGGAAACAAGCATCCTGGGACCGGTTTCTGGCTATTCAGCCGTCATCAGCCAGGCTAGCTTGAATCCAGTGGCAAAGTGAGCAAGAGACCCACGTCTGGGCATACCCTGCCAACTAAGGGCGAACAAAGCGATACCAAAGGGGATGATGGACGGAGCGCTTGAGCAAATCAAACACTCACCCCAGTCAACTGATCTGGGTTTAATCCATCATCATTCTTTAGCTCACTCCACCACCCCAGTTCAGACATGGCCATATGCAAATCAGTCTGACCCTGTGCCTCATGGGAACAGTCCAGCCCGAACTGCCAAGCCATGTCTTCCCTGGACCGGAAACAAGCATCCTGGGACCGGTTTCTGGCTATTCAGCCGTCATCAGCCAGGCTAGCTTGAATCCAGTGGCAAAGTGAGCAAGGGACCCATGTCTGGGCATACCCTGCCAACTAAGGGCGAACAAAGCGATACTCAAAGGGGATGATGGACGGAGCGCTTGAGCAAATCAAACACTCACCCCCAGTCAACTGATCTGGGTTTAATCCATCATCATTCTTTAGCTCACTCCACCACCCCAGTTCAGACATGGCCATATGCAAATCAGTCTGACCCTGTGCCTCATGGGAACAGTCCAGCCCGAACTGCCAAGCCATGTCTTCCCTGGACCGGAAACAAGCATCCTGGGACCGGTTTCTGGCTATTCAGCCGTCATCAGCCAGGCTAGCTTGAATCCAGTGGCAAAGTGAGCAAGGGACCCACGTCTGGGCATACCCTGCCAACTAAGGGCGAACAAAGCGATACCAAAGGGGATGATGGACGGAGCGCTTGAGCAAATCAAACACTCACCCCCAGTCAACTGATCTGGGTTTAATCCATCATCATTCTTTAGCTCACTCCACCACCCCAGTTCAGACATGGCCATATGCAAATCAGTCTGACCCTGTGGCTCATGGGAACAGTCCAGCCCGAACTGCCAAGCCATGTCTTCCCTGGACCGGAAACAAGCATCCTGGGACCGGTTTCTGGCTATTCAGCCCCATGTCTGAACTGGGGTGGGGCTCTAACGCTCCGTCCATCATCCCCTTTGGTATCGCTTTGTTCGCCCTAAGTTGGCAGGGTATACCCAGACGTGGGTCCCTTGCTCACTTTGCCACTGGATTCAAGATAGCCTGGCTGATGAGGGTTTTGAACCCGAAACCGGTCCCAGGATGCTTGTTTCCGGTCCAGGGAAGACATGGCTTGGCAGTTCGGGCTGGACTGTTCCCATGAGGCACAGGGTCAGACTGATTTGCATATGGCCATGTCTGAACTGGGGTGGTGGAGTGAGCTAAAGAATGATGATGGATTAAACCCAGATCAGTTGACTGGGGGTGAGTGTTTGATTTGCTCTAACGCTCCGTCCATCATCCCCTTTGGTATCACATGGTCAAACAACAGCAGCAAGCAAGGAGGCATGGGTAACAAAGAACACATGCAAGCCCATGGCTAAGTCGCACTGGCTGTTTGCACAAAATGGCTGCTAGCCACTTGGCCAAACAACAACAGCAAGCAAAGAGGCATGGGTAACAAAGAATACATGCAAACCTATGGCAAAGGCACACTGGTTGGATGCACAAAATGGCTGCCAGCCACATTGCCAAAACCAACTGCAAACAAGTAGGTGGGGGAAAAAAGTGAACACATTCAGGCCTATGAACACAGACTCCACAAAATTGCCCCATGCCACATGGCATTGAGAACAAAGACAAATCATTGGTGGCCTATGGCAAACACACACACACACACACTGGGCAGACAAAGGAGGCATGGTAACTCTGAAGAAAACAATACCATTAATTCAGCAATGTCAAAAATGAAAATTGACTGACCTGCAAAATTTTACAACAACACACATATGCTTTTTGAACACAAAAAAACCTGAAATACAAAAAAAACAATTTTTACTTCGAACCAATGCCACCCCAGCCCTAAATGCAATTTTAAAACAACATATACAACAGAAACAGTTGTTTCATGCACCCATGACTAGCACTGGCCTGGGCCTACTGGATGTTGCCTTGGCAGACTAGGACACATAGAAAAATAAATACATTTTGCAAATTTAACAAACATGGAGAAAATGTACCGAACTGTGCAACATTGTTTCTTTACAAAAGAAGAAAAATTAAATGCAAAAATGTAAGTAGGCCACAACTGAAAAAATGCAGGCCACCAACCACAATAACTTTGAAAAATTGACTAAAAGTACAAATAAATCCCAATGCATGCCCTCTATCAAACAAACAACACCCTTATAAGAGAGTTTTTGAACTTACTTGTGAAATCTCAAATACAAAGTCCTTAAATACAATGGTATATATGCAGCAGACAAGGAGAGTGATCCTTCCAGCTCCAAATCCAGATAAAAAGTGACCAGGAGATGGGCAAAACACTGGGAGGACCCTGCTGGACAGGACCAGGAAGTTGGAGTCTCTAGCGCACTTCTTTCCTGTTGGCAAAAAAAAGGTTTAATAAAAAAAAGGCTTCTCACACAAAAAAACCTCCAACTACCTTTGGAGAAGAAAATCCACTCAAAAAGCCTCTTTAGCTGCTTCTCGAGCACAAAAGCTACTCAAGTGGTGTGTTTGCGACTTGCACTACATTGGCGCCAGAAGCCGTGTGAGCAAGCACGAAATCTCATGTGTGCGCCCTAGTGGCCTGAGAGTACTGTGGCATTCTCGAGTGAGCGCAAAAACAACCCTTGAGTGCGCAAACGGGAAAAAAACTCTACTTAGCACCTGGAAGGCGGAATTCAGGAACTTTGCACTCCTCTGTGGAGTTCAGAGTGCCCGAATTCCCCAAACTCCACAATCAGAGCGGAGTTTACCATCTGGGCTTGAAAATAATGAAAGAGGAAATAACACAGGCCATTGTCAATCTCCCCTACAATAAAGCTCCAGGGGAAGATGGATTCCCGGAGGAATTCTACATGTAGGTTCAGTTAGATGTGGTAGACTCCCTTTATGATGCTGATAAGGAAGCCTTGCCAATATCTACAACAGAGCACTTATCACGGTCCTCCCCAAACCTGGGAAAGGCCCACTGTAATGCATCAGTTACCATCCTATTTAACTACTAAACACTGATGTGAAGCTACTGGCATCGATCTTAGCTACCTGACTTGAACTGGTGACCCCTAGTTTAATCCATAGCTCACAGGCGGGATTTGTGCCAGGCAGGACGTCCCACAACTATTTTCATACCTCCCTGTACCACATAGTATGGTTATCAAAGGACTCTGAAGGCAGAGGGGTGCCCTCTCCTTGGGTGCTAAGAAGGCATTCTTTTACAGACTCTCCAGATGCTGGGGCTTAGCAATGACTTCATCTCCAAGGTTTAATGGCTATATGAGGTGCCCATGGCACAACTGAACTGCTGAGAATTTCTTTTGGATTCCTTTGAGATTAAGAGAGGAAATGCCAAGACTGCCCTCTCTCTCCCCTGTTGTTTCTACTTGCCTTAGAACCTTTGATAGATGCCATCCGGTAAAATCCATGGATTTTAGAATCCCACCCCTGTTGGAGCCTCCACAATCCTATTACATGCTGATGATATCTTGCTCACCCTTATGGACCTCCCCACATCCCTGCCAAACCTCAAGTCTAGCATTACATACTTTTTGGCGATTGCTGGCTACCGGATTAATTGGAGTATGAGTGACGCTCTACCGCTTTCTCAAATCACAAATTAAGGTGGCCATAGGGCGCTATAACTTTAAAAGGAAGGTGAATCACTTGAATTACTTATGGATATACATTAACCAAGACCTGGCAAGGATGGTAGCGGACAATCTAGATCCACTTATTGCTATAAGAAAGCTGGACTATGAAAAATGGACACCTTTAGCCCGTCCCTAAGGGGGAGAGTGCAGGCAGTTAAAATTTTCATAGTGCAATGCTTTACATATGTCCTGGGTATGCTAACCATGGTGGGCTAGACCTCTGTACTGCAGGATATTGACCAGGTGATTAAATCCTTCATATGGGGAACATGAGGCCCAGGCTGAAATTCTCGAAACTAATTGCCCACAGACAGAGTGGTGGAGTGAGCCTACCAAGTGTGGAACAATATCATATGGCACTACACCTGTCCCATCACGTCTACCTCTGGACGACTAGGACAGAAGTCCTTCTCTGGGTCCATATCGAATGGAATGTCATGAGCGCTAGCCCAGGTGTACACATAACCTCAGTACAATACCCTTCTGCGCCTTTGCTACTGACCCCATTATACAGGCCATGTCTAAAACATGGCATTGCACACATAAACTTCGTGATAGTGATGCATGGTTACATAGGCAGGCACTCAAATGGCATAATGCCAGTATCTGTGTAGGCAACTGACCCATCTTGTGGGCTCTCTGAAAACAGGTAGTCATTCCTGCCATCGATCATCAACTGGCTGATAATCATCTCAAACCCTTTGAGACCCTGCAGTAGGAAATCCACTTGCCCAGCTCCCAGCTTTGGTATTATTGGCAAATGAAACACTTCCTATCTGGCCAACTTGGTTCGCCTCCGTGGGAGATTGAGGAATCCCCAGTTCTGCGATATCTAACCTTGTGGACACAACTTTAGGGGGTAGTCTCTGGATTCTATAATCTCTTGGTGCGTCATTAACACTCTCAGCTCCTTCTGCAGCACTTGCATAATACCTGGCAATGCCTACTCAATATCGACAACTCCGAAGGAGACTGGACCATAATAGTGAAAAACCTGGACAGGGTTTGTCAGGGAATCTAGGATGAAGTGTACCCTCTTTAAGATACTTCAGGACTAGTATTGGTCCCCCTTGAAATTTAAGCATAACCTTTTGGAGATGCCCCCATGTTCAATGTGATTTGCCCCCACATACTCGTTCAATGCTCAGATCTCAATGCATCTTGGTCTTCAGTGCAGTCCTCACTTAGGGGCCCATTACGATACCCGGCGTAAAAAAATCCGCCAGGCATGGAAGCGGCAAAAATCCGCCCGCACACACCGTCTGAACACCGACCACGCCATTACGATTACACAAACCGAAAACCGCCATCGGCGGAAAAATCACACAAAATACCGCCCGCCATCGTCCGAGTCGGGAGTCAAACCGCCCGCCACGGACGGAAACACGCACGACAACACAAAACCGCCCGCCCTCACGGCCGACACACCGCACGTGAGATTACGATCGCACCGCCATGAGCGCGGGAAAACTACAAATATACCGCCCGCCAGCGCAAACAACGCCGATGAGAATCGACACGGCAGAAGCCATGGCGCCCACGTCCCTGCACAGAAACCATCCGCTCACAAAACCAATAGCACACAACATGGCCAACAAGTCCACACAGCAAGGCACGCACAAATACACAAGCACAGTACACATCCCGAAAACACCCCCTGGACAAACAAAAACTACAAAGGCCAGAACCCCAGACACAACACACCTGAAAACAACAGACCATGAGGACACACCCACATAGGTAAGTACAAAAGCAGCACTCCCACAGACCACAACCCCTTGCAACATTGCAAACCAGAGAGGAGAGGAGAGGACACAGTGACACAGCAAGGACAGCAGCACACCACAGAAACGCACACATCACAACCACCACCACCACCACCACCACCACCAAACACCGGCACCACAAACCCCCTGCACATTACACAACACACACCGCACCAGCACCACAAACACCATGGCACCACAAAGAATGCCCAAGTTCACGCCCATTGAGCTGACGGTCATGGTCGACGAGATCATCAAGGTGCACCCACAAATCTATGGGAACATGGTCCAGCACACACCACTAGCCACCAGAAACAGAATGTGGAACCGGATCGTAGACCAGGTCAATGCAGTCGGGACCCTGCCCAGGAACAGAGTCGAAATAAACAAACGGTGGAATGACGTCAAGAGCCTGGTCAAGAAGAAGGAGACCAAGAACAGAGAGCTGGCAGCCGTCACTGGCGGAGGGAATCCCGCGCTCTTCAAGACCTTCAAAGCGTGGGAGGAGAAGGTGCGAGTCATCATACATCCCGAGATCCTCGCCGGATTAGCAGGGGGAGTGGAGGCTGGTAAGTACAAACTAATGTATACCAGCACACCGCTATGTACTCACATGCACTACCACCATGCCACAGCTCCCAGGGACAAACACCCCCATGTCCAGCACACAATACACAACACATCACACACACATGCAACAGACACCACCACACACAGCCCAAACAGAACAACTGTAAGATGCGTGGGGACATGTGTACACTCAGCCAGCCACGTAACCACCAACAGGTCCCCAAATATGCCAGAAGCGCCACAACGAGCACCCACCACACCCATGTGTCCGCCACAGCTGCACTAACCGACAAGTAACAGGTAAGTGGCAGGAACACAAAGTGCAGTGGGTGGGAGGGTGGACAGCCCAAGTACAACACACACCAGGCCCCTAGTCCCACAGCACAGCAAGGAGGAGCATCCCCCACACCCCACAGCCACGTGTCAGCCACCGCAGTGCACAACGACAGCCGAAAGGTAGACATCACGGTACACAGCAATCGGTGTCAGTGGGTGTCCAGCCACCACCACGACCCACAACACCCCCCACCCCCACAGACCTGCAACATGGAGCACCCCCGCTTAGAACCATGTGGCATCCAGTACAGTGCACGCCCGAACAACCTGCAGGTGGGAAACTGGACAGGGCTGGATTACTGGAGGCATGAGGACCGGAACACGACCAACACATGGGACATGTCACGTAGCAGACGAACACGCAGCACCGCCCACCGTCACGAACAAGTGAACAATGTGCACACGGACATGAACCACAGACTCACACCCCACATGACCCATCACAGACATAGCAACACCCAAGGAGCCACGTCTGCATGCACAAGCCACACTGAATATAGTACCACACGGCAGCCACTGTGCAACCCATCACACACAACCGAAACACCATTGAAGTCCTGTCCATGTAGCCCCTACTGCCTGTCAACCACACACCCCACAACTACGCCTATGTAAGACAAACAACACTAGACGCAACAGAGCGGAACAACAGAAATGCACACGAACACCACTGAACCCATCAAACACACAGACACACCATGCACATACAACATACCATCCATCCCATCCGTCAGCCCCAGTCTCATGAAAGGCATGTCATCCGCACAGCTGCCACACATACAGCAGTCACGCTAAGATACATGCCCATGACCAACCATGTGCCAGAAGTCAATGAAGCGCACGACACACTGTGAGCAACAACACACAACATGGGCCACACCCCCCGAGCACTGCAGTGATGCACATGGCACAGGGCAGCACGCACACCAAGGAGATGGGACAACTGCAATACGTTGGCTGGCACACAACCATCACTCACTCATAACGATGCGTCCAATGCCATGTCCAGTAATCACAACAGACAGCAAATATGCAGGCCATGTCAAGCATGCACACACCTCAAACCATGCACTGGCATGCTGCCACAACACATGTCACGTTCGGCACCCATGGCTCACAGCATGTACCCCAAAAGCATATTCCCACCCAAATGCGAATCTGGGGCATGGCCCCCATGTTGCCATATGCGTTCCTAAGCGTTCCATTTGAACCCCAAAAGCATATTCCCACCCAAATGCGAATCTGGGGCATGGCCCCCATGTTGCCATATGGGTTCCTAAGCGTCCCATTTGAACCCCAAAAGCATATTCCCTCCCAAATGCGAATCTGGGGCATGGCCCCCATGTTGCCATATGCGTTCCTAAGCGTTCCATTTGAACCCCAAAAGCATATTCCCTCCCAAATGCGAATCTGGGGCATGGCCCCCATGTTGCCATATGCGTCCCTAAGCGTTCCATTTGAACCCCAAAAGCATATTCCCTCCCAAATGCGAATCTGGGGCATGGCCCCCATGTTGCCATATGCGTTCCTAAGCGTCCCATCTGAACACCAAAAGCAAAGTACAAACCAGACCCAGGATGGGCCAGGAGCCCGCATACACCAGAGTCACAATAAGTAGGGGCACAGCAACACACCCATCGGCATGGCCAATCCGTCCCATGCCACATGTGCACAGCACACAGTCCCATTGCCAAGCACACACAACTACAAATGGTACAGCCACACACACGCCTCCGGGAAACCCATGTACGAGATTGCACGAACTGTTAATGTCAGACGACAAATACATACTTCGCCAGGTGCAACACAATAACAAATCTCATTCTCTCCACAGGTGACGAACTGCTGGATGCTGGGGATGGAGACAGCAGCCAGCACAGCCAGCCTACAAGCCCCCAACGAGGACACACGGATGTGGAGGATCTGTCCTCCTCTTCGGACACGGACCACCAAGCAGGCCCATCTGGTGTGGCAGGGCCCAGCCGCTCCCCAGGACCCCTCCTACCCACCAACCCATCATCCAGGGCTGCTGAACATTCCCAGCCCCCTGCTGCCACTGTCGTTGCGGCCACACCCACGGTCATTGCGGCCACACCCACAGTCATTGCGGCCACTACCACTGCCGCAACCGCCACCATCGCCGCACCGACCACCACCGCCGCCACCACCACCACGTCTTCGCTGGCACCAGCCCCAGCGCAGGTGGTGGCCCGGCCGACTGGATCCACCCTGGGAGCCACAGCGAGGACCGTGGTGAGCAATGTGGCTAGTGGGCAGGCCGGTGGCAGCAGGACTGGTAGGAGGAGCAGGGTCAGGGAAACGCCAGCCTCCCCTGGGAGCCATGCCCTGCCTCAAATGGCCAGAGTCCTTGGGGCCTATGAAGAGGCCCAAGGACAATGGACCAGGTCAGCTACAGACACGCGTGAGGTGCTGGGGGTGCTGAGGTCCATGGACGCCCGTATGGGCCAACTCGTGGACCTCATGGGCCAGCTGGTGGTGGCGGTGAGGTCACAGCCAGGGACAGCAGCTCCCCTCCGCCACCACCTGCCGGGGCGCAGGGTCGAGCAGCAGTGTCCAGTTCCCCTGCGTCCACAGCCAGTGAGCACACCTCAACCACCAGCATGTCGCAAGCAGGCACCCCCTCGCAAACGTGGAAGGGGCCGTCCGAAGAGGAAACAGATCTCCCGGGAGGACTTCGCACGCTCCAGACGCAAGTGAGGCAGCCAGCCAGCCTTCCTTGACCACCCACTGCATTGACTTGGACTACGATCCCACTCCACACAGCCATCTGGATGGCATGTGTGTGTTGGACTATGGACATAGAACCAGTGGGTACACCCTGAGCATCACGCAGCCATGACCGACAGCTCATTGTCACTGCACGCACCACTTTTGTCATCACCTTACACACAATCACATGTCACAGTTTGAAATAAATGCACCTCTTACACAAACTGCTGTTTGTGCCCTGTGTTTAATTTGTACGGTATACAACGGCCACCTTGGGCGGAAAGGCACCTGATGCGTGGCATGGCAATGGAATCCGGAGGGCCTGTCGGGACCTAGGGGTGGGAGACAGAACAGGAGCACATTCAATGTGTGTATCACACACCCATCACACAGTACATGTCAACAACTACAAGCAATGTACACACATCGCACAGAGCAATAGGGCACAATGCCACAGCCACCAACAGTGGCATACTACCCTGGCCATGGAGCGTTGACACACAGCACGCAGTGAACAAACGGCCACCCTGACACAGCACACACACACCTGCACAGATACAGCCACATCAGCCGTCGTACATGGACACTCACCGTCAAGTGAAGTAGCGGGCGATGAGCTGCTGC
The DNA here is from genome assembly GCA_963921515.1 of Calotriton arnoldi. Taxonomy (NCBI): domain Eukaryota; kingdom Metazoa; phylum Chordata; class Amphibia; order Caudata; family Salamandridae; genus Calotriton; species Calotriton arnoldi. The sequence goes on from CAWUFW010000603.1 coordinate 3,704,405, forward strand.
CGCACATTCCCAGCTTCCTCCTCTCCGCTGTCCTCCTCACTCGAGCTGTCCTGGTCTGCGGGCTGGGGCCCTGGTTGATCTCCGTCATCCACGATGAGGGGGATCTGCTTCCGAATGGCCAGATTGTGCAGCATGCAGCACGCCACCACTATCTGGCACACCTTCTGTGGGGAGTATGCCTGTGCACCCCCGGTGCGGTCCAGGCACCTGAACTTGGACTTGAGGAGGCCAAAGGTACGCTCGACCACACGTCTGGTCCTCCCATGTGCCTCATTGTAGCGATCGTCTGCTGGGGTGCGAGGATTCCTCAATGGACTGAGCAGCCATGCCCCATTCGGGTACGCAGAGTCACCTGGGTGTGAGGGACACAGAGAACCGTTGCTATTCCAACTGGACAGGGGACAGCATCGCACAACCAGCACGCTACACCACTCCACATACTCACCGACAATACAGCCACGATCCTGTTGCAGATTGGACATCAGTCGTGGCAAGATGCTGTTGCGCATTATGTGTGCGTCATGGGCCGAGCCTGGGAACTTTGCACACACGTGGGTGATCACCATGTCCGCAAGGAACACCACTTGCACATTCAGGGAGTGCGTGTGCTTCCTGTTGCGGTACGGGTGCTCAGTGGCCTGTGGTGGAACAAGGCCAACATGTGTGCAGTCAATGGCTCCAACAACGTGTGGGATTCTGCCAAGGGCATAGAATGCACCCTTCACTGCCGCCAATTCACGAGCCCTGGGGAAGCGGATGTACCTGTTTCGGTACAGCATCATGGCTGCCAGTACATCCCTCAGCACCTTGCTGAACATGGGCTGGGACATCCCTCCTCCACTGCCCACTGTGTGCTGGAATGACCCAGTGGCGAAGAAATGCATGGCGGCCATCACCTTAGCCGTGGGGGTGACAGCTGTCGGATACACCCTGCGGGGACGGAGATGGGGTTCTAACATGGCACACAGTCGATGCAGGGTTGGCCTGTCCAGCCGAAACTTCCTAATGACCTCTGTATCGTCCATGTCCGCCAGCAATTGGTATGGGCGGTCAATGTTCGGTCTCCGCCTAGGGAAAATGGCAGTGGACACATGTCAAAGCAACACAACACATAGCAATTTCGCATACACATCACTGACATGACTGAGCAAGCACATGAGCCACAGCCCAGCTGTCAAGCAGGGACGGCACGGCCACAATACACTTACACAGGTCTCCCAACAATGGCAATGGCTAGTGATACATACCACTGCCATGTGCATGCACATGGGGATCTAGGCCCCAATGACTTGCGGGGCGTGCTGATGGGGACTGACTGCATATTCGTCAAGCGGCAACGCCACGGCAACATGAATGTCTGCTGAGCATGGAACTGCTTCCGAGGCTGGATGAGTATGGCACACGACGACGACAATGTGGGCACAGGCTGAGCGGCCAAAACAAGTGGGACCTGTGGAACGAGGGGATATGAGACAGTAGTAGGTGTCAGCACTGCACCCTATGTACAGCACTGTACGGATCACACCTCCCGAAACATTGACAGGTGTCCACATTGACAGCCCCATGCCAAGACGGCTGTGTGCTTGCAGTCACACGTCACAGGTGAGAGGTTACATTGCACGTGCCAGGTGGCAGACGTACATAGTGGGAGCTGGCATGTGTGTGCATGTGTCTCCTGTTCAGGATCCACCAGATGGGCGCTGACTCTGTACTGACCATTGGACACAGCATGTTCCGTGGAAGGCTTGTGTGTGTGGGATGGTGGCACTGGATGTGCCTCCGTTGGGTGGGGGGCCATGCACAGGGCGGGTACGTCGATGATTGCGCATTGTTGGTCACGGTGGGTGCACCCACTAAGATGTGTTGCCCTGTGTTCAATTCCTATGTCCGCATGATGATGGACTGTAGATGTGGGCAGACTACACATTGGTCGATGTGCTGTCTATATGCATGTGCCTTCACACCAGGCACAGCTGCCCCTGCACATGTGACCCCTGCTGGACTCGCTGCTGGGTCTGTGGAGCTGATGCACCTTCTGTGCGTGGGGCGGACAGCTCTCCTCACTTCCCTCATTGCGCATGTCATGACTTTGCCGCAGGTGACATGGATCATGGAGGGCCCACATGTACGCGTGGGTAGGCTACACATGATTGTTCACTGGTCGCCACCCCCAGTCAGTGTTTCGAATGGGAAGGTTGTCGTGCTGGTGGTATGTTCGATGTGGCGGATGGGCGGGCCTAGGTGCGGGCTTACATTCCGGACATGGGGGGGTAGTTGGATTGGCGACTAGTTGCAGTACACACGGGACACGTCTCTTCCTTTCCACATCTGGGTCATCCCTTGTACTAACTGACAGTGATGCAGTCATCTTCGCCCCAGCCCTCATGTCCTCCCCTCGCTCCCCCAATATGCATGTGCACCTGCGAGGCTAGCGCTTGCACAGGCAGCCCCAAGCTCGCACCAGAGAGGGCAAGGAGTGTATGTGTGGGTCCAGTTGCACGAGTGGGCTGTCTCAGGGTATGATGTGTGGCGGGACGCCCGTCCACCTGCGTGGTGCCCCAAATGGAGACCCGGCCTGCATGGACTATGCATCACAGTCTTCGCCTTCCGGATCCGCCACCTGCGACACCCAGTGGCTGTGGCTGCCCTTGCGGCCATGCCGCGTCCGTCTGTGGCTGATGGCCCACACATTCACTCTTTGGCCTCTCTGGGGAGGGCTCGGGGTGGTGGCGCACGCGCTTGCACTTAGTCGCAAGGGCATGTGGCGTGGTTGGTATGATGGGCAATGGATGGGATGGTGCGAGCCACCTCCCGTGACGTCAGTGCTGCTCGTGCTGTGGTGCGTCCCCCTACACTTCCATTTGACTTGTGCCATGCTAGATGTTGAGGTTCTATTGCCTGCGTGATATGACCAGGAGGAGCGCGAGGAGACCTCTCACACACCATGCTCCACTGCCATCCCGTGCCCTGTATCGCCTGTGCGGATTGACTATGTTGGGGTTACACCTGGTCGACTGGGGCTGTGTGTGCCTTGTCAAGGGGCATGGCGGGCGCACAACAGGATCCAGCTAGTCCACGGAGGGTGGGCTGACGTGTGCGCCTGGTTCCGCATTGTTCGTGTGCCCGGGGCTGTGCACACACGTGTTCACTTCCCCCGACAGGTGTCCTCTCACAATGCCCAGGGAAGCGGTGGTGTACTGTTCATGACCCCTCCCAACACGGTGTGCTCCAACTTGGCATGTGCGCATCTACCCGTCGCACCCACCCACCTGAGCACTGCGTCCATACGACTTCACACGACACATGTGTGTCTTCCACAGTTGTGCTACTCATTTGCGTTGACATCCAATACCAGTGGACTACATGGTCATGTCACGACTGCCGTGTACTTCACATACTCTCATCCTCTCTCATTCGTACTTGTGAAATGAGTCAGCGGAGACAGTTTTGGTTTCAAACATTATATTGAGTCTTCTGTCCTCTGTGATGCAGTATAGTGGACACTACTGGCAGCGGAATACATGTTGAGGATATACTGAGCATGATTACAAATGGGATAGGGTGTGGGGTTACATGTGATTGGCTGTTGCATGTGGGATGTGGGCTTCAGAGTTACATCTGCTTGGCCAAGGCTGTGCTAATGTACATTTACGTATAGCTGCGGAGCTGCGGACTTTGACACAGACGGTATACATGTAGCCTACCAGACCGCTTGGCATCATGGGCACAGTCCATCTCAGTTCCATGTGACAGGTTTGCTGTGGTTGTTCCTCATGCACGGGTGCATGTGAGATGACATCAGGGCATGTGCTTGCGTGCATGCAGCGGCGTGCCACTTGTTGTTGCACTGTGGTGGTTACTGGACATGTCACAGTCACTGGGGTCGTGTTGTTGTTGTATGCACTTGTCGTCCATGCAAAGGTCCTGGTATGGGATTCCCGGGGCGGGGGTGGGAGGGGTGCAGCACCCACAGACTCCAGGCGACCTATTCATGTCCACTGAGCGGTGTGTGTGTCCATGGGCGCTGAATCCATGTCGTGTCCTGGTTGTTCGTGCAGTTCCGTCCATGTGGGTGCGATACACAGACCCCATGCCACTGCCTCCCACGATGCATGCGGTGTTCCTGGATGTGATGGGGAACAGTGTGCATGTCCCGGTCATATCCGATGTCATGGCGATGTCGTTGATGGTGTGGTTACAGTTGCCGGTCGTTTGGTATGGCTGTTGTGGTGGTGACTGGCCAGATCCGTGCGGAAGCTAAGCATGGGTGCGGGGTTGGACATCATAGGTCAATCGGGGAACCTGCGTTGTGGTCCGACGAATTTACAGGTTGTCAGGTATGCGATGCCGTCCAGCAGGACTTCCATGTCATTGGTGGTGTACATGTTTGCCAGCCAATGTAGCGGATGGTGGCTGTCAAGGTGTTGTTCGTAAGTTGTCCCTTGGAGGACCATGATGGGGCATGCTGGGTGACATTCGATGTAGCTGTACTCGATGATCCGTTGTGTGGAGGCACAGTGGTCCCATTTCAGTGCGGGTGCGATGTTGGCCACATACGCCATGCCCCCATAGGCAGAGCAGGCCCTGTCGTGTGCGTCCAGAGGGAGGAGTAGTGGTAGCAGGTCCGCCTTCAGACATGCCGGGTTGGAGAGGCATATCTCCACGGGATGCTGGTAGGGACACCTCCGACAGTAGAAGACGGGCATGACGCAGCTGAACAATGTGATGCGGTAAGTCAGTCGGTAACTTACGTTCAGCAGGGACAGGAGATCGCATCCCAATATATGTTTCAGGTTGGTTTTGTACAGCTTGAGCTGTCCGGCGTAGTTGGGTAGGTGTGTTGCGGTTGCCATTTCGCAGCGGTGCGTTGTGGTGGCGTGCTCCGGCTGTGTGTGCAGTCTGCAATGTGCACGCTCCGAGGTTGCTGTGAGCTCTGTGTAGTCGTAGGGAGACAGGACTTGTGTTCTGTTGGCTTGTTTGGAGGACACGGGCCCTCATCCCACATGCTTCTCAGACAGTTCAAGGTCAGTGATGTGTGACTCCTTCCAATTAACTTGCATGTGGCCGACATGGGGGAGTGTTTTCTTTTTTCTTCCCCGTCCGTTGTGTGCTTCTGTGATATGCGCTATCTGCCCTGTGGTCGGTCTCCTCGGCATGCCTGTGTTGGTCTTTTCTTGGACAATGGCTGTATTCACCGGCTTCTTTCGTAGGGCTGTGGTTTCGGAGTTGGAATGGAAGGTCATTCAGTGCTGTCTGCTCTCCCTTGTGTGGGCGGCAGGCTATCTTTCCGCTCTGCGTTGGGCCTTGTGTGTGGATGTTATTCTTGGGCCACCTGTTGTCGGTCCCCGGGCTCTTTGGTGTTCCGTTTCATATGTCTTGTTCATATGTGCAGGGTGGTATGGGTGTTTCAGTGTGGTACTGGCGTTCCTCTTCCCGAAGGGGCCCTGCTTCTCCTAGTTGGTGTTGCCGCCGCTGTGTGCTACGCCATGTTTGTTACACTAGGGTGTGTCCTGCTGTTGCGTGACTTCACTGACATGTGTGCGTCGGTTGTGTGGCGTTGGGTGTTGTCCGTGAATTGGGCGTTGGGGACATGTCTGTGGCAGGCCTGTCACGTGTCATGTGCGTTCGGGGTGGGGCTGATGTGTGTGCTGCTTGGTTGTGTCCCTGTGTCTGTGTGCGACGCATGCATGGCGCTGCGGTTGGCCTCTGCGTTGTGCGCATGTGTGGCGGCGTCATCGCGGCTTTGGGGCCGTGACGGGGTCGTTGGTTCCTAGTCCCAGGTGGTATGTACACATGTGTTACGCGATGTTACGATTTGGCCTGTGTGTCATATGTGGATGCAACGGTGGATGTGTAGTGTACACGCGCTGGTGGGGGGTTGTCCGCTTTTTCCGCCCTTGCACTGTGTGCGCTGTTTGCGTGCACTTGTTGTGTGTGTGCCTACCTGCGTCTCCGCGGTAGGTTGCGTCCTTGGTGGTGCATCAGCAGGAGCATGGGGAGGGCCTGCAGTGCTGGATTCATGCTCGGGGAGCCGCTTCTTCGTTGTCCGTGCTCGGCGTCCGTGTTACCGCTTCGGTTTGTCGTACGGTATCTCTTGGCCGTGGGAGCCGTTTGTTTGCGGCATCGTAATTTATACGCCGGGCGGGACGTGTTTCGTCGGACGGTGTGTGTCAATTAGCTGCGCCGCTACGTGTACGGGCGCACTTTGATGGCGGACAGTGTTGCTGGCTTGCCGGCGGTGTTTGGCCTACTTTTCGCATCGTAATTGGGCGGGCGTGTGGACTGCTGCGTGCCGGCGGTAACTGGTGGTTTTTGCATCCGCCAGCACGGCGGTTGTGCTTCCGCCCGCCATCGTAATGAGCCCCTTAGTGAGGCTTTGCAAAAAACTATTACTCTAAAGGGACCGCTAGTCCTCTTCCACAACTGATCTCATGTCCCAGACGATCCACATGCAACGTCTCCTGGCCACAGGCCTCACAGTGGCAAAGATCTGCATCTTGCGTCATGCACCACATACAGCAACCGACATATGATAAATGGCTCTCTGAAATGTACAAGGCAGCTATGTATGACCGGCTCTGATACAAAATGCAGAACAGTTGTAAGCACAATTGGGAACCCTTTCAGGCTGGAAAGGCTACCCAACCTTAGACCACTGGTGATTGATGGCATGGGTGTGAGATGTGTTTGCATATATATGATACCTCTTACCCCCTCACCATCCACATAGGTGGCAATGCCTAATGAACTCCTCAGTGGTCCTTAAATGCGCATTTTGTTGTTATTGTCCTTGTTGATGATGCATTTCTGGTAGGAGGCTAAACTTGACTGTAAATTTTGCGCCTAGGATACTTTTGTTTTCTGAAAAAGCAAATCCCCTTTGCCTTTGTTTGAGTTGTACTCAGTAATCCTTATGTTTATAATCTGTTTTCCTTATGTCATTCTCCATTGGATTTGAAAAGTTTATTTGAATGGGATGGTGACTTAATAAAGAATGACATAAAAAACACAAGTAATTCAGAATATTTAATAAAGGTTTTCCTATTTAATTTGTTTAATTTAAAAAGGCTATTAAAATTGTTTTAATTGGTTCTTAATCAATTAAGTAAAATTATTTATATTGTTAATTGTTTTAAATAACGTATTGTAATTTAACATTAAGTCCTATGGGGGTTCACATTTAAGTCTCTTCCTCCATTATTTTTTTAAAAGTTTAGTCTCACCCTCTTTTTCAGGGGTTGGTGATTTGTGAGTCTACATTTTTTAGAAACTTTGCACTCATATCTTGTGAATAGGCCAAATTAGAAAAGTATCTCATAAGTGTGAGTGTAAATTGCACGTGGAAATTACTTTTTTCAATAGTCCCCTTAATCTTACCTTCCAGCCACCACCATATTTGAAAAGGATCATATGGAAATGAGAAGCTGAGTGTGCGTGTGTCAGTCATTTTGTAGCTGAAATGAGAAATCTATATAATTGATCATTGTGCATTTGCAATGTTGACCTTGAGAGCTTTTGTAATTTATTTAAAGCATGTGAAATATCCCTACTTTTGTTTGAATGCTAATAATGTTTTATCCTACGTTATTGCATACCCCTTATATGAAGCTTTATGGGTATTAGCTACAGAAATACCAAGTTTTTTGCATTTAAATTTGAGATTCCAACCTTGGCATATCATTAGTGAAATTCTTATTTATACCTTGGATTATGTTATGTGGTATATTATTAGTGTATTTCCTGTTTTTAAGATTATTGCCTTGTAGCCTGTATTCAGCCTATCAGGCTTATCTAAAATGTGAAGTTAATAAAGCGCCGGGGAAGCATAGACACATGGAGTCCAATTAGGTAGTTTATTCCGGTAGAAAATAGTCCATCCTTAAGCTATAATATATATTCAGAGAAACAGTTTTACATGGAACTTTCTCACTAGCTGAGAGATAAACATTATAAGAACACCATAATGGAACACAGTAGAGCCAGTAGAGGAAGTGTAGTGATTAGGTAGGCCGCTGACCACACATACTGTAATTACTATCTGAGCTAATTTTTACCTAATGCTTTTATTTTCTGGGGTTGAAAACTCAATAACATTTGTTTAATTGATGAAGGACATAATTAGGTTCATTGCAGTTTTGCATTAATAAATATCTATACCCCTTTCTGCTTCTGCCCTTGCCCAACAATGATGGTTTTCCATTTTTTTGTGTTGCATAATTTTGCCAGCGGCTTTTCAAAATACTAATCCCCAACCTGATCCTGCTGGTCTGCTGGGTCCTTCTCCACCTAACCCTCTTGTCCTGATTCTCATAGATCTGGCACTCCTAGTCTTCCTGGCCATGGTCATCCTGATTCTCCTTGGCTTTGTGATCTACCTGGCACTGTATCAATGGGTCCTGGTCCTCCTTATTAGGTCCTCATGGGCTGGGCCTATTCATTTCTGCTTCTGCCCTTGCCCAACAATGATGGTTTTCAGTTGGTTTGTGGAATGTTTCACAGGGCACTCATGCAGCTATCAACTTCCGCAGTCCTACTTCACCCTCACAGATATGAGAGCAAAAAAGAACTGCAATAGATAAGCACTGTCTCTCTAATACATGTGTCAAGACTGCCACTAATTTCTTGGGCAAGGCTGAGAGACATGGCATGGAGGATGTGGCCCCAAATGTCAACCTTGCCAGCCCTTCAGAAAGACTAGTGGGTTCAAGAAACATTTCTCACACTTGATCAGGTCTGAGAAAATGCTCGGCACCCTGCGGCCAAAACAATCCTCACTAGGCATTTGCAAAGACTGGGCAAAAAGAATTGATATATCACACCCCTTTGGGAAGTTTGAGCATGTTTTTAATATGCCTGTTCCTGGCTTGGCCATGACCTAGGGTCAAAATTCATCTAATTACTTTAAAGTCTCTCTGGACTGTATGCGGGTGGAGGTGGGTGAGTTTATTACCGACCCTGTATAGTACAGCATTGGCTCTTCTGCTGTGCCATTTATTCTTACCCACTTTTCTCTAGACATTCGCCAAGATCATGAGGTTTTTACAAAATGGATTGTTTAACTGTTCACAATAGAGCATGTCTCACTTTTTGGTAGCTGCTATTTACCCGGCCACCGGGTAAATAATTTATTTCTGCTGCTGTTTACACAGCTTCTGGCTAAATAGCAGAGATTATGCACTATTTGACTGGCAGCTGTGTAAATAGGCAGCAAATGTAATTATTTTCTGGGCCACAGAGTTAATAGCAGAGATTATGTACTATTTGCTCAGTGGCTGTGCAAACAGCAAAGAAACTTCACTATTTACCCAACAATCAACTAGATTGCAAACATCATGTATTATTTTGCCAGCAGCTTTTCAAAATACTAATCCCCAGCCTGATCCTGCTCCACCTAACCCTCTTGTCCTGGTTGTCATAGATCTGGCACTCCCGGTCTTCCTGACCATGGTCATCCTGATTCTCCTTGCCTGGAGCCTCTCTTTGTGATCTACCTGGCACTGTATCAGTGGGTCTTGGGTCTCCTTATTATGTCCTCTTGAGCTGGGCCTGTTCATTTTGGTCCTGGTGTTAATATCAGTGAATGTGATGTCATGGTATGTCATAATATGTGCATGCATAACATCGTCAATGCCAGTAAATACAATGTCAATATACTCCATAATCTATGCATGCATACCAATGTCAATGTCCAATGTCAATAGCAGTAAAAAGGATGTCAATGCACGCTATGACAAATGTACTCATAATAATGAGAATGTTGGTTAATATGATATCAAACTGACGTGTTATATGTGCACGTAATAACAAACTCGTATCATTGCTGTCAAATTTACTCAAGATGATCTCCTCATCAACCCGAGTCAAAGATATGTGTTCAGACAGGCCCTGCGACCCAAACCCAAGCCTACCGATTGATAGGTCACAGGTGTAGTTATACTTAGCCCGAAGACAAATGCGCTAACAGGGAAAACCCTCATTGATCCCACAGATAGGCAGTTACACCACAAACAGTTCCAAGGAGATTGGCCCCAATAATACAAGTTTGGTTAAAGGCGCGCGTTCCCAAAATATCACAAAGTCAGATGCCACATTTAGTTAGGAACACTCAGCCAATCAGAACACCGCATGCACACCGCATGCACACCACATGCAGAGATCACACACTCCCCATGCCGGGCATCTGGACACATACACACTGGCCCACACTAGCTCTCCATGAGTTCGTGAGTCACCAGTGTCCCCCTTATCAGATGGTTGAAATTATGGTTCATGACTAGGCCCGGATCTATATGCTTTACATGAATGTGTAATTGTTTTATTGCACCCCAAGAACTGTATATATTACCTGCCAAAACTTCTGTACATTAAGAACTGTCTTCAGACATGACTCTGTTGATGCTCTCACGGCTGCTGGGTTAAATTAAACCAACTTGCTCCTGTTTTGCAAAACATCTCTTGTCTTTTCATTTTGCAAGGTAAATTCATATCCAAGCAACACTGGCCTGGTCTTATTGGTACTTGTGGCTATGGTTGTCCTGGCTTATCTGATCCTAATAAGACAGTCCTTTGTCCTCTTCCTCTACTTGGAACTGCAGGTCCTGGTCCCCTTGGTTGTGACCCCACTGGTCCTCCTAGCACTATTCCTGGTCCTGCTTATTGTGATCCTTCTAGTCCACCTAATCCTCCACAATCTGGTCTAAATGGCCCTAGTCCACCTGCCCCTACCTAATTTGTTATCCTGGTCCTCCTCCAACTTGTCAAGTTATGCTTGGCCCTTGTCCTTCTGCTCCTTGCCAACTTTTCCACTTGGTCCCTATTCCTCCTCGACATCCTGTCCTTTCTTTTCCTGGTACTCCTTTTTCTCCTTGTCCTGTTGCTCCTTGTCCTAGTATGCCAGGTCCTGATACTCCTGGGCTTTTGTGACTTGATCTTATTTTTACCCTTTGTTGTAGTCTGGTCCTCCTTGTCCTAGTCTTCTTAGCTCTTATCCTGCTGGCTCTGGTTGCCTGGCTATCTCCGTCTGATTCTCCAGGTCCTGTTCTCATAGTTTTCCTCACACTCAGTCTGATTTCCCTAGCAATGGTTGTCCTATTCCTGGTCCTCTCAGTATGTGTTTTCTTCCTGGGTTTGTGCCCACAAGACTTGATCTTTTTTTTCTGGTCCTCCTAGTTTGGTTCTTAGTATGCCTAATCATCTTGGTTCTAGTCCTCCTGGATATCCTGGTCCTTCCATGCCCCCTTATCCTAGCGCTCTTCTCCTTCCTTACTGATCCTCTTGACCCTCATCTTCTTGACCTAATCATTCTGATCCTTCTCAGCCTGTTCATCCGACTCCTAGTTTACCAGTTCCTGGTCCTCCAGATCTCCTCAGTCCACCTATTCTCTCATGTCCTGGCTCTCTTAGGCCTTGCCCACGTATCTCTTGTTTTCCGGTTTCAACCATCCTGGTGATCCTTTCCCTGTGCCTTGTCCTCATGGTCTCTGTGGCCCTTTACCCAATGGTCTGGGCCTTCTGGTCCTGGTTCTCTTTGTGTGGATCCTTCTGAGCCTCATCATTTTGGTCCTGGTCAGCCTGGACACCCAGGTCCAGTCCCTTTTATCTTCCTGGCTCTGGCTGTTCTGGTCCTCCCGCTCTTCCTCACCCTGGTCCTGCTACCCCAGGTCCTGATGTTTCTGCTCTATGTGGTACTCTGAGCCTTAGTCCTATGGTCATAGTCCCCTTGGCACTGCTAGACCTCTTCTTGGTTCTCTAGTGCTGATCCTTCTAATCCTTCTTGTTTGTTCTGTCCCCTGTTCATATTGTCTATAATCCTTATACTCCTTATTTTCCTAGTCTTTCAGGATCTGCCCTGATCCTCCTGATCTTTGCCCTCATTCTTCTACACCAACTGATCATGGCCTCCCATGCACTGGTGGTCCTGGGCATGGCTCTCCTGTTCCTTATCTTACTGGCCATCTTGCTCCTAGCCCTGTGGCCTGGACCTCAAGGGTGTTGTCATCATGGTCCTGATGTCCCTAGTCCTGCTCTGCATGTGCCTCCTCACCGTGGTCCTCCTGGTGCTGGTATTAAAGATCCTGTACCTTTTTGCCCTAGAACTTTTCTTTCTGGCTCTGCCTGCCTGTGTCCCTGGTCTCATCTTCTTGTCACTCATGTTCATGGGTGTGCTATTATTGTTTTTCAAAATCCTTGCCATTATCAAGATTATGTGCCCATTGGCTCTGATCCGCTTGGTCCTGGAGGACCTTATAGTTTGTTTTCCTCTGGTCCTGTTCTCAAGGACCTGGTTCACCAATCATCATAGCCCTGGTCTCCTTGGTCCTGATTATCCTGGTCCTTCTTGTCCTATTGTGCTTGTTATTATAAACCTTGCATTTAGGCTATCCTGGCCCTTCTTGATTCCCCCAGGCGAGGCTCATCTGCCTCTGTTCATTTCTGGTCCTCTTGGTCCATGGTCACCTTGTCTTGGATCTCCTCACCCCGAGCCTCCTAGCTCTGGTACTGCGGACCCTGATCTATCTGGACATTGAGTGTGTTGGCCCTCTTAGACTTCGTCCTCCTGACTTTGTTTGTCATGGTCCTCCTGGATCTGTTCCTAAGAGGACTTAGTCCTACTTGCACTGCAGCCATTGATCCTGGCACTCTTTATCCAGGGTCTCCTTGTTTGGGATGTCCTGAACCTGGTCATTTTGGTCCTGGTCCTCCTGGCATTGGTCTTCCTAGTCCCTGCCCTTCTTACCCTAGTTTCCTGGTACTACTGACCATTGCCCTCTAAGGTCCTGCTCTTCATAGCCCTCTTCAATCTGGTCCAAATGCTCCTGGACCTAGTGCCCCTGCTCCTTGCCCATGTGTTTCTAAATTAACTTGTTCAGGTCCACCACAGATCATCCTAGCCTTTTTTAGTTTTGATTTTCCTTGACCTCCAGTTATGGTATGTTATGTTATATTTATTTTTATAGTGCACTGATCATCTGAGAGGGTATCCAGGTGCTTGGGCAGGTGTGTAGGTGTTAGGTCCCCAAGGTGCCTATACTAAGAGTCAGGTCTTCAACTTCTTGCAGCACTCAAGAAGTGAGAAGAAGGCTCTGATGTGCTGAGGATAATTCCATGTCTTTGGTGCAATGTATGAGAATAAGCAACCTCCAGTTTTGCTTTTGCGGATGCAGGAAATGTGTGCGAGTGAGGCAGAGCATAGGTGTCCGGTGTTTTGGTGAAAGTGTATGCAACTGTTCAGGTACACTGGTACTATGTTGTGTAGGGCTTTGTATATGTGATTGAGAAATGTGACTTGACTGTGCTTGTGAATGGGGAGCCAGTGAAGCTTCTTGAGGTGCGGTGTGATGTGGGTGTGGCATGGGAGGTCAAGTATGAGTCTTGCAGCAGTATTCTGGATGGTCTGGAGTTCATGCTAGCCTTATCGCTTTCTGGCCCCATACTTACTGGTCTGTCTGATTTTGATTTCATATATTCATGCACTTACTTTTTTTTGTCCAGCGTCTCCTGTTTCACAGGCTGATTGTCCTGGACCTTCTCCTCTGCCTAACCCTAATTCTCGTCCACCAGTCCTCCTTGCCCTGCTCCCCTGGTTTATCTATTTCCCCTGTTTGTCTGTTCCTAATCCTTCTTATCCTGGTTCATGTAGTCCTGGTACTCCTTTGCCTGGTCCCCATCTGGTGCTGGGGTGCTGGTCTCATTGGCCTTGGTTTCCCTAGCCCTCCTTGTCACCCGATCCTCCTGGCCCATCTGAGTCCTACTAGTCCTTCTATTCTGCTGGTTTAACTGTTCTAAATTGCTTTTGTCATTCTGTCCCTAGTCCCCTCTATCATGGTTCTCCTAGTAATGGTCCTCCTGGGTGTGGTCTTCCTCATCTTTCTGGCACTGGTCCTCCTAGTTCTCATGTTGCAGGTCAATCTGGTTCATGTAGTCCTTGACGCCCTGGTTTAGAATCCCCCTGAGTCTCACCCTCATAGACCTTCTGATCTTGATCCCACTTGGCCTAAACTTACTGGTCCTTTATACTACTGCTAATCATTCTAATCTAGGGTCTCCAGGTCTTGCTAGCCCTAGGAATTTATGGCTGTGGTGTTCCCAGTTCTGGTCCATTCGCTTCTGATGCCTTAGTCTTCTTTGATTTGATCTCTGTCATCTTAGCCTTCCTGTTTCTTGTCCTTCTTTTCATTGGTCTCCTTCTACTGATTCTCTTTGTTGGAGGACCTTGCCTACTTAAACACTGCCTAGCATTATAAAACCCGAAACTAAAATTCCCAAGATAGATTGTGCAAGTGACTAAAATGACAATGTGGCTGAAAGGGCTTCTCATGACATGAGACCAATAGGCAACTGTGCCTGAAACCCAATCTGCTGGGTGAATAGTATGAAAAAGTGTGATTATTTACAGGCAGCAGAGTGAACACCTGTGAGTTCCCCAGATGCATACTTTTGTGTCCCATGCTTTCATTTCCACATTCCATAGAAGCCCCATTACTGTTGCTCATTCAATTTACATCCTGCAAGTGTCTCAAACCACTGTGCCACCAAACACCAATTTCCTACTGTACATGTGCCTCTTTTGGGAGCCAAATACCACCTATCTGTCTGCATTCAATGTTTGCTACTGCTTGTCAAACACAAGGAGATGATGGACGAAGTGCTGAAACTTTTCAGACACTCACCCCCAGTCACAGATCTGGGTTGAATCCATCATCACTCTTTAGCTCACTTCTCCACCCCAGTTTGGACCCAGCCATATGTTAATCAGTCTTGACCCTGTGCCTCATGAGAACAGTCCAGCCCGAACTGCCAGGCCAGGTCCTCCCTGGTCCGGAAACAAGCATCTTGGAACCGGTTTCGGGGTAACACCCCTCATCAGCCAAGCTAGCTTGAGTCCAGTGGCAAAGGGAGCAAGGGACCAAATACCACCTATCTGTCTGCATTCAATGTTTGCTACTGCTTGTCAAACACAAGGAGATGATGGACGAAGTGCTGAAACTTTTCAGACACTCACCCCCAGTCACAGATCTGGGTTGAATCCATCATCACTCTTTAGCTCACTTCTCCACCCCAGTTTGGACCCAGCCATATGTTAATCAGTCTTGACCCTGTGCCTCATGAGAACAGTCCAGCCCGAACTGCCAGGCCAGGTCCTCCCTGGTCCGGAAACAAGCATCTTGGAACCGGTTTCGGGGTAACACCCCTCATCAGCCAAGCTAGCTTGAGTCCAGTGGCAAAGGGAGCAAGGGACCCACTTCTGTGCATACCCTGCCAAATTAGGGTGAACAAAGCAAGCACAAGGAGATGATGGACGGAGTGCTGAAACTTTTCAGACACTCACCCTCAGTCACAGATCTGGGTTGAATCCATCATCGTTCCTTAGCTCACTTTGCCACCCTTGTTTGGACCCAGCCATATGCAAATCAGTCTTGACCCTGTGCCTTATGAGAACAGTCCAGCCCGAACTGCCAGGGGAACAGTCCAGCCCGAACTGCCAGGCCAGGTCCTCCCTGGATCGGAAACAAGCTTCCTGGAACCGGTTTTGGGGTAACACCCCTCATCAGCCAGGCTTGCTTGAATCCAGTGGCAAAGTGAGCAAGGGACCCACGTCTGAGCATACCCTGCCAACTTAGGGCAAACAAACCAAACACAAGGAGATGATGGACGGAGTACTGAAACTTTTCAGACACTCACTCTCTGGGTTGAATCCATCATCATTCTTTAGCTCACTTCATCATCCCAGTTTGGACCCAGCCATATGCAAATCAGTCTTGATCCTGTGCCGCTTGGGACTGCTGCTGTGTTGTCACGTTTGAAAAACTAAACAAGCACAATGACCCTAAAAAAGAAGACTGTGGCTAGCACAAGAACTGTCATAAGAAGCCCAAAAATAGACCATCCATCAAAAAGAGGATCATGAACATTCAAAAAAACAATGGATTCTCATGAGTAAATAAAACATTTATGTAACGTGCTTTAAAACCGTGCTCATTAATCAGTCAAATACTCCTAGGCTGCAGTGCAAAATATCTGTGTGCCATATTTTGAAGCTCCTGAAACAGAAGTTTGATTCCAACATTTTAATTTTAATATTGAAACAACATAAATGTTTTTATTCAAGCAGTCAATTTTGAATAAAAACATTTGTGTTGTTTCAATATTCAAATACAAATGTTGGAATCAAACCTTTGCCTCAAGTCCCTTTTTAGGTCGAGCCTGAGCCAGCGCGCAAGCGCTGCTCTGCGAAGAGCTGTGGTAGTTCAGTACGGAGAGAAGCTTTGCCCACTCCCCCGCCCTTATTTTTCATTGGCTTGTGTGTGTGTCCTTTGTAAATGCTGTCTTCTGATTCATTATGAGGCTTGTTAGTCCCTACTTAGTACAGCCATGTCATTATTTGTATCTTCCCATGGCTACTGGCCCCTTTACTTGGTTGTTACACGGAGCATGTACTATTTCCTTTATTGCGTTTCCCCATTAGGCAGGACGACATGCTTCGCGTACATTTAGACAGCCGGGATAATGGTGGCCATTTGGTTCATTGACGTGTGGCTGCTGTTCTCTACCTTTCAGCGGAGCATGTGCCCGGCTGCAGCAGGGGCAGCCGGTGCGCGGAATGGCAGTGCTGGACCGCTTCCTCTCCTCGGTCGAGCTGGGACGGAGTAGGGGGGCTGCCGACGAGGAGCTGCCGCTTTGCCCAGTGGGCAGCCTGGCCACCTGGTCCTGGGAGCTGCAGATCGTCCGGGTGGTGCGGCTCCTCTGGAAGTCCAAGGGTGCGCTGCAGGGCCCGAGGCCCAGGGAGCAGCTGGAGCCGGAGCCTGCCGCAGGAAACGGACCAGGTGAATGTGAACTGTGTAGAGGGGCACATGTAGCGGCAACCAACATGTGACAAACACAATCAAGTGCCTACGGTAATTGTTTCAGGCTGCACTGAAAACTCTGAGTCACAAGCAAATCACTGTTGGGCTAGCACCAGCGAAAGCCAGGGAACAGACATAGAGAGTGGCGTTTCTAAACTGTGTGACAATATTGGATGCTAGTTTTCTTAAAAGTTTTCCTTTCTGCCGTCTCCAGTGATTGTTTTATTTTCAGCGCGCACTTTAATTTTTTAAGCAGCCCTGCACCCTGTGCTTTAGCAGTACACGCCCCACACACCACTTGGGGACGCTTGTTGTTTTCTTTTACTTTGATTTTGTAAGTGCCAAGACTGCTACAGACAGGGACAATGGGCTAGGGGTATCCCACACAGGGCCCTCCTTCAATCATCCGGCTGACAACTCTGGGACGCACATGCTGCAGGCAGAGAGGACAGCCCAGGCTGTCCAGTAGCACTTCCTCGTTGGTCAGCAGCCTCAGGAGACTGGCCAGAACAGGACTCAAGTGAGCCAACCCTCGCACTTTGGGGCATATTCACAAGCCCCTATCGCCACGGGAACGTCACTTTTTTTGACGTTCCCATGGCGATAGGGCCCATGTTAAGTTAAGTTGCTTAACGCTTCCTTGAGAATAGGGCCCCTTTCACGCTAAACTTAGCGTGAAAGGGGGCGTGCAGTGGGTGTTGCGGTGGGCGTACCACCGCAACACCCATTGAGTTTGACGCTACCGCCTATTATCAAGGGCGGCGCTAATAGGTGGCAGCGCCAAACTTAAGACCTAGAAAAATCAGGTCTTAAGGTGGCTAAACGAGGAGAAAAGCTTTATTTCTCCTCATTTTTGCTTTTTCCATATGTGCTGCATGTAGCAGCACACATGGAAAAAGCAAACTGGCATTTTCGGTTTGTTAATGTACAAGAAGGGACACCTTCCTGTGCATTAACAAACCTCCCTGCTCGCAGACACCCTTGCGCTCTGGTGCAAGGGTGCCTGTTTTGACGTTAAGTCGTGAGACTTAGCGCCATCGCAGGGGGAAACGCCAGGCTGCACCACATTCTTGTGAATAGGTGCAGCCTGGCGTTTCCGAAGTGGTGTGAGAGGCGTTAAGCCAAAGAGGCTAATGCCTCTCACCGCCACTTCATTGTGAATATCCCCCTAAGTGTACCGCCAACTGACGATCACATCAGGACATGGTTTCCCCTCTCACCCTCCTACTCAGATGGAGTACGTGCACAACAGGACCGTCCACCCCTACAAGGGGCCTGCCCAGCAGGCATCCTGTAATGTCCGCAGCTCTGCGGCTGCCAGACTTCCCATGGGCCTAGTCAATCACTCACCTGGGTGTGTGCAGGCCAGTGACTCCGCTGTCCAGGGATCTGGTCACAGTGTTCAAAGTACCGACACCTCCAAACCTGCTGCACTCGAGGTCCTTCCTAAGCGCATAGCTTCAGCTCTTTCATTTTTGTGAGATGGCGAGGCAGTGGGAGGCCCAGAGGCAAGAGTTTGTTTGGCACAAGCGCAGTCGGGCAAAAAAAAGGTGGGTAAATACTTTCTCTCATTCTCCTTTATATTGTAATCAATCAATCAATCATTCTCTCTCTCTCTCTCTCTCTCTCGTACTCTATCTGTTTCTCCCTCTTTTTTTTCTGACTGTTCACTCGTTTACATCAGCTCACGGAGTTATACATATTTTGTTTAATTCATTCTGACTACCTGCATCACCCTCTTGCAAGCGTTATAATTAATTAATCATGAAACACACTGAACACACTGAAGCCACTGCATGATGAAGCGTGCATCTTAAAGGGTCCTGAGTTGTTCACGTGGGAAAGATGAGACCAGCAGTGCAAACTCTAGACGTTAAACAAATGTGACTTATGCTTAAGTGTGCTTCTAATCATTAGAAAAAAGTGTGCTGGTTAATATTGAGATTGTGCTAAAAAAAGGAACACAATCGTGAAATTCAGATGTAAGCTGCTAAACACGTTTACCATTCCCACTGCTACCAGCTAACGCGGCATCAGTGATCTAGCACTTTGAGGGGACAAGAAAAAGGCATTTAGCGCTTTACAAAAAACTGTAAATAATCTAAATAAATGTGTCAGCTGCTGTCCCAAAGCAACAGGTCATGAAAGTGAAAGAGTAAGGCAGTAAGTTGCAGTCGTGGTTGTACGATGTCTACAGTGCCATTAAGTGTAATAGCAGCCAATAGCTACCCCAAGTTTAGGATGAATGTTATCCTAACATCTGTTTTGCACAGCACTGTTTTCAGGATTGGTTTGCTCTTCTTTGCCAGAGTTCTCTTAACACACCCCTACGTCTTTTTTAAGCAATAAGCGCGGGTACCGCAATTGCTTAAAAAATAAATAAATAGAAAATAAGCATTTGCAATGCAATAGCTCTTGCATTACTGAAAGTTTGAGCTATTGCCGTTGCATTATTATTAGCAAAGCCAATAGCTCAAACGTTCACTAATGCGAGATCTATTGCATTGCAAATGCTTGTTTTAATGGCCAGCTAAATAAAGACCTCCTTCACACTATTCATCTGACTGTCAGTCAAATTGTACATTATCTCTACTATTTATCCTGTGGCCGGTTAAACAGCAGAAATCAGGTATTATTTTACCAGCATCTGGGTAAATAGCAGAGATTATGTACAAAGGGGCATATTTACAAGCCCCTTGCGCCACTTTTGCGTCGCCGTTGCGTCACGCATGTGACGCAGCGGCGACGCAAACCATGCGCCGCGTTGCGCTATATTTACAACGTGACGCATCTAGGGAGATGCGTCACGTAGTAAACCCCTGCGCCACATGAAACCTGCGTCAGGTTTCATGTGGGCGTACCGGCACAGGGGGCGTTCCGGCGCAGGAACGCCTCGGAAAAGTGACGTAGTGAAATCTACAAGATTTCACGCAGTCACTTTTCCGACGTTGGCTGCGTCAAATCCTTACGCCTGCTTCAAGCGTAAGGATTTGACGCACCATGTTAGGGATAGGAAGGCTGGAACAGTGCTGGAGTTGCGTCGCGCTTGCGACACAACTTCAGCACTGCGCCAATCTTCCGCCGGCAGATGCGTCACGCATCTGCTTATCCTTGCGCCACGATGCGCCGCATTGTAAATGCGGCGCATCGGACGTGGCGCAAGGGTAAACTTGTGTGACGCATTTTCCCTGGCGCATCCCTGCTGATATGCAGGGATGCGCCAGGGAACGTAAATATGCCCCTAAGTGTCCGGTGGCCGGGTAAATCGACACTTCCTTTTAGAAATGGATTATTTACCCATCCTCAGTAGAACATACCTCGCTTCACTGTTTTTCAATGGTCAAGCATGCTTTTAGGCTTATTCAACAATTCTATGTATGTATACTTGCATGAATCGTCAACTTCTAGATGTTTGCAATCAAATGTCAGGGAATTCTGAAAATGTTTTTAAAGAGATTGCAGGCGATCTGATGACTTTCATGTTCGTAACATGGCCAAAATTGAGCTAAACACTTTTGATTTTCCTAATGTTTACAACTATCCAAATAATCTATACTGTACAGACCTACAATGGTGAATTCGTTTTTTTGCAAAATGTCTTAAACAGGTGAAAAAATCTAAATGAATAAAAACCACAAAATGTAGGCAACAACTATATACTTGGCAAATATGGAAACCTCTAAGGAAGCGTTTTTTAGTGATAAAAGTTGTATAAATGGAGAGCGAAAACCACTTCTTTAGCCCCCTCCATGCATAACGTGCTCTAACTTGACCAATTTGCATCAAATTCGGCACGAAAAAAGTCAGTGTTTTGCACTATGTTTTTTTAAGTTTTCTGAAAATTGGTCAAGTGGTGGGTTTATTATAAAGGGGAAATGACTTTGTTTTTTAAAAAACAAATCTGAAAATTGGTCAAGTGGTGCGGGTATTATAAATGGGAAAAGATGTCCAGTGAAGTGCTTTGTCAGCATTAACTACAAAGGCCCGAATGATGCCTCTATATTAGAAAAAGGAGACCAAAATTTGAAGGAGTCTCCGAGCAAACTAGCATGAACAGAGAGTTTGACATTTCTGATGACATAATAGGTCACATATTTCATTAGTGAGGTCCAAGCCTAGGCAACTTAGTTTTGATATCGAGATTGTGACTATGAGTCCTTCACATTTTCCTACAGTTTTTTTAAAACTTAGCAGTTGTAGTTGACTCTTGCCAATGGGCAATGCTGACTGATGATTAGCCATTTGGAAAGGGATTCAAACTCCAGACAAGCCCACATTAAAAAAGAAGGATTTAAATATGTAAGTCATAACTACCTAATGTGTATTAATAAACTAAAATAACTTGCTGTTGTGAAGTAGCCAAGTTTACAAACACACACAAAACTTTGAGCTGCAGTTGCCAGTTTTAGAATCTCAATATCTTGTGTGAACATGTGAATACTTATACTGAGAAACCCACAGGGGCTTCTTTCCGCAGGATGGTCGCATCCACTATGTGAGTAACTTCCACTCCATTTTCAAACATTGCCATTTCTAGACCTTGTAGCAGGAATGCTACTGCTACTATGTGGAGGATTACAATTGCATGTGTATTATCTTCCTATAACTCTATACCAGTGGGTGCATTTATTACTGCAAGAGTAAAAATGGAACATATTAGGCATTCTTTCGAGGGCATTGCATGGGCACTGGCTCTGGGCTTTCGGCTGGATTACTTTCACCCTAGTGACAAAGTAGTCTCTAGAGCCCAAAAGGGTATAGCGTCCATGTAAATGAGATAACTAATTTAAGGGTATCTCACTCTTCAGATAAGAGTACTCTTGGCACACTGAAGCCCCGGCTGCTTGTAGCGCACTCCAATTGACTGCAGATCATAGCACATACACTATTTCTGTGAGAAATACATTCAAACTGCATTAGCTCTGAGATTTTGGATTTTACGAGTTTCTTTGTAATTACAGTATCACCTGACACAGTTATAGAGCCTATTCACAGAGGAAAATTTGCCTTTTCTACAACTTTTAGGAATTCTCAAATAGATTCCTGACAGGTGTAAAGCAATATCCAATCCAGGTGCATATATCTTCGCCAGAAATGCAGAATTCTCTGCGTCCATAAGTCTTACTCAAAGTGGGGAAAGTGGGCATTCCAGAGTGGCAAGAGGAACAGATCGTACCCAGATTTTGGGTACTAAAACTGGCTTTCTCGAAAGCAAATATAGTTTCCATGCAAATATATTTTTTTAAATATGCATTTCGCATACAGCATTCTATTTTTCCCCTCTGGAGGTCTTCGCTATGAATAGGATCCAGCAAAAAAGTTCACTTGACCTTCCCAAGCGTACCCTTCATAACCAGCACCTGGCTCACCTTTCCAAGCATGCTCTTTGAAATATTGGTGAACAGCAACAAGTAGGAAAGGTTTGATCAGGAGAAGCTCTCCACCCACACTTTTCAATTTTTTTGCCAATCGAGCCTATATTAAAAAAAAGCAGTATTATTCATCTTCACAGTCATGTGACGACATATATATCAACTCATCTTTTGAAAAGAAATAGGGTCTGCTGCTCAGGAAAAAAAAAACGGCAACCTGTACCAATCAGAGCTTTCCAGAGGTAATCCTGCGCTAGTTTAGAAATGTCCATTTGCACATGCTAAAATATGCACATGTATACCTATATATATGCATAAGAAAAAAGTTCAAGCGCAAATGCATTTGCTAACTTTTCTTCTCCATGGGTAAAACATTTCCCCATAGAAGAAACCCTTCCCATGCACACCCACCAATTTTGGTTGTGTCTGGAAATGTATTTACTTCTCCCCTTGTCAGAAGTAAATCTCCAACTATGAAAAGGATTGGAGAGTTATTTTTGAATACCCAAAACGATGTACTTTTTGGGGTTTACATGCTTTCATTGCACTCTCACCTTTGAACAGCCATTCCCCTTCTATTGGATAAGATTTATTCCCAGGAAAATGTCTGTGAGTAAATATTTCCCAGGTAAAAAAAAAAACAACTATTCGAATTACAAAATTCATTTTTGCAATTGTAAAAGTAAGCCTTGTATGCACAATAACCTTTTAAAAAGTGAAAAAATACCTGAGCTTTAGTCTTCCTAATAATGTTTCGCTGACTTTTATACATTTCTAACTTTTAATTTTAGCTATTTAAATTTTTACTCCACTAATTAAGTATGTTTTCTTGTGCTGAATTCCAGCGCCCTAGAGCAGTGCTTGCCAAACGTTTTAGAACCATGCCCCAGTTGTTAGAATTACCGACCTAGCTTTAATGGACATGGGGTGTGCAATTTTTAGTGTAACTAAAGCATCCTGTGGTAGGACACTGTCATTTACAGACAGCACATTTGCCATTGAATTACCACTACATTTGCACAGACATGCAGTTCTACTGGCAAAACTATATTGCACACAAATGATAATGTGTGGAAATCGGGATTCATTGAACATTTATCATTTGTGGATAACCAAGTAGAGTGTCTTGATTTATTTTGATCCTATTAAAATCTTTGTTTCCATCACATTTGAGAATTGCAAAAAAAGTGCTTCATTTTTGTTTTTTTAACTGCAGAATGTGTACAGTACATTTACAGGTATTTACATTTTGTTGTTTGTTACAAACAAATTACAACCTACAGTCTTTCCTTTCACACTTCCTATACCCCAGCATGATTGCCACATAATTCACTTTACTTTTCTTTTACTGACTGCAAAGTGAGAGGAGTTTCTAAACACCAATATCCATGTTAAAAAACATAAGCAGCTGTTGTCAGAAGACATAGCCTGACATTTCTGTCTTTGGTTCCCAGCAAACGTGACAAGATAAATACAGAATTAAAAAGTTTATTTATTTATAGCTTAGTCTATTGTGACCCACCAAATCGGCTCAAAACACAGAGCATTTTAAACTATGGGTGTTCTGTTTGCTTAACCACCATGGAAACACATTAGCCAAATATTTTATTGGAATAATTTTGATTCCAAGATAGGGGTGATTGTGAATGTTCATTTTGTGTGGCCACACTTGACACACCCAGATTCCCACAATTAACCATAATCTTTCAATTGCAGACAATTTGCTTTGCTTGAAGGAGGAAACTTCATCAGAGTCATTTTCAGTCAATCACAATCAATGTAACACAAAGGGCCCATATATGATATCGGGCGGTCGAACCACCATCTGCTGTTGTGGCGGTCAGAAGACCGCCCAACAAGCAGTCAGCGGTTTGACCACACAATTATGATATGACCACCGTGGTGGCAGTCAGAAAGTGCTTCATTACACTGTGGCTTGTGCTGCGGCCCAGGAAAAGGGTTGCAGAACAAGCCACTGAGTAAAGGAGCACTTTGTGCACATCCATGCACCGTGTGCCATGCACCGTATGGTGCAAGGCACACGGTGCATGGATGTGTGTGGCGGCACTACATGTGACCCCAGGGTCACTTGCAGTGGCCCACGGGGGACGCAGGCCATGCTTGGGGCCCCTAAAGTCCCTTTCTGCCATGAAAATGCTTTCGGGAAGGGATATCGTAATCCCAACGTTGGTGCCTGCCTCGGCACCGCCTACATACGGGATCACAAATACAACCGCTGCCAATCTGGATCACTGATCCTGGTAGCAGCGGTGGCGGTCCGTCCCACGACAGACAAGGGTCTGACCGCCAGCATTATAATGCAGCAGTTGGACAGAAGGGCTGTCTGTCGGTGGGACTGCCACCCCTGGCCTGTCTGTGGCAGTCGCACCAACATCATAATGAGACCCAAAATGTTTATCTTTGATCACTGAAGTTGAATTAGGTGAGCTAAAATGACTTTGAATGAACCTAACAATGAAATAACTGACCTGGCAAAAGAGAAGAAAGGGAGCGGTGGATTTATCACTTTTTTGCTGCACATGAAGGCTGTGGTTACAAAGGTGAGTGGTATTATCCAAACTACCAAGCACCAATTAATGTAGCCATAGAAGTATCACAGTGAATGGCAAAAGTGATCAGTCAGCCGAAGGCGAACCGTTTTCGGCCAGGTGGATTGGCTGATACTTTGGTAACAGGGATCCAGACACAGTGGTTTGCAAAATAGGAAAATGTAACGTTTTAAAAGCACTATTTCCGAAACATAGAAACAGCCTAAAGTGGTTCTGAATGATGTACATTAGGAAGTCTCTAGGTTGGAAAAGGTTACTCTATAGAAAAAGGCAGTGTACTGGAAGGTACTTCTAGTTAATACACATACATTTTGGGATGTATTAGCGAATAAGGCTGGGGCACACAATTCATGAGTTTAACACTCCCACCTTACCTAACAACCCCCATAGAAGCATGATGTAATTGAGATGACGTATGCAGGTGGGCGGCACAGTCTTAGGTAAAAGGACGGATTACTGCATAAAACCAAAGATCTGGTCAGGGACATACCTACAATGCATACTTTCCTTTAAAAAATATTATCACAGTATGGTGTAAAACAGGGGTCTCCACCCTTTTCGGTAAAAAGAGTTACTTACGATCAATTATAAATCATCCTGAGCTGCTAATATCATTAGTGTTGTAATAGTGACCGCATCAGACATAATTACGTTAGTGGCCACTGTATGTAAAATTATCCACAGTGATTACCTGAGGGCATCAGGCAGGATTTCAAGCAGTAACATAAAAAAAAAAAAAGGCTTTGTGATGCCTTATTGTAGGTCATGCATAACAGCCATAGCTTAAATGCCCCTGGCACCAAGGTAATGATATTATTAATAAACCTCCCCAACGTCACATGATTTATCACTCAAATATCAGTTTTAAATAGATTTTGGAAATTCAAACATCAGCTTATCAGTTCTGAAAATGCACACATTTTCGTCTCTAATACACTCTTTTCAGTTTTGGTATACATATATTCAGTCAAGCGAAAGCTTCGAATTTAGTAGGCTGGACTTGACACAGGAGAGCTACTTACAGGTAGCTGGAGAGCTGCCAGTAGCTCACGAGCTACACGTTGGCGAAACCTGTTGTAAAAACACCTCAAGTATCACCACCTACAAATTCGACACTGACTCTGGTTAAGTCTTATTGAAACTGGCCTGAATCTCTCTGCAAATCACAAAAACAAATTTAGGATGATTTGTGGGAAAATTCAGATTCGTGTTTCAAAAAAGAAATGCAATTTCTTCAAAGCAACGCTTTCAAGGGAGCAATAGTTTCAATGAGGGAAAGGCAGAGTGGGGTGAGAAAAAGGCAAGGGTTGAGGCTGTAGAAGGGGTGATAAACGCTTTAGGGATAAATTAGACAACAGACTAAATTGAATTATGCTATGATGTGACTTCTGCAGAGGTATGTGTGCACTGGGGAAGTCACAAGTTTGAATGCGAGCTGTGTTAATTCCGAATTTCACTTTTTACCAAAAGAATATCCTTCCAATGATTTATTTGTTGCTTCCTCTAGAACTAGGGGGTAGCAAAACAGAAACGACCAAAAAGTGGGGGGTGGGGTTGTTTTTTTGTTCCTAGGTGTATGATGGTTGTTCTCTCAAGAGGCTTCTTTAGAGAATTATGAGTATGACAAACCCGTTGTTACGGGTGGGAAGGGAAAAAAACCCTTTTCTTTTAATAGCCCTCACTCACTCTAATAGTGACATGCTTCATCATAGGGCTCACCCCAACCCCCAAAGGTCGGGGTGGGCTCATCCGTGTTTCAGGGAGCACTTAGGATATTGTGTATGGGGGCGTACTATTAAAGATAAAATTCCTCACCCACTCCTAAAGAAAACTTTAATAATGGAGTGGGAGGGAAGGTTAAAATATATACAAACGGGTGTTAAGGATGTGATGGTCCTATGACCCTTGTTTCTGCACCAACATGTTTCAGCCCTTCCTACCTGGCCTAAATAGGTCCTGGACTTTCGTCAGGGTGGGACGTAATGAAGTTAATTCCCCCAAAGACGTGAGTGCCAATGAACTATTTGTCTCTAGCACCTCCAAGTGTTCAAAACTGGAACAAGCCTAATACTTGCCACTGGTCTGGATGAGGAATTACCTATTCAGGAAAAAGATACATATTCATTGTTAAATACATTGTGATTTACATTAGATCACAATCAATACATAGATCCCCCTGGAGTCATTGTTGTGGAGGTGTAGGCATTGTCACCCAGTACCCCAACTCTTATTAACCCAGCGTATTGCTGTTGTGATTGAATCATATGTATATCAAGTTTAAAACGCCATATGCATTTTTGTGCCTTTCAAATGTGCTATGGGATCATGCAAACATGCATTATTTCATTCACAACATATTTCCAATCTTTCCATCAAAATTACACATTCTCTGTCATCTCTAATCTACTGTGATGGTTTTTATGTTTTTTTGCACTCACCCCAACGCCTTAGGGCAAATGAGTCTCAAGGGGAGCACAGGAGGGAGGCCTTGTAGTCACACTCTGTGGGTGACAAAGGTTGTTATGGATTTTTATCATTATGGCAAAGAGTTGTAATTTCCGAAGATTTAGTTAAGACAGGAGGTTGCAAAAAGAAACTGAGGTTTTGTAAATCGACAAGATTTTCTCAATCACGAGGCTCTGGAAAAAATCCCTATGGACCTCAATTTGGGTGCCTCCACCTTCGTTTAAGCAAAGGTCTCGTGTGTGACCGGCTGCCCCCAACATAACTTACTTCGTCAAAGGTAGTGCCCTGCTTCCACCTACTGATGTTTGGGCTCCCCGGCTTGCACGAGTGCCGTGGATCGGCTCTACAGCTAAATGCTGGGGATTTCGCGCTTCCGGGATTGAGCGCCGCCCCGTTTTGACATGCCCACCGGGCGCGGTTCAACGTGTTCATAGGCTGTTGCTGGGGCCTTTTTGTGACGCGTACATGCCAGCACCGTGATAGACAGGTTTTTGTCGATTTCAATAAAGTATTGGTATTCTGTCACAATTAAACTTGTCTAAAAAGTCCTCCATCAACTTTATACATTTGCGGTTATCTGAGTATAGGGAATAGAGTGTGACGGGGCTTGTATGGTTACGTTACATGTATCCATCATATCACATTCCCGTTGGTCTTTCTATAAAGCTGATTTAGTGTGGGTCAAATGTGTTCATATCTATTTAAAGTGCCCTTGACTGTGATTATTTAGTCAACTTCTCGGTGCATATGAGTGTGCTGTCCAGGTATATCTGTTAGAGCTATCCAGTTAGCCACATCTCTCTCGTATGCACGTGTCTGTGGAGGCGAAGGGGAGCTAGGTTATCGCCAGTTTTTCATTTATAAACGTCCATAGACTATCCTTGGGCTGTCATGGGGGGTTTTGTCTGAACATGGGGTGACCCGCGTTATTTTGGCGAGCATATCCCCTCTCATGGGACTTACGCAGATCTCAGGGGATATTATACCCTTTTCTGACTACTATTAAGATGCGTTACCTATTATGTGTGCAAATAAAGTAACGCATCTTGTTTTAACATTTCATTTATTGTTTTCTAAGGTCAGACTAAGTTTGAATAATCTGCACTTATGCTAAAACGTAACACATGGGAACAGGGAGAGAGAAGGAGGATAGACAGAGAGAACGAGGGTGGTTTAATGACCAACTCATGCAACGTCACTTGTTCAAAGCATTGAGTGGGTTCCATGGTATCTCATCGTTGAGTCCGGACAGGTGGGTCTTGAGGAGATGTACCCACTGCTGTTCTTTCAGTAGTAAGGTTTTCTGGGGGAACCTTGTAGGTTTGACCTTCTCAATGATGTTCCACTGTAGATCAGAATCTGTGTGATTCTATTCTAAAAAGTGTGATGTCAGTTTTGTTGTTACCCGTCTGCATCTAATGGTGCTTCTAAGCTCGTTTATGCGGATTTTGATCTTACGAGTTGTCATCCCTATATATTTCAGGCCGCTGGGACATGTGATGACATACACCACGTTTGCGCTGTTGCAGTTTATATGGGATCCTTGCTCCCAGGGGGTTTGCATCCCAAGATCCAAGGTGCTTGTATGGGATGTAAATGGGCATATAGAACAGTTCCCACATGGGAAGTGTCCCTGAACTTGGGATGAATTCCACAATGTACTTTGCTTTGTAGTTGTTTTTTTGCTTGAATTACTGTGAACCACTCTGTCTCTGATACTTCGTTTTTTTTGGAAGGAGAACATTGGTTTCTCAAAATCCAGTTTGTTTGATGTAAGGATGCGCCAGTGCTTATTGATTGTCTGTTTTACAAAGTTTGAGCCGGTGTTATAAGTTGTGACACATATAAGATTTGTCTTTGCTGGGCGATCTGTTTTTTCTAGGAGAGAGTCTCGTGGGATGTTCCGGACTCTTTTTTTGGCTTTATTAACAATGCGGGCTGGGTATCGTCTACTTTGTAGTTTGTTGGCCAGATCGTCTGCTTCCCTTTTTTAATCATCTAGTCTGGAACAGTTGCGGCGTATGCGCATAAATTGCTCTACAGGGAGGTTCTCCCGGAGTGCTCTTGGATGCTCTTGGATGCACTTTCAAAATGCAGTAAACTATTCCGATCTGTCGGTTTCGTGAATAGTGATGTGGAAAGTTTGCCATCTTCTGCTTCGATGTTCACGTCAAGAAATGAGACCTTTCTCCTGTTGTGATTCACGGTAAATTTCAAGTAGTGATTACTCTCATTTAGCCAATCATTAAAGGATTCAGGGGACACTATAGGGTCACTCCATATGACCAGGATGTCGTCTATGTACCTGATCCACATCCGTATCTTGTCTGTAAAAGGGTTGTTATTCCATATATTGTGATCTTCGATCCAATCCATATACAGGCATGCCACACTTGGGGCAAATGTACTGCCCATAGATGTCCCATGGCGTTGGAGATAGAATACATCTTCAAAGCTGAAGAAGTTTTCTGTCAGGGCTATTTTAGCTAGTTGCATGATCCAGTCAATTGGTGCATTCCATTCCCAATCTTCGGTGAGTAGAAGGTCACGTATGACACTGAGGCTTTCCTCTTGAGGGATACTCGTATAGAGTGATTCCACGTCAAGGCACATCAGCGTTTCGTAGTCTGGGTCGAAAGACATGTCTTTAAGTAAGGTTAAGAGGCGGGTGGTGTCTTTGACATAGGATTTTGCTTTCATGACCAACGGTCGCAGGTACCAGTCTACGAACTGGGACAGAGGTTCCAATACGGATGCCTGAGACTATAGGTCTTCCCGGGGGTGGGGTGCGCCCCTTGTGTATTTTGGGTATGGTATAGAACCGTGGAACACTGGGTTCTTTGGCTGTTAGGAACTCCTTTTCTTTATGGTTGATCTACCCTTTCTCATATGCAGTATCCAAAAGTGGGACAATCTTTTGCTGTATCTACTTGTTGGATCGCTACGGAGTATGGTGTAATTCTTTTCCTCTTGTAGTAATGTCATACATGCTACTCTGTAGTCCTCTTTATCCTGAATTACAATAGCGCCCCCCTTGTCGGCAGGTTTCACTACTATGTTCTCTTTCATGCCAAGTGATTTCAGGGTAGACGATTCCTGTTTAGATAAGTTGTTAAATCCAGTTGTTTTGGGTTGAAAGTTTTCAATGTCCTTCCCGACCGCTTCCTCAAACGCCAGGACTTCAGGAGGTATTGAGGACAGGGGTGGGCAGAACGTAGACTTCTTCTTCAGGTCGGTGTACCCTTCGTGTACTGGTTGTTCTGGTTGGTTCAAAAAGAATGTTTTTATTCTGATTTTTGTAAAGAATTCCGCTAGTTCACATCTGGTAGTGAACTTGTCCATGGCTGTGGTAGGGACAAATCCTAATCCCTTGTTAAGGACGTCAAGTTCATTTTTTGTCAGTTGCTCCTTAGATAAGTTAACCACCAGATCTATTGGTTGCTCGGGCCCTCCTGTCCCTGGTCTTTTGTCCTGCTCCTTGTATTGGTTCCATCTGGTGTGTTGTCTTGCCACTGTACTCTCCGTGCCCTTCGGCCTCTCCTCCCGCGTCGGGGACCAAAGCCTAAAAAATGCTGATTCGGATGGTTTGGTTGGTAGTATGGCATATTTGGTAGTATTTTCTGTGGCATGGGTGGTCCTGGTATGGTGGTGGTATGTAGCCCCCTGGCCAGTACATCATCTGATGATTCTGGAAAGGTGGATTCTGAAAATTGCCCCTCTGGAATCGCCTACGGCCTCTTCTGTTCTTACTGGAGGCTGAATTATCACTGGACCATTCGTCCATATCAGAGTATGTTGATCCATTGTCACTTTTTTCTGATACATCAGTATCGGATTCGTCTTTCTTATTGTACCCATCTTTTGTGTATGGGTATATACGTTCATGTGAAAATGTTGTCAGATCTTTTTGAAGTTTTGAGATTTTGCTCTGAAGCAGGAAGTCCTTATGTTCCGCAATCTCTTTATTTACTTCCTCCAGTTTATTTTTAAATACCGAGATCTTGATCTGGGCGTTTAAATTGTCCTCACTGACCTTAATTTTGATCAGCATGGTTTCTGAGATGCGTTTCGCGGTATTAATGATGAGAATTAACCAATCGCATGTACATCGCCACGCGATTAGTGACCACTCCTTCCTAAATAGGGGATCCTGTAGAAAGATCGATGGTTCGTTGGTAACTATGAGTCCTGTGGGAGCTGCATTTCCCCACAGGTACTCTGTCATGATAACACCGTGTAGTAAAGTCTTCATCTGCTCCCTCTTAAGCTCTTTCATTTTATCCAGGTTCTCAGTGATTCAAGCAAAAAAACAACTACAGAACAAAGTACATTGTGGAATTTACCCCAAGTTCAGCGACACTTCCCATGTGGGAACTGTTCTATATGCCCATTTACATCCCATACAAGCACCTTGGATCTTGGGATGCGGACTACCTGGGAGCAAAGATCCCATACAAACTGCAACAGTGCAAACGTGGTGTATGTCATCACATGTCCCTGCGGCCTGAAATATATAGGGATGACAACTCGTAAGATCAAAATCCGCATAAACGAGCATAAAAGCACCATTAGATGCAGATGGGTAACAACAAAACTGACATCACACTTTTTAGAAAAGAATCACACAGATTCTGATCTACAGTGGAACATCATTGAGAAGGTCAAACCTACAAGGTTCCCCCAGAAAACCTTACTACTGAAAGAACAGCGGTGGGTACATCTCCTCAAGACCCACCTGTCCGGACTCAACGATGAGATACCATGGAACCAACTCAACGCTTTAAACAAGTGACGTAGCATGAGTTGGTCATTAAACCACCCTCGTTCTCTCTGTCTAGCCTCCTTCTCTCTCCCTGCTCCAAAGCGTTACGTTTTAGCATAAGTGCAGATTATCCAAACTTAGTCTGACCTTAGAAAACAATAAATGAAATGTTAAAACGAGATGCGTTACTTTATTTGCACACATAATAGGTAACGCATCTTAATAGTAGTCAGAAAAGGGTATAATATCCCCTGAGCTCTGCGTAAGTCCCATGAGAGGGGATATGCTCGCCTAAATAACGCGGGTCACCCCATGTTCAGACAAAACCCCCCATGACAGCCCACGGATAGTCTATGGACGTTTATAAATGAAAAACTGGCGATAACCTAGTTCCCCTTTGCCTCCACAGACACGTGCATACGAGAGAGATGTGGCTAACTGGATAGCTCTAACAGATATACCTGGAGAGCACACTCATATGCACCGAGAAGTTGACTAAATAATCACGGTCAAGGGCACTTTAAATAGATATGAACACATTTGACCCACGCTAAATCAGCTTTATAGAGAGACCAACAGGAATGTGATATGATGGATACATGTAACGTAACCATAAAGCCCCGTCACACTCTATTCCCTATACTCAGATAACCGCAAATGTATAAAGTTGATGGAAGCCTATTTAGGCAAGTTTAATTGTGACAGAATACCAATACTTTATTGAAATCGACAAAAACCTGTCTATCACGGTGCTGGCATGTACGCGTCACAAAAAGGCCCCAGCAACAGCCTATGAACACGTTGAACCACGCCCCGTAGGCGTGTCAAAACGGGGCGGCGCTTTATCCCGGAAGCGCGAAATCCCCAGCATTTAGCTGCAGAGCCGATCCACGGCACTTGTGCAAACCGGGGAGCCCAAGCATCAGTAGGTGGAAGCAGGCTTGGACCTTTGACGAAGTAAGTTATGTTGGGGGCGGCCGGTCACACACGAGACCTTTGCTTAAACGAAGGTGGAGGCACCCAAATTGAGGTCCATAGGGTTTTTTTTCAGAGCCTCGTGATTGAGAAAATCTTGTTGATTTACAAAACCTCAGTTTCTTTTTGCAACCTCCTGTCTTAACTAAATCTTCGGAAACAACAACTCTTTGCCATAATGATAAAAATCCATAACAACCTTTGTCACCCACAGAGTGTGACTACAAGGTCTCCCTCCTGTGCTCCATTGAGACTCATTTGCCCTAAGGCATTGGGGTGAGTGCAAAAAACCATTAAAACCATCACAGTAAATTAGAGACGAGAGTGAATGTGTAATTTTGATGGAAAGATTGGAAGTATATTGTGAATGAAATAATGCATGTTTGCTTGATCCCATAGCACATGTGAAAGGCACAAAAATGCATATGGCGTTTTAAACTTGATATACATATGAATCAATCACAACAGCAATACGCTGGGTTAGTAAGAGTTTGGGTACTGGGTGACAATGCCTACACCTCCACAACAATGACTCCAGAGGGATCTATGTATTGATGGTGATCTAATGTAAATCACAATGTATTTAACAATGAATATGTATCTTTTTCCTGAATAGGTAGTTCCTCATCCAGACCAGTGGCAAGTATTAGGCTTGTTCCAGTTTTGAACACTTAGAGGTGCTAGAGACAAATAGTTCATTGGCACTCACGTCTTTGGGGGAAGTAACTTCATTACGTCCCACCCTGATGAAAGCCCAGGACCTACTTAGGCCAGGAAGGAAGGGCTGAAACATGTTGGTGTAGAAGCAAGGGTCATAGGACTATCACATCCTAAACACCCGTTTGTATATATTTTAACCTTCCCTCCCACTCCATTATTAAAGTTTTCTTTAGTAGTGGGTGAGGAATTTTATCTTTAATAGTACGCCCCCATACACAATATCCTAAGTGCTCCCTGAAACACGGTTGAGCCCACCCCGGCCTTTAGGAGTTGGGGTGAGCCCTATGATGAAGCATGTCACTATTAGAGTGAGTGAGGGCTATTAAAAGAAAAGTTTTTTTTTCCCTTCCCACCCGTAACAACGGGTTGGTCATACTCATAATTCTCTCAAGAAGCCTCTTGAGAGAACTACCATCATACACCTAGGAACAAAAAACAACCCCCCCCACTTTTTGGTCGTTTCTGTGTTGCTAGCCCCTTTTTCTAGAGGAAGCAACAAATAAATAATTGAAAAGATATTCTTTTGGTAAAAGTGTACAGAATAGGGAGGATATATCCTTCCTATCCTCTTGACTGAGGACCTCTCTACCCGCCTGAGACCTTTTGGTCTTGGGAGTTGTGTTTCAAATTCTGAATTTTATCCATGCGTTGTGGAAAAATAGAGCATCATTGAATTGTGTAATTTTAGAAACTGTGAGAATTCTATCAGATCTGTACTGGCCTGTAAGGATATTGTATGTTTATTCCAAGATTCATCGCCTTTGATTGACATTCAAATGGCTCTGCCATCAACCTGTGGAAACATACACTTTGTTTACAGGCCAACACGTGCTTCTAAATACATCGTTGGTTTGTGTTTCAGAAATGTCTATAGGTAGCTAGGACTGACACCATGTCTGTCTCATGTAAACATGTTTGATTGATCTTTTCTATCCTGCTAAGGTAAAATACGTTGTCAATCATGTGACTACCGCTGTACCAAAGTTAGCAGTTTACAAAGCACTCTTCTGTTTGAGCATGCCTTTTATTCTGCCATGCCACTTTCTCTAAAAGTTAAGACTACCTGGAGAAGAGTAATGTAACACATGTCTGTGTCTTTCTCAATGATTTATTTTCACTGCTGCAGAGGTCTTTGTGCTATCTCTTTGTCAGTAATATGTTTCAGTAGATTAGGTGTATTGATGTAAAGGTATGAGCGTAATGTCACTGTGTCTTGAGGTTACAGGTTGCAATCCCAGCAGGGTAGATCATGGAGTTAAGAGCCCCTTCAAAGACACGTATGTAATCAGCAGGTCTCTAGTTGTATTAACGTCAAAATAGCCCAATGGCTTAATGCACCTACTACAGAGATGTAGTTGTGTGTACAACCTGCAGGTGCCAAGTTCAAATTTAGGCACTGACAGCATAGCCTTTCATTCTTCTAAAACTGATGTAATAGGTACCATAGATATGGCAATATTAAAATAGCTAGTGTTGGGATGGAAAAATCCCTTGCAGTGTAATATATTGTACTCCTGCCCCACGTGCCCCAGCTGCGGTGATATCTGGATCCTTGGTTACAATTTTTGGTCATGAGCAAAAATGGATCATGTGTGTCCTAAGACCTAGGCCTGTCTTGTGGACTGCAATTTGTTTAGACCGGGAGGGGTACCCAAAGCACTATCCTCAAGTGGTGGAAGGCTATTGCTTCCACCAGGAGTTAAGTAGCACAAGTGTGGTGGTGGTGGTGGCAGCATACCTTGTTTTTTGTTTTTAGTGAACAATAGAGTGTACATTCCTTTTTACCTGTGTCACATGAGTAACGCCTCCAGGGCCCACTCTGGTAAAGTTCTGCTTCTGTGTCCTCATCTCACCCTTAGCCTACATTGGATTTTGTGCAGTGCTGTGATATATGTGTGCTTGTGGAAAGGTACAGTGCATGAGAAGATTGCACACACGATTGCATGTGCGTGCTCGGATGGATATGTATATGCCTGTGAGAAGGCACAGTGCATCAAGAACAAGCACACATGGTTGCATGTGCGTGTTGGGATAAATGTGTGCCTCTGCGAACGTGCAGTGCATCAGGAAATATTGCATCTTTCAGGCGTGGCCGGCACAGGTAACAGCAGTGGGGCAGCGTAGGGGCAGGGCGGATTGGGGGGGGGGTACACCGACAGACAACAGGATAGGATAGAATTAAATACAAAAATAAATAAAACCACTTACCTTGCGCTCACTGCATCTCTGACTCAGCGATGCGGCGAGCGCAAAGAAAGACTAATGCCCCCTCCCCGCCCTGCCCTGCTCCACCACTCTTACCTGTGCTGCCAAGCCTGATGTGTTGACAAGTACTCACAGGGCTATTTGTGGGCCTTTCAAGCTGGTAGCACATATAAGAGATAGCGTGTGGTGTTGTGTGACCATGCTGGGGTGTATGGATGCTCATGCGAGGATATAGTATATTAGAGGCTGCACATGTGTGTGTGCGCTTGCAATGGACACATTACATAGAAGACACTGGGTTCCATTTTGGGTGGCTTAGGGCATGCTGAATGTATTCGGAGAGGTAAAGCTTTCATAAGAGGAAGGAAGCACCCAGCTCTTCAGTGTACATCAATAGATGCAAAGGCTGAGAATAAGGGTCTGTCAGTGTCCCATACTGCAAGAGAATAATGGTCTGCCAGTCTCCCATGCTGGGTGAGGGGAATCAAGAACACTTACCTAGTGCCTGGAGAACCAGCTTCTGCCTGACCCAAGACCAGTGGACCCTGTGAAAAGAAGGAGATTACCTGGAGGGATCGATGTTCAGTATGGGTCCTACCCAGAGGATCCCAGAAGAGGAGTGTGAGATTCTGATCCCTCTAGAACAGCGTGCAATTGGGTCGTCTGCCCAAGCGTGCTGTGCGACTCCCCCCATATGTTAGGTGGAGGCCACAGAGAGGAATGTCCCATGCACTGTGCATTGTGCGACTTCCTGATGCCAGGAGGAGGCCGCTGCTGAGATGAAGTGTCAAAACTCTAGTGCTGTACTGCCATGAAAAGAGGGCCATTGCCCTTGGTAGATCTAGGACCAGAAGAGGGCTGTCACCTTATAAATACTGCTAAGTGAGCTCCATATGTATGTATTGGATCTAGCAGAAGACTAAGGGCCATCGCCCTGTGCATGCTTTGAAGAACCCATGTACGTCAAGAGGGTGCCGGAGACTAGAAGGGGGCCATTGCCCTAAGACAGCACACAGCCATAATCAACAGTGGATTGTGACCCGTGGAGTTGGAACCAAGTTTCACCTACCTGAGCCCAGAAGCACCCAAAACCCACCCCCAGATGAAGAAAACTTACCGGGGGTCGGAGAGCACCCTGTGGCTCTTTGAAAGGGGTTCCGACAGCTTTCATAACTAGACAATTAAGTTGTCCAGCAAAGATGTGAGCCTGTGACTTGAAAATCACACATGCATTTCAGAGTGGATAGTCAACTTCTAAATTAATTTTCAATTCTCTTTCAAATTTCAATATTTAAAAATTGTCACAAAGTTACATCACAAACTTTTGCTGCAGGAGAAATATTTACAGTACAAAGGCAAAATGGACGTCATTTTTATGTTTCGCCTACAGACAGTTTCATCAGCCTATTTTTGAAGACCTGATGTCTGCAGTACAACAGAGCTCCCTTTGGGTCAATCTCTTGTTCATTATTGGATGGCTTTCTTATCTATCTCAGATTCCTTCTTGGTATTTAATGGTTCTCTTCCCTGTTCATGTGTTGATTCCAACCCCTCACCCTTCCCCTCTCAGGATTATGGCTTCTTTTCATCAATTCTGATTGAAAGATGTTATCCCTTTACTGCTGACATGAGGAAAATACACTTTTAGTTATGCTTCACACTCCACAACAGTGCATCACTTTGCTCTTTGTCCCATTCCTTGCTTACTACCACACCCAACCCCGTGCTCATTCATTGCTCCCCCTCCCACCCACTGTGTAAAATTGTAAGAATGAAAGTAGGCCGAGTTGATGATGAAACCAGACGAACGTATATATTCTTCAGTACAGGTAAGAGTATTTAGTTGCAGAACTTGTAAGTAATAAGGTAGTGGAAGCAGCAGCCTCACTCGGAGCAGCATCCCAGCTGCTCAGCCCACACACTCCAACTGACATTCACTCAACCAGGCACACATGAACATTCTATGAGATCATTCACACAATGGCTGAGCAGCAGGGCACAGAATACCAATGAAGAAATGCATAACAGGAAGAGCAGGATACCACATACCTTCCTCCTTTAAGGAGACAATAACAAACAACAATATACATAAGATTGAAACACTCATCTTAAAAAACAAGCATGAAAAGAAACAGGAAATACAGCGAGAAATCACACAAACACACACTCTCTCCACTTCAGCACAGGACGAAATTTATGTGCCCCAATGGGTGCGACACATATGCCCATGGAATGGGTGGAGCAAAGTAAATGCTCCATCGCCGGAATTCATATAGGGAGAACCAGGGTGCCAGGCATGCACCAAGTAAAATGTAAATGTATTACAGTTTGGGTGCAGATGCCCATCACCAGTAAAAGACACAACTAATATGCATCCTCTCATGCAATATAGTCTAAAATGTAAATGCAGGACAAATTTGAGCAAAATGCAAAAGCCCATCACCAGAAAATGCAAGAAAGGTTTGAGGTAGAAACATAACCCCACAATATGGTTTAAGCCCATCAACGTGACCAACCACCAGAAAATGCTAGAAAATATTGAGTGCAACAATATGTCCATAAACAAAAAATGCAAGTAACATATGGGGTAGCAATATGTCTAAACAAAATGGTTTGAGTAAAACAAGCTGTCTCACCACCACATAATTCAAGTATAGTTTGGGGTAGCCATATGCCACTTCAAAATAGTTAGTCACACCACCATAAAATGCAAATAAGGTTCGAGGTCACAATATGCCCCATCAAAACTGGTTTGAGCTCAACAACACACACACCACTAGAAAATTAAAGTAAAGTTTGCGGTCAAAATATGCCCCATCAAAAATGGCTTGAGCTCAACATCACGCCCACCACCAGAAAATTCAAGTACATTTTGGGGTTGCAATGTGCCTCTCAAAATGGTTTGAGAGCAACAACATATCCCAACACCATAAAATGCAAGTAAATAAGGTTTGGGTAAGAGGAACTCAGGCCCATCACTAGCAACCGCAAGAAAAGTTTTGGATGCAAATAATATGAACTCCCAGAACTAGTAAAAGCATGTAAAGTATGGGTGAACATTAAACCCTCATCAAAAATGACCTTAGGAGACAACGGCACACTGTACAAAACACACACCTTCGTCCACATCACTTGCAGCACCTCTTATTGCAGTAAGGTGCCAACAGTACTGTTAGAAATGGGGGTCTCTAGTTGGCAGAGGTAGGTACCTTTGTCCAATTAGGGACCCTTGCAAGTAATTGTACCAACACTCACAGTAACACAGTGATAACACCACAATGGACACCACACCAGTTTAGAAAAGTAAAGTATCTTTATCTAAACTTAACAAGACCAAAACGACAAAATCCAACATACAAGTATTAAGAAAAATGACTTTTAAAAGGTTTTAGCAACTGAGCCTATAGAAAACTATGGATGTGTGATTTCTTGCAAAGTACCTGTTGTTGCGACAAAATTAACCAAGCCAAACCCCGCAGCAATGAGAAGCGTCGAAAAAAAAAGAGATGCGTCGTTCCTGAGACCTTCGTGGATGCGATGCGACAGTTCCGCTGTACACAGGGGAGCGATGCGTCGGGTCCGGTCTGTAGGGGGAGGCGATGCGTAGATTCTGAGCTGACTCCGATCCGCGGGTGATGCGTCGGGGAAAACTTACTGCACAGGGACGATGCGTGGAAATCCTGGATGCGTTGGCGAACGATGCGGCGGCGAGTGGCGCTGCGTCGACCTTTTCAGCCGCGATCCCTCGATGCGTCGATTCTTGCAGCGGTGACAGGAGCTGCGTCGGTTTCATCAGCGGTGCAGGGGTGCGGGGAGATTCTTCTCGCACCACGGTGTTGCGTCGGAAAACTGTCGCCAGAAGAGTGATGCGTCGACTTCCTTGTTTGTTGTGTTGCTTTCCAGCTCCCAGCAGCAGAAACAACCTCCAGAGGCCCCACACAGTCACAGGCACTCCTGGCAGGTCAGAACTCCCACCAAGGAAGTTCAGGGGAGCTGGGGGTGAAGTCTTTGTGTTCCTGAGACTTCAAAACAGGAGCCAAGCTCTACTCAAGCCCTTGGATACTTTCCTCAAGCAGGGGACACAGCACACAGCAAAGTCCTTCTCCTTTCTTTGGCAGAAACAGCAACTGCAGGCCAACCCCAGACACACAGCAAGGGCAGTACTTCTCCTCAGTTTCTCCAGCTCTTCTCCTCAGCAAAGGTTCCTCTTGATTCCAGAAGTAGTCTAAAGTTCAGGAGTTTTAGGTCTAATACTTATACCCCAAAATGTCTTTGTTCTCTTTGTGCAGAGAAGCACTGTGCCCAGTCCAAACCAGTTCTGGGGGGCACTTTGCAAGTGCACAACAACCTCCATTGTCAGTGTGAGCCCTGGCTCCAGACACACTACAGGGGAGCGGAGCCATCATTGGCGAAGGCAGACAAAGCCCTATTCGGATGCAGGTGCTACTCCTCCCACCACTCCAAATGCAGATCAGGCCTATTCAGCCTAGCGCTGACTCATCCAAACTCTCTGGAGCCACTGCTCATCCCCAGCCCCTGACACTCCAAAGCCAGACAGTCAATACACATCCTAGCAGAAGCACACAGGATGGCTAAGCAAGAAAATACCTACTTTCTAAAAGTGGTATTTTCAAACACAGAATGTACAAATCACCCTCACTAAAAGATGCATTTTAACATTCTGAGTTCAGGCACACTAAACTTTATTGCTCTACCTTGTTACCAGGGGCAGTTATGTTTATAAGATGTTATAAACAAACTCCCCATTCTGTCCTATGGGAACAGGTAGCCTTGCAATAGTGAAAAATGAAATTGGCACTAATTCACTGTCAGGACATGGCACACACATCAGGGCATGTCCTACCTTTCACACACACTGCACCCTGCCCACAGGGGTACCTTGGACCTACCTTAGGGGTGACTAACATGTAAGAAAAGGTAGGGTTAGGACCTGGCAAGTGGGTGCACTTGCCAAGTTGACATGGCAGTTAACAACTGTGCACAGACACTGGTGGCAGGTCTGAGTTACCGTTTCAGGGCTACTCATGTGGGTGGCACAATCAGTGCTGCAGGCCCACTAGTAGCATTTGATTTACCAGCCCTGGCACACTTAGTGCACTTTACTAGGGACTGACCAGTAAGTCAAATATGCCAATCATGGATAACCAATCATGTTTACAATTTACACAGAGAGCATATGTACTCTAGCACTGATTAGCAGTGGTAAAGTGCCCAGAGTCCTAAAACCAACAAACACAGGTCAGGAAAAAATAGGAGGACGAAGCAAAAAGTTTGGGGATAACCCTGCAAAAAGGGCCAAGTCCAACACAACCCCCTTCCAGCCTAAAGCCAGGGTAGACCAATCCATACCTCGAGGGGCTTCCCTGCTTGGGGCGATAGAACATGGAACCTGGCCCGCAACAGCAGATGTCTATTCCCATTCTATGCCTTCCTGAACCTAGTTAGATCTCTCTATCCATACTCTCAGGGCCCACTAAGCTAACCCATGGGGAACCCTTTTCCTCACCTATGGACCCCATCTGTGCAGCGCCTAAACTTACTTTGCTCACAGATGTGTCCCAACAGGCAGACAGTACCCACATGGCCAACACAGTAGTGTGGCCAAGTCCCCCTCAGGCATGACTCCTGTCCCCCTCCCAGGGGCAACTCTGTCCACCAGGACAGCAAGCCACAGTGGCCACTGACAACTGTCAGTGATGAGAGCCAGGCCTCATGCCTTTCAAGCCTCTCTAACCTCTGTGTCATCAGAAAGTGGGGGGCGGTAGCCCCAGGTGCCTGGCACCTTTTGTCCATTCTCCCTCCTGCCAAGTCAGGTATGGCATCCTGACACTGGTCCACCAGCCCAGGGTCTGTACCCTGCGGCTGGACAGGAGACGGGGTGGGCTCTCCCACATCCTGTTCCCCTCCCCTGGGCTCTGCATCCCCCCACCGGGAGCAGTCCCCCTCGATTCCAGAATTGTCAGGGCACCTGTGGCAGGTGTTCTGCACAATTATTCCACCAGTTCAGGGGTGCTATCCTGCAACTGGTACACCAGCCCAGGGTCTGTACCCTGCAGCTGTACAAAGGACTGGGGTGGGCTTTCCCACACCCGGTCCTCCTCCCTGGGGCTCTGCACCCTCCCACCTGGAGCGGTACCCCCAGAAGACAAACTGGTAGGGGCACTGTTAGTAGTTGCCCCTTTCTCCAGGTCAGCGGGGACACCCTGAACCTGGTCCTCCCACCCAGGGTCTGTACCATTAGGGTGGACCTGTGCCTGGCAACCCAGGACATCCGTGGGAGTACACTGACCCCCCCAAGGGAAACATACTCCTCATGAGTTGTGCGAGAGTCTGCCTGGCACAGGTCTCCAGCCTCCTGTCCATCTGACAGAGCATGCAGACCCCCAGGCCAGAAGTTGCCTCACCACGGTCAGTCCTGGGGTGCTCTGACCTCAGAGCTGGCAACCCCTGACCCACTGGTCCTTCTACTGGGGACTTCGCCCCACCCTCACCCTTTTCTCTGGACTCACACACCCTCCCCACTGGAGCGGTGCTGCCAGACACCAGAACTGGTGGGATGCTTGTTACAGCAGTCCCCCCCCAGTTCACCTGGCGCTTTGGGATCCCCCTCAGGGGATGGCCTCCCAGTTCAGACTAGGCCCCCTTCCTGGTGTTCACTTATGGAACCAACCAGGCCTTGGGACTGGGTTTTGGGCACCTTGGGACACAGCCCACTCCCACTCCTTCTCCTCTGAGACAGGACATGGGACCCTACACCCCTCCCACTACACTGGGACCTATCTTTGCTACCACAAACCTCCCCTACCTCACTTGGTTGGGGAAAACCTGAGCCACCCCCTCCAGGATTACTCCCAAAAGCTTCTTCAGACTCTCTGGAATCGATCAAAATGTCTGCCTCCAGTGCAAGCTCTCTGGGGTCAGAGAACTCACCGGCTGTTGGCATAGCTCTGGAAAACATGGACTTAAAATATGCTCTCCAACAATTGAATCACACAGCCCCACACATGTGTTAACCAAGCTACCCTTTGCCTCACCATCCAGTGCCTCACACAAGTATCCCATACCACTCTCCTGAGATTGGCAAGACAGTGTCTGACTGTCTCTGTCACTCAACCCACATTCTTCTGGACGGTCTCCACATTCACACACCAAGGCTTCTACCATGGGGGAACCCCTCTCCCTGCACCTCTCATCTAGAGTCAGTAGAGTGTCCCTCCCACCACTAGGAATATGAAACCCTGTGCCAGTTCCCAATCCACCTCAGGGACATTGCACACCACTGGAGCTACCGCATAACCTTGAACCCCTTGGTGTATGTCAACCCCCTCCTTCAAGTCAGGTGCCACATCTCTGGGTGTGTGTCCTTCTCCCTCAGCACTAGACACTACATTTTTGCTGCCACCATCTGAGCTGGACTCCACCTCCACCTCCAACCCAGCCAAGCTCACTTCATGAGCTACACACATTTCCTTTTTCTTCGCTAAGACACTCATGGCCTCGTGCCTTCTGAGCTCCTCGTCAAGCTCTCTCATTCTCAGTTCATGTGCCAAGATCAATTTCTTCTCTTCCAAGGCATAAGAGTTCCTGCTCTCTTCTGCCTTTATTCTCATGACCTCTAACTCATGATCTCTGGCCCTTTGCTTTTCCTCCAAATCCTCTGGAGAAAAATTCCTGGAAGAATGATTGCTGCCAGCCCTAGAGGCTGCTCTCCCAACAGGCAAATCCTGGGATCTGAAGAAACCTTCTGGCACACCCCCATCCACATCTGCATCATTTGTCTCCCCAGCTTCTTTGGCCACCCTCCAGGCCCCTAAGGCCTTCTGTAGCTCTTCTTTCCTAGAGTTACTCCTCATGGGACATCCAAAGCTCTTGCAGAATTGCTTGAGTTGCTCTACTCTGTAACTAATTAGCATTTCAA
Organism: Calotriton arnoldi; assembly: GCA_963921515.1. Taxonomy (NCBI): domain Eukaryota; kingdom Metazoa; phylum Chordata; class Amphibia; order Caudata; family Salamandridae; genus Calotriton; species Calotriton arnoldi. The sequence continues at coordinate 3,748,258 of CAWUFW010000603.1, forward strand.
TGTCAAACTCCAATTCTGCAGCCTCACTTGCTGGTTTACCATTCAGAGACATGGTGCGTGGATACTCATGGGTCAGATCAAAAATGGAACAAAAATAAAACAGTATGTGGTTGCGTAGAGCCATCATAAATACTCACCATACCCATTGCCACCTTTTATGTTGTCTAGCATTTACTCTCTTTTTCTTCTTTTATGGCACTCTCGTCTAACTCTTTCATCATGTTATAATATTCTCCTTTTACTTTTTCTAACTCTATTTCTTCTCTTTTTCTCTTTCTTCCTTTACTTTTATTCTTTTTGTTTTTCGCATCTCTTCTTTCTCTTACATATTTGCAACATTTATATGTTATTAATATTACTAGAACTACTATTGCTACAGAAAATATTGGGATTATTATTTTTGCTAATAAACTATTTCCTAAGTTAGAAAAACATTTACTTACTGCAGAGAAACTCTTACCAAGTCTCTCCCAAACACTATCAACCTCCAGTTGGGTTAACTCATTATGTAATTTTGTAATATTTCTAATATACCCTTCTATCCCTTTACTTTTATCCGGGATATAGGTACAGCAGTGTTGAATTTTCAACATGCTACAGACTCGACCCTCTTTTGCCAAAAGAATATCAAAGGCAAGTCGATTTTGTAAAACCATTGATCTGATTGTCACCATTTCGGTATCAATCATCAAGAAACCACCAGCAGTATCTGTTGATAAACGATCAACCACTGTGGATAATTTACGTATTTTGTGTGGATTTAAAACAACTCCAACTGAGGGTATCAGTGCACCAAAGATATCACCTACTATTTCTGAAAAACTTGCTCTTTTACTTCGTAGTAGTCCTTATTTTATTTCATTGGCACTATTGTCCCCACGGTCTTTATGGTAGACCTTTGGAAAAATGATCCCAAAATAACAGCTTCCGTACCAACGTGCTGGTAACCTATAATAGGCTTTCTTGCCACACACATAATAGATTCCCGGGAAAACTGGGTCAGTTCCACCTTTCAATCCCCATCCTCCAGTAATTTGGAAAGTATGCTCACATTCACTAGTGCCAATAAAGTCATTATTATAGTTAGTCCTTGATCTATACAAACAAAGTTTCCCCTTTCATGACCAGTCCAGGGACATCGCAGCGTATGTCTCATCCTTCTCATAATTTCCTTCTCTAAAAGCCCAAGTTGGTGCCTGTGATTTCTGTTCATTATCTTTCTTCTGGAAACTTGCTCTTCTATTCTCTACCATATCTAAAAAAAATTATTTCTTCAACATGTAAACTACAGATTAAATTGTTTTTGTAGGCATATTCTATATCTAAGGTTTTAGTGATATAGAAGAATTCTCCCATATAACGAGCATTTTTAGCACTTACTACTTTATTCAATTCCTTTATGATAGGTATTTCTGAAAATACTAAATCTAGATCAGTATATTGATAATCCAGCTTACCAGTCATATAAAATAGACTGCTGAGTACACTACATGACACACCATAGGTTAGAGAAAGATGGTGATAGGTTAGGCCTTCAGAGACAGACGTAGGTAATTTCATACAGACATAACAATCACTCACGTTCATAGTATTAGTATACTCATATAACAACTTGGTAAAGACATTTAACGAAAAATCACTAATTGATTTATCATGATGGTGAATACTTCCATCCATTTGTTCTATATTAGTATTTATACTGGTTTTAGACACATCTTTCATTCCTTCAATTGTCATATCATTAGTATTATTTCCAATATTATTTACACTAAAAATAGGTAAGATAACAATCAACAGGATTCATATAAGCGTTAATAGGAAAACACTACATAAACATGTTTAATACATCTACGTTTTAGTCTAGAATTTGGTTGTTCAGTAACTTCTACTTCTGCCATTTTGATGTACTACAAAAAAAGAAAAATATAAAAATCTAACAATTTTCTAGTCTAAAATCCTAATTTCTCAAAAATATGGTTCTGTGTAATCCTACAGTTAATGACTTTCTTCTTTACCCTTTTCTTTTTATTTAGTCTTTTGGGTTTCTCTTAAGTTCTTAATTCAGTTCATCTGACAAATTTTTCTCCTTTGTCTCTTTATAGTCCTTTTAAGGTGGTCTTAGTTTGTTCTCATCTTCCTTTTCAGTATCACTATTGTCATGTTCTTCACTTAGATCTAAATTTTCAAATTCTTCTAGTATAACGTAGGTCCATTCAGGAGCTTTGTACTTTCTGCATGGAATTCTTGTTCTCTTTGATTTTCGGGTTGTTTCTCTTTTTGTGTTCTCTAATTCTGTTTGGCTTGAAACTTCATTACTTTGCTCTGGTCTTTTTCCCAACTTTCTCTTCACTATTCTGTATTTGAGTCTTCTTGCTCCACTTGGCCAAATGTCTCCCTTTCTAGGTCTTTTCTTCTGAACTACGTTTTCACCTTCTGTGTTTGTCTCACTATTTCTTTTGTTTGATCTTCTTTCTGTCTGTCCCTCTCTGCTCCTTTGTATTTCTGTTTCTGTAGGTTCAGCGCTTGCTTCTGATTCATCAATGAGTTCACCTTCTTCTAGCTCATTGGTGTTTTCACTCTCCTTTGGTCCAATTTCTAGCTCAACAGCCGTTTCTCTTTCTCCTGGCTCACCGGCAGCCTCACCTTTTTCTGATTCAACAACAGTCTCTTTAATCCCAGTATCTGGTGTCCAATTTACTTGACTTGTGCTTGGCTGTTCATCTTCAAAATGTTCATTAGAATCTGTCACTCCAGACTCTTCAGCTTCGCACACTTCAGCTGCTGGTACTCGGTTTTGAATTTCCAGTTGCTGTACTTCAGGTCTTTCAATTGGACTTGGTACTAAGCGGGTATGGCTTGCATGTATCCAGTTTGGCAAGCCAAAACACTTTACTGCTGTGGTCATCACCAAAGTGATCTGGTTAGAGCCGCTCCAACGGGGTTCTAGACACGTTTTCCTTACGTGCTTCTTGACTAGTACCCACTCACCAGGATTCAAATGATGTGCTTCGTTCCGCTGTGTCGTTGTGGCATCTGCTCCAACCTGGCGGGACGCAGAATGCACCAGGTCAGCCAGTCCTTTGCAATAATCTAGCACACGATCATCAGGCATAGTCATCAGTTTGTTCGTAGGTATGTATGCTTGTCTCATGGCTCTTCCCATCAATACTTCATGGGGACTCAATCCAGTCTTTTTGTCAGGAATACTTCTACCACTCATCAATACCAGGGGTAAAGCGTCAGGCCACTTCAGTGTTGTGGATGCACATACCTTCCCTAATCTAGATTTTATTGTACCATTTATCTGTTCAACAATTCCAGAAGCCTCTGGTCAATAGGCACAATGCAGTTTTTGCTCAATTTGTAATGCTGACAAATCATCCGAATTATCTCATTATTGAAGTGCAATCCCCTCTCTGATTCCAAAGTGTCTGGAAAACCAAACCTAGGGATTAGTTCTCCTAACAACAACTAAGCCACTGTAAGGCTGTCATTCCTTCTCATTGGATAGGCTTCCACTCAGCGAGAAAACAAACAGACAATGACAAGGACGTACTTTAGCCCATTACATGGTGGCAGCTCAATAAAATTGATTTGAAGTCTTGTAAAAGGACCTCTGCTTTCCCAATTACACCCCAATTTACAACAGTTTTTCTTCCAGGATTTTGTTTTTGACATATGGCACACCTTTGACATAAACTTTCTGCGATGGCCCTGAACTTTGGATTATACCATGTCTGCTTGAACAGTCTTACCATTGCATCCCTTCCGATGTGTGTTAGTCCATGATACATCCTGGCCATATGGGAAAGTAAAGAATCTGGTAATACTGGTCTTCCATCGTAATAGACCCAAACCTCATCTTCTGTATTTTTCCTACAGCCTGATCTATTCCACTCTTCCTTTTCCTCATCACTGACTTCTTCCTGCATTTGCTTTATTTCATCCCAAGTCTCAAATGTTGTTGTGTACATAAGATGGTATTCGGTATTTTCCTTTTCAATTGACCTGTTTATGACCACTGTATTTTGTGCACAGTAACGCGCTAATTGGTCCGCGTATCTATTGCCCTGTGTCACATCATCATCTCCTGATTGATGTGCTGCACATTTTACAACGGCAATTCTTTTTGGTAACTGCAAAGCATCCAATAATTCCTTTACAGTTTTTTCATTCCGAATTGGGGAACCTGAGGAATTCAAAAATCCTCTTTGCATCCATATCTGACCAAAGTCATGTACGATACCAAATCCGTACTGACTATCGGTGTAGATGGTTACTTTTAGTCCTTTTGCCAATTTACATGCTCTAAACAGAGCAATCAACTCTGCAACTTGGGCGGATTTTACCCCATTCAGGCAAGATGCTTCTAATGCTCCTGATAAAGTGCAGACAGCATAACCAGCACACAAATCACCCCTTTTATTTCTCAAACATGATCCATCCACGAACAATTCACAATCTGGCCTTTCTAACAGTTCATCCTCTATATCCGGGCGGGGCTTAGTAAAAGGTTTCTGTCGCTTCCAGACAATCATGTTCTGCTTCTTCTTTCACTTCCTCACATCTTGAATCTGGCAAAAATGTGGCTGGGTTCACAGTAGTGCACCTCACCACTGTCACATTTTCAGCACCTAGAATCACTCTCTCATATTTAGTCAGCCGACTAGATGTCATATGTTGAGTCCGAGTGCGAGTTAAAAGGATCTCAACAGAATGTGGTACAAATACCTTTACAGGATAACCCATCAAAATTGCTTCACTTTGTTCCAAACTTACACAAGTGGCGGCTACTGCTTTTAAGCAGCCTGGCAATGCCGCAGCCACTGAATCTAGGGTGGCAGAAAAATATGCCACCGGACGTCGGCCCATTCCGTGTTTCTGAGTTAAAACTGCAAGTGCACATCCATCTCTCTCACAACAATACAATGCAAACTCTTTAGAATAATCCGGCATTCCCAAAGCAGGTGCTTGACAAAGACTATTTTGCAATCTTGAGAAAGATTCCATATTCTCTGCATCCAACACGATTGGATCTTTCACATCCTTTCGTGTAGAGGTTTTGCAATCAGTGAGAAGCCACAAATCCACTGTCTGCAATATCCAACCATTCCCAAAAACATTTGCACTTCTTTTTGATTTCTGGGTGGATTCATTTTCTTAATCACACTGATTCTTTCTGGCGTCACCTTTCTGACCCCTTTTTCAATTTTGTGAACTAGATATTGAACTTCCTATTTACAGTATTGCAACTTAGATGGTGATACTTTATGTCCTCCTTCTGCTAAATGGTTCAATAAAGCAATTGTGTCTATCACACATGCTTCTCGTGTTTTTGATGTCAACAGTAGGTCATCAATATATAGAACCAAAACAGAGTTTCCAGGCATGACCAAAGTCTCCAAACATTTTTTCAAAATCTGATTAAAAATCGAGGGACTTTCAGTATACCCTTGAGGAACTCGGCACCAGGCCAAAATACAGTTTTCAAACCGGAATGCAAATAAATATTGACTTTCCGGGTGCAAAGGAATGGAGAAAAATGCCTGACACAGATCAATAACAGTGTACCATTCCGCATCACAGGGAATTTGATAAAGAATTACTGCTGGATTTGGCACTATTGGACAACATGGCACTACAATTTTATTCACCTTTCTCAAATCTTGTACTATTCTATATTTCCCATTAGGCTTTTTGATTCCAATAATGGCCGAATTACAGGGACTGCTCATTATTTCCTTTAAAATTCCCTGTTCAATCATTTGGTCAATCGCAGGTGTGACTCCTGCTATTACTTCTGGACTCATTTTGTACTGTGGGGTATTTGGATATATAGCACCATTTTTTACTGTCATCTGGATTGGATCCACATTTCTAATTAATCCAATCTCTTTTCCTGTGAAATCCCACACTTCTGATCTTACTGTATCTTTTAACTCTTCAGGCAAATCTTCATCAGTGAGGAGTGAATATAATTCACTCACTTCTGATTCTCTCTGGGCCATCAATACTTTGTGCTCAACTTCCTCATCAGGTGTCATAAAAGCAACACCATCTGGTGTACAATAAATGGTGCAATTCATTTTGCACAGTAAATCTCTGCCCAAGAGATTTACGGGACTGGAATCACATACCACAAACCGATGCATGTCTTTGAAGTTTCCAATATGAACTTCTACCGGGGCAGTGACAGGAGTTCTAGTATGTTTATTTGCAACGCCTACAACTTAGATAGTTTCTCCCGAGAGGGGTAGGTTTGGAATTTCTGCCGCTCTCACAGTAGAACTGGTAGCACCAGTGTCCAGCAAGAAGGTGATATCTTTACCTTCTACCTTTCCATCAACAAATGGACCTGACTGATCTACCTCTAAAGATGCGCCAAGTACGCACTCTTCCTCCCCTCAGGCACCGTCATTGAGACAAATCCGAATCACTCTCACTACACCGTACCAAATATTGTGAAACCAGTGGATTCTTACCAAACTGCTCTCCTCCGTGGAATCCAGTACTTGCACTGTACATCTGCATATGAGCATTCACATTATGGGACATAGGAGGTTGTGGCACCTGTAACTGTGGAGTAACTACCTGCTGCTGCTGCTGTTGATTCCCAATCACCTCATTCTGCATCTGTGGATTTAAATTTTGATTTACTTCATTGCCCTTTTGTCCATTTCTACACTCATTCTTCCAGTGTCCAATTTTTCCGCACACATGACAAGGAAATTTCTTTTTAGCTTCTTCTTTACTCATTTTAAATTTTCCTTTACCTCCACTGTTTACCTGTCCAGTCTGATTTTGACTTTGTTGTCCATTACTATTTTCCTGTTGCTGTTCTGCCATCTTCACTTGAGCCCACATCATTTTCTCTTTCAAATTTTTAAGTCTTGAATCAATGTCATCACTACAATACTTTGCATACCTCAAAATTTCGTCTATTGACTTACTTTGCCAGCAGAGCATATGCTGCTGTATCATTGCACTAATCTCTGGTTTCAATCCATATACGAATTGATACACAAAATGTCCCATATCTTTGTCTCCAATATTCTCAAACCCACTGTACTGCTTAAGCACCTGTATCAATCTCTCATAATATGCATGCACCGACTCTTTGGGCTCTTGGGTTGTCCTGTCAATCTTAACCCAATCTGTTTCTTTAGGAGAAATCTTCCCCTTCAAGAAGGTAATGACTTGATGGTACTTTTTCATCACCTCTTCAGATGGTGCACCTGTTCTTGCATCTCTGGGATATTCATCCTTAGGCCAATCAACATTAATCTTACATTCTGTCCACAAGTCAGCTGGAACCACTATTTAAAAACGACCATCTAAGTCTTTCAACAACACCTTTGAGACTTTTACAAATCTGTCCACTTGTTTGTACCATTCAACTGGCTTCTCTCGCAATCTGGGAAAATCATTAGTGAATGATAATATGTCTTGCCTAGTCCAAGGTACATGAACATATCCACCACCTGGAACTTCTCTCATCGGACATACCCTTTCAACTTGCTCACTTTCTTTTAATGGAAACATGGAAGTTTCCCTACCCGCAGTTTCTTCTTTCTTTTTCATCCACCTACTCCTCCATTGTTCTAAAGTTCCCCCTTTCCACTCTCAGGAGTATGCTATCAAATATGGGGTGCCTCAGGGCTCGATCCTGAACCCTTTGCTCTTTAATATCTATGTACAACCGTTGGCAGCGGTAGCCAGGAGCAGAGGGCTGTCATTGGTGTCTTACGCCAATGACACCCAATTAGTCATCGCCTTTTCTAAGAAACATGAATCAAATCTCGTTAAATTTAAGGATGACATGTTGGCAATCGCTGATTGGATGACAGCAAATTGCTTGCAGCTAAATGCAAGCAAGTCAGAAATACTTCTGCTCGGGAGAGACAGCGAAATGTGGTCAGAGCAGTGGTGGCCGGATAAACTCAAACCTGCACCCATACCAAAGGAGGCGGTTAAGAACTTAGGCTTCTGGATTGATAGAAGTCTGTCCTTTGATATTCAATCTAAGTCAGTTGCAGGGACCTGCTTCGGGCTACTGAGAGGACTGAAACCTCTATTGGGTTTCTTTGATCCCTCGGTTCGTCAGACCATCCTACAGGCCACGATTCTGTCTAGGCTGGACTACGGAAATTCTTTATACTTAGGGGACAGCAAATCTTGTACTCTGCGTCTTCAAAGAATACAAAACGCAGCAGCTCGGATTCTGCTGGCACTTCCTAAATCATGCTCAGTGTCTAAGTCCTTAGCCAAACTACACTGGTTGCCAGTAGAGAGAAGAATTCAGTTTAAAACTCTCTGCGTTGCTCACAAATGTTTGTCTCATCAAGCTCCCACTGTCTTAGCTAAAATGTTAGTGCCGTACATTCCGAGCCGACCTCTTCGCTCCTCGGAGCAAAGGCTGGTCTGTATTCCCCGTGTTTACAGAGCCAGAGCTGGCGGCCGCTCTTTCAAGGTGTTGGCGGCTAAACTTTGGAACTCTCTTCCGTCTGCAATTAGAGGACTCCAGAATCATTTAGAGTTCCGCAAAGCCATAAAGACCTGGCTTTTCCCGGGGTAACCCCTATACTTTTTCGGTTCTGCTTCTAACTACGTATACTTGGGTAGCGCTGGGACGCCCCGTTGCTGGGGCAGCTATGCGCTGTATAAAATCAGTAAATAATAATAAATAATTAACTCTTTTATCTGCAATCTTTTTCCTGATATATTCAAACTCTCTAAATCCTTGTCAGTAAAAGCCTTTCTGTATGTCTTTTGTAACACCTTCGATTTTTCTATATCTACACCAAACTCACTAGCAACCTCTGATAATTTCTCATGGAAATTCTTCGCTCTCAAGTAATACTTTTACACAAAAACAGCAACTCTTCCTCACTATAAGTCCCTAATCTATCTGGACTTACTGTTCCAATAATCATCTCTTCTAAATCTACTTTCAATTGACTTACATTTATACTCTGTGGTTGGGTTTTTGATTTAGTCATTTCATTTATCCAATGAGTTAATTCTTCTGGAGATGGACCTGCTGAACTCCCTATTACTGGAGTAATATTTGGCCCTAATTTCCTTGGGTCTAGTTGAATACTTCTCCTCAGGGTTTCTGTTAATAATTCATTAATCGGTAAGTCTAACAGTGTAGTATTTTGGTCATTTTGTCTATTTTCATTTGTTGCCGACACTATTTCACTCCTTACACTACTTCTTGGAATTGACAATGTGTGTACGTTAGGCAAAGTCGATTTTTCTCCAAACAATGGAACCACGGGACCAATTGTCACTGGTACTGTCAAAGCTTCTGCATTCAAATTTAACTGATTTAATTTCTGTACTTGTTCCATTCTAGCCTTGTTTAACAAACTCACTTCATTTTCTCGCACAATTCTAGCCATTTCGGTAACTTGGGGAGTCAATGGGGTTACCATTTGTGGGGCACTTGGAATCATTTCTCCTGAATTTTCTTCAAATGGCGGAGGCTTTTTAGTCAAAATTTCTTCTAATAATTCATCATTAAACTCATGTAATCCCTCTCTGGATGTTTCTATATTTTTCTTTTTCTCTTTACATTTGGTACCTGTCTGACTCTCTACTGTCAAAACTGGATAGAGAACCTCGGTCACTACCGCTCTTCTCCATCTTTTCATCTGATCTTCTCGCCTCTCGAATGGATATCTAGGCATGAAACCTTTGAATCTCCTACCACTTCGATCTTTTTCTCGTTCATAAGCTTCTACTTCCCCTTCCTCCAACCCTTCATACTGAGTAAGTCTTGGATTTGGCTCTAGCATGTTCATCCTAGCTCTCAAATTCTGCAAAATTCTCACATCAGGGGCCGATTCCTATCTCGGCCGGTAGGGCTCCGAATCGGATTCGGCTTAACCGGATCCGATTCGGAGCCCTATTTCCCGAACGATTCATACGCGTGTCCGGGCGAGCGAGTACGATGCGAAATCGCCCACCGACTCGTCCGGGCGTCCCGACCGCTCCGACCGACTCGTTCCCAGGTCTAACCGCACCGACCGACTCGCTCGGACATGACTCGCACCGCGCAATGGAGACGTTCCCCGGCCGGGTAAGTACGATGCGCGCCGCGAGCAGTCCGACCGACACGCGCCGTCCGGCTCGAAAGAGCAGTCGGAGCCGTACTTCAGGGGTCCGTATCGGACCCCCCTGTACGCGTAGCCGCGCGAGTCGCACACAGGGGGGACCCATGGGTCCCCCCTACCTGTGCGTGTACGGCGCGAGTCGCTTCGCCGCGTACACGCTGTAGGGGGCGCCCTTGTCCGCCTCGCACCCATTGAGTCAATGGGAGCCCACGTACGCGTTGTACGACAGGCTCCCATTGACTTCAATGGGAGTCCGACCGAATCGAGTCCAATAGCATGCGAACGCATCGTACTCGTTCGGTCGGACTGCTAGGGTCCAATTCGGTCGGAAATCTCTCCGGGTCCGGCTCGGTCGGAGAGATTTCCGGCCCGAATTGGAATCGGCCCCTGAATGTTCCAAACTCAGGAAAAGCTAACATTCCATCGTCCTTCGTATATTTCGTCCAATTTTCTAACCAAACACACGTATAATAACCTCGCTCCATCATCATATAAGAGGCAGGCGTTTTTGGGGGTGGAATGGGGATTCCTTCTCTCGTCACAATTTGTTTGTCTTTTTTAAAGAAATTCTTTATGGTTTTTAACAAACCCATTTTCAAAATTCTTGTCTATACTCAATAATAACTTCAACAAAAATGTCTCCGTATTTCTCTCTTCCCTATTTGTTAGATTCTCTCCTATACCAGTGCGACTCACACCAACCAACGAATCACAGCTCCCTACGCAACTTCAATCTCAACCAATGTCTGCACAACTCACTCTAATTTACCAATCAGAGCTCTGTTCTCTCCCGCTGTTTGTCCAATGCCAGCGCGGCCTTTTTGTGACGTCAGTTTTTACTCCTTCTACTGACCCTCCCTTTACAATCTACACTCGATACGCGCCCGCTGCTCCGACCAATACCAGCGCGGCACTCTGTGACGTCAGTATCACTCCTTCTACTGTCCCTCCCTTTACAAAATCTTTACGGCAATATTTTTCTGAGATTTTCGTAATCAAAATTCTGTTAGTAACAACATAAAAAGACAATGCTACCTTGTCTGCTCCACTAAATAAAGAGATAGTCTTCAATTTTCCAAGAGATCCTTACACTGCATGTAACAATAATGACCAGCGTTATCTCACTTTTCTAACAAGCTCTGGGGAGACCTGTTACTCCTCTAGGGATAAAGCCGAAGTTTCACAAGAGGACTTTCTTGGCATTAGAAAGGTGTCCTGTTCCTCCCTCGTGAATTACTGCCAGAGTTTCGAAAGTGGACCCTTCACTATTTCATACACTCCACTTACATACGAAATTCCCTAATTATAACACTGACAGCCCTACCTAGCTTTTCAGTATTATTTCCAACAGACGAAGTACTTCTGCAGTGTGATTTCTTTACCACACTCTTCTTCTGCCTACTTCAGGCAAATTCCTTCCCAGGATTCCTCAGGCAACTCCATACCTGTACTAGACAACATAAAACATGACGCTAACTCTTTATGTTAAACATATAATCAATATTCAATAACCATTTACAAAACTAATCAATAATCAAACCGTCACTCTGCTACCAAGAAACTGATCCAGCGCGAACCCAAATAAGTGATCAGGGATAATTATTCAATAACATCATACATTGGCTCATACTCATTCACCCAAAATCCCTGATGCGCTGGTGCCAAGTTTGTTAACTTTTTTCTTCAACTTATTCCTATTATTTATACACAAAATTTAAACATCTTGTAATTTTATTCGACTTTTCATCTACTTGGTCGTTGGACCAATTAGTTGAAGAGTTGATGGCAATGGTAATTTCTCCAGACAAAGGTTAACCCTTTATAATAACTGATTAAATGACCACAAACTCTCGGTGTGATTTAATAATTTTATCTAGCAATTAAAATTACTTATAGCGATCATATCCTCAAACACTAGAGACCTCATGGGAGAGAATAACAAACTAATCCCAGTAACAACAGAAAATATCATTCAAAATGTACGTTGCACTGAGTGGATAGATGAAGAGACAGTAGATACACAATAATCAATCTCTTGAAATCCAAAACGATTGCGGAGGGGGTAGATGAAGAGACAAAAGGCACACATATCAAAGGAAACAACCGGGAAAAAATTAAAATTTCTACAATACTAAGTAGATAAAATACAAACCCGGAGGATCTGTAAGGGAAAACCACCACCCAGGCCTAGGCGGTAGTGAGGGACCCCTGAACCAAGAGTCAGGGATCAAAGACATAAGAACCAGGACAGGGACAGGACAGGAACATCTAGGCCTCTCAGCTCACCGACGAAAACAGCGACGCTTCCCTCTCTCAGCCTACGTGACCCTTGAAGCCAGCATACCACACCATCGGCTGCCTAAACCACACCCCTAAAGTACCTATTCTTATACCCTAAAGGAACATGTCCGTCCCATGATAATTGCTAATTTCACATTTTCTAGCTAAGGGATTGGTGGGATTCTAGGGGTGGAGTGTCACCCCACTATGAAATCATCTACTTTTGACTACACCATTGTTCTAAACATTTTTTTATACAGTCATCAATACCTCTTCTCTCCCATGAGAAGATATGTATCAACATTTTTAACAATTTATTAAATTCAACAACTTCGGGTTCCATTCCCACGAAGATACTGTCGTTGGCCGCTTGTCAATGTTCATGTCCTTCACCAGGTCAAGGTTTTTTCAGCTTTGCTCAGCAGTTCAGTCATGTAGTCACATGGTTCCCACTCACCCTCTTGTTCACCCGCCCTTACTGTGGCTAACTTAATCATCATGTAAAACTCGTCCATTACTATAAGAACAGAAAAACGAACATTATTAATTATGTGATAATGTAATTTTCATGGTTTACCCCCATCTTAACTCTACTTTATGTTAACGGTTAGTCTAGCATAGCTTAAGCAGAAAAGCGGCATTATTCATTAGTATAAAGCAACACACGCAATGCTTTTTACGAAAAACACCTGCGGCCTTGCCATGCAAACCTCTTGAATTTATTCAAAACACAAATGTATTACATTTTCGGTTATTTACACATTAGTTCTAGTTAATTCATGCATTTTATAAAGCAGTCTTCCCACGTGCAGTGTAAATGTGCACATTAGTCGTTTAACACTACTTACTGTTAGGCCATATTAAAGGGTGGTTCGGTTGAGCAGGTTTCTTTTCGCGAAATCCTGCTCCATCACCTTCATGCGTCACTCTCCTTGCAGACAATTACCTCAATGCCAGTTCCTTCCGAAATCGACTGTAACCACTTAAAAACGTGAACTCCATTGCTGTACAAGTATTGTTCGCTAACAGTGGATATAAGTACCAATAGCCTGGTGTCCAGGGAATACAGTCAGCAGTAATATAATTGCCCAGAAAGCCACACGAAGCGCTGCAGATGCTGACTCACCAGTAGTAAGCGCTACAGGTATGGCAGTGCTTTGAGATACATCTAGTCCATGTAGAAAATGGCACTTAAACAAGAGCACATAAAATAATCAGCATTAGGTTGAAAGAGGTCAAAAATTCCCACAACTTTAGAGATGATTGCAGGAAGTTAAATTGGCTGTCCATCTGCTGATGAAAAGAAGGAGGGTGAACTCCCCAAACTGCAGGCTCTCAAATGTTGAATTAATAAGGTTCAAAATACTCGCAGCCAGCTCACAGTAAAAATTGATTCAAGGAACTGCAGGTTCACTCAGCATCAGTACTGCCAGAACAAGTTCTAGTTGGCTCCATAGTCATGTTACTTCAGCAGCGCCTGTTCAAATGCCCTGGGCTGAGACTGTCTAATGGAAATAGACACTGGTGGGGGTACCAGGTGCATTGTCTCTTCACAGGCTAAAATACGACTTTAATAATAATCCTCTTGATTTGTTTTTAGTCTCTTGGATATAGTTATGCTCCAGGTTCAATCATCTCTCCTCCCCAGTTTCAATAGTGGCCTTCTCTCCACATTAGGTTGTTTTCCACTCGTCGCCATTGTAAAATTGCAAGAATGAGGGTAGGCAGAGTTGATGATGAAACCACATGAAAGTTTATTCTTCAGTTCAAGTAATAGTAATTGATTACAGAACTTGTAAGTAAAAAGGTAGTAGAAGAAGCACCCCCACTGGGAGCAGCAACCCAGCTGCTCAGCCCACACACTCCAACTGACATTCACTCAACCAGGCACACATGAACATTCTGTGACATCATACTGCGCTGAGCAGTAGGGCACAGAATACCAATGAAGAAAGTCATAGAAAGAACAGCAGGATACCACAAACTGCTTAGTCATTTTTCTAAATATATATATTTTTTTAATTATTGCTTGTACGGGCTCCTTGCTGCTACACACTATTGCCAGTCTGTTCACTGCCCCACCTGTTGCTCCCTACCCTTTCCTATGGCTGCTTAAAAAAAAAAAAACTATTTCTGTAAGGGCCTGCAGTTGCTCAGTTTTGCTAGGCTGCTCCCTTCCCTGTTCAGTGCTCTCTGCCTGCCCCTGCATTTGTTCTTTTTTTATATTTCTGTAGGAGCCAGAAACCTGCACAATACTCCTGGGCCATTTGTTTCCCTGTATGTTATTCCCTATTCCTGCCATTCCCGTATATGTATTACGTTTTTATTTGTTAAAAAAATGTACTCTTCAGAAATGGTCAATGCCTATGATGGAACGGTAAATTAAAAATGCCAAATTGGATGCCAGCGTATCACTACATATTCACACCCGTGAGCACTCATTAGCGGCCAACTTGAAATGTTTTTTGTTTTTTTAACTAAAACACCATTTTAAGTTGGCTGCTCATATGTGAACATGCATTGTCATGCACCAGCAGCCATTTTGTAATAAGCTAATGTTAGTGCAACCAAGTGTTGGGAAAGCTAAAAGCTCAGAGACAGGAGGAGGAACTTGCAAGTCAGGTTTGTACGAGCGAAGTAGCAGGCATTGTTGTCAAAATGGAAACTGTTGTGATTAATTTACACAACTGCATTATGCAACACATTATGTTAATTAGAGGCAGGATCATATGCCCAATACATGCAAACTTATTGCAGGAAATACAGCAAGATGCGTAGAACACAACATTTTATTCTTAAATACAGGATCACACATATAATTATGGATGGGAATAACATGTGTAATTTCCTGAAGTGTAATCACAAGGAATTAGCCAGTGAAATTCCCCAAAATGCATCTTGTGTACTTCAAATCACAAAAAGTACGTACGCCCCCATTTTGTCTTCTTAGGCCTGCTTCTGCCTAGCCATTCCCTGATGCTTCCTCCTTCATACGCACCTTCGAACAATCCATCCTATTTTGCTCCACACATCACCCTTTTTAGGTCTCGCCTAGCATTGCAGCGCATGCGCTGCACGCTCTGCGAGATCTATTGTAATCGAGGCGATTTCGGAAGTGGAGTGGAAGCTCCGCCCATCCTTTCTATTGGCTGGCGTCAACCTTTATGGTAAACGCTGGCTTCCGATTGAAAGTGAAGCTTTTTGGTGACCGCCCTGTCTCCTTTAGGCCCCGCCCACCCGGACTGGATCGTTTGCTTGTGGCGTTCGACTGTGTCCTTCAATTACTTGGTAGGCACTTTCTTTTTGTCAGTCGTCCACAAAGCGCGATGCTGCAGCGCTATGCCCTCTAAATTGTATGTTTATTTATTTCTTTAATGAGCGTGGCGCCCGCTAGGGACACCGCGCTCACTTTATTTATTTATATTTTTGCACGTCTTTCGCGGAGTCCACTTCAGGGACACCGTGCTCTGTTTGTTTGTTTGTTTTTTACTTAGAAACTGAGCGCGGCGCCGCTTCGAGCACACCGCGCTCGGTTTATTTATATATTTTTTAACTTTAACACTGAGCGCAGCGCCCGCTTTAAGGACACCGCGCTCAGTGTTAAAGTTAAAAAAACAAAAACGAGTGCGTTGTCCTTCAAGCGGCGCCGCGCTCAGTTTTAAACTTAAACATTTGCAATGCAATCGGACCTATTGCATTGCAAATGCTTGTCATTGCTTTATTTTATGAGTTGCATAAACACATCTAAAGCGGAAAGCCTTGGTTAAAGGCAATGCGGGCAGTACTGCCTAGTCAACAACATTTACTGCTGTGTGCTCGGGCTCGCCCTCCACCGCAGCAGATGGCGCAAACATTCCAGCGCTTCCTGCCTCGAGTGACTGCCGCCTCAAGAACCCGTTCTGTCCCGACAGAGATCAGAGATGTACGTCACACGAGGCTCAGACATCCCGCACGACATTGGGGAAGAAGTGGATAAAAAAAACACTCGAAGTGTAACAGGTGCAAGCCTGTCGGTGGAAGCGGTTTGCCAACTGGTCTCATTTTCCGACGGCGTGACTTGGCAAAATCGTTGATGAACATTTCGCAAGAAGTGAGCTAAAAGCTCTGCTAAATATAATCATAAGCAGCAATAACTTCTCTTTTTTTATTAATAACACAGTGACTAATTTACTGGCTTTGCGACTATGAGATTATGCTCGAACACATTTCAGTGTGGAAATGTGTGCGCCGGATATGTGTCTGGTGTCAGTCTGTAGAGGGAGGGAGGCCTTTTACCTTGAACTGAGGTAAACTGGCCCTCCCCGCCCTGAACTCTGCTCTTGAATTACCGTCCTTGAATGAAAGCACTTGTCAGTCCTTTATTAATTTTACTCATATTCTAGTTGCCACCTGCTGCTCCATCTTTGCATTTCAGAATACTTTTTTTTTTAAACAAGCACTGGCAAAGCCAATAGGTCTTGCCTCTGAGACTAGAGCTATTGGCTTTGTCAGTGTTTAGCTATGTGGTACAGCAGCGCAACTGTCCTGCAGAATGGTTTAAGGAAGCAGTGGTACAGCCATTAGGTTTTGCCTACGAGAACTATTGGCTTTGTCAATATTTTTAGCCATGTTGTACAGCAGTGCAGCTGCTGTACAACATAGCTGAAAGTAAAAAAAAGTGCTATGAGGCAGCTAGTGCTGGTCGCATCATACTGCTTTTTTTTTTTACATTTTCAGCCACTGCTGTACAACATGGCAAAAAACATTATCAAAGTAAAAAAACAAACAAAAAACGCTATGAGGCAGCCAGCGCTTGCTGGGTCATAGCACTTGCTTTTATCGGGGGTCGGGGGAAACGGCAATACAGAGGGAGGGTTATGGGGGCAATAGAGACAGAAGGTGTGGGGGTAAAAAACCGCTATGACAGCCAGCGCTGGCCAAATTAAATGCGTACACTCACAATATATTTGCGTGCGCCGGTTAGCACATGTGTATGTTTGTTATGCTGCAGACAGCTTCTGGGCGCACACTGTGAGATGAGTAGCTAAGGATCAGTCTCATTGCTCACTGGATTAGTGCATCCTTTTTAGTTATCTGTGCTAAACCGTATGGTCACAGATTAGGATCTTGGTGGTTCCACTCAGTATGTTATCCTTCTGAAGTCGATAAATTGAATACCATGGAGTTGGGTATCACTAAACAAGACACCCAGTGCCAACATACCAGTGGAAAACACTGCTTTACAAGTTCATGTAATGTGTGATGCTGCTTGTGTTTTATAGTGCAAGCGGCGTGTGATAATTGTGATTGCATGCGTATGTATGCCAGTTCTTTGGTGCTGTTGAGTATATTTCGTTTTTTTGTTGTCTGCGTTAGTGTCTGATAATCTGTGAGTGTGCATGCGATGTTTGTGCACACAGAATGCAGTAAAATATCCTTTTGATGAAAATTGTTTGCGTTGTTAAATATACACAGGTTTTTTATGCGGGTGTCAAAGAGTATGGTGACATTGCAGGTTTAGTCGCGCTCCATTCGCCCCCGAAATAAAACACAAATTTGCCTAACCTCTGGGCCTCCTTTTCTCAGCTGCACAGACTTGTCACAGAAGCACTCTAAACAGAACCCCTGCATCCTGCCCACTCTCTCGGCTGCAATAATTAGCGTGTTCAGTGTAATTATAAATGCAAGCTATATGCAAATTATTATGCAAGTACACTGATTTACAAAGTTTTAGGAGAGGCAGCTTTCTCAGAGTGCTTTGTGTGTACAATTTCTGTGTGGCTAGTAATGCTTTGCCGCTGCCCCAAGTGTTTACACTAGCAGGAAACATGCTGGCACTGTGGGTGTACCTGCCACTGCCACTGCCAGTGCACAGTGGGTGTTTGATTTGCACACAGTCACGATAACTGCATACACTGGGTGTGCGAACATGATGGTGCATAGAGTCACGACACTGGCACAAATCAGTTAGTGCTTGTGAGTTAACACCTCTCCAGCCCTCTGTGAATAATGTGTGTATAACTGTGTATAACACAAGGTGTGTGTACCTGCCATTGCGGGGCACACTGGGTGCTTGATTTGCACCCATTCAGAATACCTGCATGCACTGGGTTTGAGAACGTGAGAGTGCATACAGTCCCGACACTGGCACAAACTAGATTTGTGTTTGTGAGTTAACAGTTAACACCTATCTAGCTCTGTGCACACTGTGTGTCTATGAGACATGCACACACTGGGTGTGTGTCTGTAAGCGTGTGAACAGAGCCAGAAGATTTGCTCACAGTAGGGGTGTGTAGACACTCAAATCAATTACAAACAGCAGGCGTATGTCAGTCAGTGTGTACTGACTAAGTTCTGTTCATACTAAGTAGGTGCCTGAGTGTACGCCATCCCAACACTGCACTGGTTGGGAGTATACATACAGCCACAACAGTTGCATAAATGTAGGTGGGTGCACACTGCTGATATACTTACAAGCACTGGGTGTGTCAGCAAGCGTCCCTAGGCCCTTACTTGCATTACACCGGATGTGTGTCTAATTTTGCACTATCCTGCCTCTACACACAATTGTGTGCCAACGGGACAGAGGGTGAGCACTGCTTACACCTACATTTGTAGAGCGGATGAGGCGAACATCTATGCCACTCTTTGGAAACACATTTCATGATTCTAGTATACATTTTTTGGAAGTGGAGTAATCCCATTTGAAGGCTTCTTTGTCCTCTCAATAATTATTGATGTTCTGCATGGTATTTAGCTGCGCACGATGGCACAAAAGTAAGCCAGTAGTGCCTAGCGTAGCATTTGTACTCGCTATACATCCTCCAGCACAAATTCCTATGTGTAGACAACAGCACAGACTTCAGGCATGTAAGATGCATAATTTAGGGTACAGCCCACGTTACAAAAGGGATTTCAGGCAATATACACACCGTATACCTCCAATCCACAACACAGTTTTCCACATCTTGCCACAGAATTTCACAGCACACCACATAATTCAACTCCACAACATGTCAAAACTCAACACACAATACCATCCCACATAATTAACTCCATAACTCACAATCTAACTATACATCATTCCATTACACTTAATGCTATTTAATTACTATCCACATAATTCTACAGCGCACCATGCCACATATTTCCACAACTCCACACCACACAATTCCATAACACACAAAACCCACTACAAACAATTCCAATACAACCCATCTCTCCCTCGCACTTCCACCAAACCTATCATCTCTCCACAACACACCCACTGCCCTTCTCATCTCTCCCTCACACTCCCAATACCCCCTCTCATCCCGCAATACCACTGCCCCCTCTCATCCCTCCCTCACTCTCTATCTCCTTTGTATACAGCCTGCTCATACATGCTGCCTTCATGTACCTCCTCTGGCTGTGCACTAGCTCAACTTTCGCCTCCCCCCGGGTGCCCTTTCCACATATCCCTCTCTCACTCTTTCTCTCATGCCATCTCTCACCACTCTCTTTCACTCACTCACGCACTCTTTCCGCCCCTCTCATGTGGTTCACTTAAGGTCTTCGAGCACAATATCTTTCCTGTGCCTTTTCAAGGTTTTCGTCCCCCAATCCCACGCTCGCCTCCTCCTCTTGGGGTGTCTTCTCCGTATATACGGGCTCCCTCTTTATATGTCTGCGGCCTGTTCTCCGCTTCTTCCTCTCGTTCTCACACACTCTTTCTGCTCCTCTGTCTAGTGTTCATTCACCACTTTGTGCACAAACTACCTATCCCTCTCTGTCTTCCTGTCTATCTATTCTCTGCACCTCTCACCCCTATCTATTCACCATGCCACATAATTCCACAACATAAATACACTACACACCGTACAATACCACCCCACACAATTCCACAACTAACAATTTCAATCCAACCCACATATTTCCACTCCACACCACAGACATTCACAACACTCCAAACAAAAACACATAGGTAAAAGACATTACCATTTACAACACCAATAGCTCTAACTCTCGCAAATGTGAGACCTATTGCATTGCAAATGCTTGTTAAAGTTAGTTTCCTATTGCTGAGCGACGCACCCGATGTGGTCGACAGAAGCGCGAAGGGGGTGACTCACTGCCACATTTTTTGCAAGGTGGAAATGGCAGCGCTAGTTTGTTATGCACAGGGAAAACAGAAAAGGCTTGGACCCTATCACTATCTGGCCTGGGCCACTCAATAACTCTCCAACAAAACAATGACCAGATAGGTTGTTTAACCAATTACTTTTTGAATTACCTTAGGCGAGAAATACTAAGTTCATGTGATTTATTTCACGACATTTTTGACTTATTTCATGCACATGTCAGTTTAAAATATTCATTGATGTCATAAGATAGACAACACAACATTCGATATACCATGCTTATGACATTATAACAAACAGTTAACACTACACAAAAACACAATCTTGAAAACATGAATTCGGACATGAACGCTAAATGCAAAAGAGTGTCCTGCAAATATTTTACAGGTAGCGAGTCCATATTTAACACGCAAAAACAGGCAAACCAAGGAATTGAGAATGGTTTGCCTGTTTTTGCGTGTTAAATATGGACTGGCTACCTGTAAAATATTTGCAGGACACTCTTTTTTGCATTTGGCGTTCATGTCCGAATTCATGTTTTCAAGATTGTGTTTTTGTTGTAGTGTTAACTGTTTGTTATAATGTCATAAGCATGGTATTTCGAATGTTGTGTTGTCTATCTTATGACATCAATGAATATTTTGAAACTGACATGTGCATGAAATAAGTCACAAATGTCGTGAAATAAATCACATGAATTTAGTATTTCTCGCCTAAGTTAATTCAAAATGTAATTGGCTAAACAACCTATCTGGTCATTGCTTTGTTGGAGAGTTTGTTATGCACAACGACACCTCCCCTTCATGCTGGAAGCAGGAGGCAGGCCCAGCCAGGCCTACGGCCTAGAGGAACGTCAGCTGAGGTGGTGGAGAGTTCAGTCTCCGGCTCTCAGCAGCAAGTGATGCACCCCTGGGCCGACATCATCGACAGGGAGTGGAACCTGCTCGACCAGTTGGGAGTCGAAGTGGTGAGACTAAGTGATGTTTTGTAAAAATATGTTTTAATATTAAATGTATTACTTTTAAGGTAGCATTATATCACAGGTGAGTTTATGTGTTTGTATGTATACATATATAATAGTTTAATTTATTATTTAGAAATATATTTGTATGGTAATTAATATGTGTGTTCCCAGGATGCTTGTGTCCATTCCAGGGAGGACCTGGCTTGGCAGTTCGGGCTGGACTGTTCCCATGGGGAGCACGGTCAAGACTCATTTGCATATGGCTGGGTCCAAACTGCACGATGTGGAAAGCAAAAGAGCAATGAATTAAACGCAAATCTGTGACTGGGGTGAGTATTTGAAAAGTTTCAACACTCGGTCCATCATTTGTTTTAATGGTGTTGCTGTTAATTTATTAAACCACTCCATTGCAGCAAAGAATGTGGACAGACATGCCCTCAGGTGTAAAAAGGACATTTATTTATGTGCGTAGTGGCAGCATGTGAGCAGTGGACAGGGCTCATTTCAGGGGGTTTTAATGGCACTCACATAAATAAATTCACTTTTTGTATTTGAGCATGCCTGCATCTACTGACTTTATTTCAAAAGAGTGGGCATTGTTTCTCTGTATACTTTTGGGTGTAAACTGTGCATGTGGTCAACAGAGCAATGGGGCCTTTTGCCTCTACCAGCCTGACTAGGAACGGGTAGGAGTTGAGGATTGGGAGGGATGTGGAGTGGACATCAAGTTAATCATACAACCCGGATTGTATTCCACGGTGAGCCAGGTGCCTGCTTAGGCTGATTTAAGGGATGTTAGTTACTCTGGTAGCCTGGTAGCCAGGGGTATTGGCATCCTCTGTAACGCTATGTTGCTAATACATTTTCCACCTCCGCGAGGTGCAGTATGGGAAAGGAGACTGACTTTGCCCATCAATAGAAAAGTTTTGTGAAGCGAGTGGAGTAGCAATTTAATTTTAGGAAGCAATCAATGTGTAGGAAAGAGAACTGATTTTAGTAAGTGGTTTGAAGGGAGGAATAGGATTGGTTAGCCAGACAATACAATAATTGAATATCCCATTGTAGAGCCTCCTACTAATCATTGTCCTCTTTATCTTTCCTCCTTTAAAGAGGAGCGAATAGAGCCAAATCGAGGAAGAGGGGAAAGGTCATCAGCAGCAGCACGGCCGGGGCCCAAGCAGGCGATGGTGCTGGGGAAGATGCCCTGTCTACATATGGCGTTCCTGCCGGTGCTGATAAGTAATGTTTTATTTTTATTTTTAATTTCTTACTTTAGCTATTCCCACTGAGTCTGCAATATAGCATTCTGTATTACTAATTTATCCAACTTTCCTTGGTCTTCTTTAATGTTCTTTATCCCGACATATTCCCTTATATTTTCAATATTCCTTGTTTCTGCAGCTGATATCATCTGTAGCTTTTTTCCCCACCCTACTGTTATGGTGACAAAAACCTTTACCTCTCTCCTCTAGTACATATCTATGCTCCATCTCGGTGCGGTGCAGTACACGAAGGAAAGCTGACTTTGCCCATAGCTTTCAGAGTGTCCACATTTCAAAACGCTATGAAGCAAGAGGGAGGAGCAATTTACTATTTTATTTCTAGGGTTGAACTGAAAGGATGTACAGAATTGCTTAGTCACATATTAGTTTTATTTGCCTCTAAAATACTCAAATAAGTAAAATACCTACAAATGAGTACTGTTTGGTCTCCTCTTTATTTTTTCTCATTTCAGGACAATCCACCGCTGCTGACACCCACTTGCCCCACAGGACTGAAGCTGCCTCCACCACTGCCATTCCTGCCGGTACTGCTGGTAAGTCATGTTGAACATTTTCAGCCTTTAAACCAGTATGCATTAGGGTTTTCTGTATGTTCTCTAACTTTCCTCATCTACTTTAGTGTCCGCTTTAACCACACAAGCCTGCCTCCTTGTGTTTTATTTTATACTCACCCGGCCTTTTTTTTAAAAACTTTTCTCTCAAATCTCTTTTACATGTCTCGTGTTAACAGAAGATTGATGGTAACGTATATAGCAACACAGTCTTAAGTATTCACACCATGTAAATTGACAGAAGGCTTTATTGAGCAAATAGTCCATTGAAAAGGTAGAGAGATGGTTATCATGGAACCCAACAGGATGTCATGTCATACAAGGTTTCACAACAGTGTAATATGGCAGGATACCACCGTACATCCTTTTCATTCACTTCCACCCTTTCATTGTTTGTTTTTTGGGTCCTTTTGGAGCCATGTCCTTACATTATGAAAAAAATATTATATCACGCTGAATGGTTGACTACTTACTTTGTCCATTAACCCTTTCAAAATAATACTTTGGATAGTAAGATAATCCAACATTAGTGATGTATTGCTTTTGTAACTTGTGGAAAAGAATGTGATAGTTACTTTAAGCAGGTATCCAAATATGTGCGTTATGTTTATGTCTAGGACCAGAAGTACTCTAGACTCCTGCGGAGGAGGGTAGACAGCACCATCCATTGGAGGGGGAAGGAGTGGCTGCTGGGAAAAGTGGTAAGTCACTTTCGTTTCTGAAAGACAACAACTGCATTTGTTAGGTATTCCTCCCTTTCTTCCAACCCCACTTAGCCATCCTTATCCAGCCTCCTATGTTTCTGTCTCAGCCTCCCTAACATTCAATTGTTAGAAGAAAAGGCGTGGTGCCCAGGGCTCACTCGCCTATAATTTACACTATTCTTCCTATCCCACCAATCCTATAAATTGCAATCTCATGTCAGCATGTGCTACTTTTCTCCCATAGGTTCTACCTAAGTGACTACTTTCATGGCTTCATTACAGTTCCATCGTCTACCTCCGATTAACAATGCAACTAAGCCTACTGGTATATTACACCAAACCAGTCCCTAGCCACACATAAACCTACATGCCTGAGAGGACAAAGGATTTTGGGCTATAAAAAGTGGGGCCCAAACCCCTGAACTTTAGAATTCTTTTGGACCAAGAAGACTGCCAAGAAGAAGAGCTGGAGAAGCTGTGAGTAGGAACTACCACTTTGCTGAGTGCTTTGCTGTGTTGGCCTGCAGTGGCTGCTTCTGTCTTGGGCAGTGAAAGGACTGGACTGAACTTTCGGCAATCTTTTATTGTGAGTTTCTCCAAGGAGTTGAGGTAGAGCTTGCCCCCTGTTCAAGAAGTCTCAGGAACAGCAAAGACTTCAAGTTCTTCTGCCCTCAGCACTGGGGACTGTGTGTTTTGTGCTGCAACAGAAGAAAAAGCAACCCGATGCCGTCTACGATGCCGCTGCTGACTCCGTGTCCTGAAGGCACCGCATTTCCGCACGGCGACCCTGGTCTCACCGACGACACCTGCTGACGCCGCCACCGAGCCGCTGCTCGCATCGCGACCTGTGGGCACCGCACTCTGCATCGCCTCGCTTCACGACGCCGCCTTGGCATCCCGACGACGACGCTCCACGCTGAAATTGACACCCCTGCTTGCATCGTGATTCGGGGGCACCGTTCGTAAAGCTACACGACGCACCTCCCTCATCCCGCACCGCAGCCTTGGCCTACAGATGCCATCGACTCCAGTTCGTCAGCCGACGACAGAGCTTCCGCAACGACAATGCCGCTGCTTGCACCATGACCTGCCAGCACCGCGACGAGCTCCGCATCACTTCGCACCGTGACCCTGGTCTGACCGACGACGCCATACGATGCCGCCATCGAGCCGCTGCTCGCACCGCGACCTGAGGGCATTGCACGCTGCACCGCTGCACGTCGCACCGCAGCACCTGACGCCCGCCGACGCCAGCGCTCCTGACTTCAACCGTGAGGAGATCGATCTGCAATGCGTGTGACTTCCAGGGCCCGACGACTCCTGCACCGACCTCCGGAACCGACGCCTGCAGATGCCGTGCTTTCGGAAGCTCAACGAGAGGTCGCCGACGCCCTGCATTTCTAAAGGTACTGTTTTGCGGGTCTTCCAGACACCGTAGCTGGCCCGCGACGCCGCGGTCAGCCAGAATTGTTTGGATTTGTTTGTTCACAATGCCTTGATAGCCCCAGAGGGAACTATCGACTTCAAGGAACTGTTTTACAAGGTTATTTTGATAACTGAAGATTTCTAAATACTGTATTGTGGATTCTTTATCATTTTTGGTCTTGTCTTAAGTATTTAAAAATATTGGATATTTTTCTAAACTGGTGTGGTGTCCTTTTGTAGTACTTATACTGTATTACTGTTGGTTATGTGCAAATGCTTTACATGCTGCCTCTAAGATAGGCCTGACGGCTCGTGCCAAGCTACCAAGGGGGTGGGCAGGGGTTATTTTAGGAGTGTAACTCCCTTATCCTGACTAGGAAGAAGGGTCCCTATTTGGACAAAGGTACCTACCTCTGCCAACTAGAGACCCCCATTTATAACATTGGTTGGCAGCGGTGAGGATAGGACTCAATTTGCACTTGACTTACAGTGATTGGTGTGCACTACTACCATATCGCAGACCATTACGTACCACATACTGGTTTTTTTTGGTCTATTTTTGCCTTTCCATTGGTCTTGAACTTGAACTTTTCAGTACAACATGCCTGAATCAATTGCATCATCTGCTTCATCCTTGGAAGTGGCCTTTGAGGAGGAGAGGTTAGAAACCTACAATGTTAAGGAATTGAAGGCGATCTGCAAAAACCTCAAAGTCCAAATCAGGGGCCTCACCAGAAAAGAGGAGCTACAAAACGCGCTAAGGGCCTGGCTAGCAGCCAGACATCCTAGTGAGCTGTCTGGGGATCTTGGCATGGAGGCAGAGGAGCCTATTTCAAGGGTGGATATGCTTTTGGGAGGGGGGGCACCCTCTAAACCAGGCAGCAGTGGCTTGTCCCCAGAGGAGCTGGAGGACAGGCGGGAAGCAAGGAGAGTTGCAATGGAACTAGAGAAGCTTAAGTTAGCGATGGAGGAGAAAAGGATGATGCTAGACCATGAGATTAGGATAAAGGAGCTGTTTCAGAGGAGTAGGACCAGCTCAGATGGTGGCAGCAATTCATCAGGGCAGTCAGACAGAATTGTGCACATCCCCAAGAATGTAGGCAAGGAGTACAAGAAGGGTGATGACATACAGAGGTGGTTCCAGGGGTATGAGGCGTCTATTCATATGAATGGGGTCCCTGAGAAGAATTGAGGGGCAGGATTGTGGCCTCTCTTCCCAGAAGAAGCTAGGGATACTCTGATAGCTTTGGGTAAGGGGCAGAACCTCACCTATGCTGATATGAAGGACGCTCTCCTCACCAGGTATGGACTCACTCCTGAAAAGTACAGGGATTAGTTTAGGTCAAGTAAGAAGTCTGATGCCAACACTTGGTTGGAATGTGTAGATTCGTTCTGCAGGTCTCTGGATGGCTGGGTGAAGGGCAGTAATGTAACAGATTTTCATGGGCTCTACAATTTGATTGCATGGGAGCACTTGTCTAGTCTATGTTTTTCAGAGCTGCGCCAGCACTTGGTTGATAGAAAGCTAACTGACCCCAGGAAGCTTGCTATGGAGGCGGACCGCTGGGTGAGTACCAGGATCCACAAGAAAGCGTTTGGGGAACACTCAGCCAAAGGTGGGCAGGGTCCCCAGCAGAAAAGTGGGGGGACAAGGGTAAAGCACAGGAGTTCTCTAAAGGGCCCCAAACTAACACCCAGGGTAAAGGTTCCCATCCCCCGGAGATAAGAAGCAAGGGGTCTCTTCAGGAAAGCCTGCTGAGACCGGCCCCCGCAAGTGTTTTTCATGTGACCAGGTGGGTCACTTGAAGGGGGACCCCAAGTGTCCCAAAAGGGCACAGCCACCCACTGGTGGGCAGTCCAAGGTGTTGACTAGTGTAGCGCTTGGGGAGGAGGGGTGCCCACAGTAGGGTGGGGATCCCGCAGAAATGACCCTCGTCTCACTAGGGGACAGTGAGATGGTCCCAGGAAACCAGGTGCTCCCTAACACAAAGAAATACAGCACCTGGGTGACCATCAATGGGAAAGGGGTAGAGGCTCTCAGAGATACTGGAGCCAGTGTGACCTCAGTCCAGTGTCACCTGGTCTCTGAGAAGCAGGTAGTCCCAGGGGCATTCCACCAAGTAGTTGCTGTGGACAACTCAGAGCACCAGTGTATGGTGGCGCAGGTTCCCTATGAATGGGGGGGGGTCTCAGGTCCCTTGAGGGTGGTTGTGAGCCCTACAATGCCTGCAGATTGTCTGCTAGGTAACGACGTGGAGCAGTCCTTGTGGAAGGATGTTGAGCTCAGGTCTCACTTGGAGATGCTTGGGTTGCCAGAGTGGGCATGCGTGTCCACTCGGTCAATGGCGGCCAGAAAGGGTGATCAGAAGGACTTGAAGCCTGAAACAGTGGCCCAGGTCCCTGCCAAGAGAAAGGGCAAGGGGCGCGGGAAGCCTGAAGTTCTTACAGACTAGGAGGAGGAGGACCTTGAGGGGGATGCCCCGGTGCCTACAGGGGAGAAGGTAGCTTAACTGGGGGACATCTCTGAGCTGACCCATTGGCAGCAAGAAGTGGGTCCCACCAGGGAAGAATTCTGCAGGGAGCAGAAAGAGTGCCCTTCTCTGGAGGGTCTGCGGCGGCAGGCTGCAGACCAGGCAGCTGGTGATCAGTCTGGATCACATTGGATCTACTGGGAGAATGGTCTCCTGTATAGTGAGCCTAAGGTCGCTGAGCCTGGGTCAGCCCATGTGCTGGTGGTACCCCAGCGCTTCAGGACCTTCCTACTGGGTCTGGCTCATGACATGCCTTTGGCAGGACATTTAGGGCAGGACAAGACCTTTGACAGGCTTGTCACCCACTTCTTCTGGACCCAAATGCAAAGGCAGTCGGATGGTCATTGTAGGTCTTGCCAAACTTGCCAGGCGAGTGGTAAGAGTGGGAGGAAGGTCAAAGCTCCTCTCCAACCTTTTCCAGTTGTTGGAACACCCTTTGAAAGGGTAGGGATGGACATTGTGGGGCCACTGGATCCCAAGACAGCCATGGGCAACAGGTACATCCTGGTCTTGGTGGACCATGCCACCCGGTACCCGGAGGCAATCCCTCTCAGGACAACGACGCGCCAGTGGTGAGCCGGGCGTTAATGGGGATCTTTTCCCACGTGGGGTTCCCCAGAGAGGTGGTTTCTGACAGGGGGACCAATTTCATATCCAAGTATATGACATCCCTGTGGAAGGAGTGTGGTGTAACCTACAAGTTCACCACTCCTTACCACCCACAAGGTAACTGTCTGGTGGAGAGATTCAACCAGACCTTGAAGGGCATGATTAAGGTTCTAACAGAACCCATGTGGCGTAAGTGGGATGTCCTCTTGCCATGCCTTCTCTTTGCATACAGGGAGGTACCACAGAAGTCTCTTGGGTTCAGTCCCTTTGAGCTTCTGTATGGTCACCCTGTGAGAGGACCTCTGAGTTTGGTGAAGGAAGGCTGGGAGGCAGCTCCCAGGAAAACTCCCCAGGATGTGTTTAGTTACATGATGGCCTTCAGAAACCAAACTGCCCGCTTCAGGAAACTAGCTCAGGTGAACCTATAAGCAAGCCAGGAAGAAATGAAGAAGTGGTATGACCAGAATGCCACTCTGGTCGAATTTCAATCTGGTCAAAAAGTGTGGGTCATGGCCCCAGTGGAACCTTGTGCCTTGCAGGACAAGTGGACTGGGCCGTTTGAGGTGGTGGAGCGCAAAAGTGATGCCACCTATCTGGTGGATTTGCGGACTCCAAGGAACCCTTTGAGGGTCCTGCACATGAACCGCCTCAAGCCCCACTTCGAGAGGTCCAAAGTGGGCATGCTCTTGGCGACAGATGATGGGGTGGAAGAGGAGAGTGAACCTCTCCCTGACCTCCTGTCTACCAAGGAGCACGATGGGTCAGTGGAAGGTGTGATCCTCTCCCCTACACTGACCCCAGAGCAGCAGAGCGACTGTCACCAGTTGTTGGGACAGTTTGCCCCACTCTTCTCTCTGACCCCAGGTGTTACTCACTGGTGTACCCATGACGTGGACACCGGTGACAGCCCTCCTGTGAAGCACAATATTTACAGGTTGACTGACCAGGTCAGGGCCAGTATCAAGAAGGAGGTCTCTAAGATGTTGGCTTTAGGGGTGATTGAGCCCTCCAACAGTCCTTGGGCCAGCCCAGTGGTCTTGGTCCCAAAGGCTGCTGCACCCGGTGTCACTCCAGAACTGCGGTTTTGTGTGGACTACCGTGGGCTCAATGCTGTCACCAGGACTGACGTGCACCCCATCCCCAGAGCTGATGAGCTCATTGATCGGTTGGGAGCTGCCAAGTTCCTCAGCACGTTTGATTTAACGTCTGGGTACTGGCAGATTGCCTTAACCGATGGGGCCAAGGAGAGGTCAGCATTCTCAACCCCAGAAGGACATTACCAGTTCCGGGTGATGCCCTTTGGGTTGAAGAATGCCCCTGCCACCTTTCAGAGGTTGTTCAACCACGTGTTGGCTGGACTGGAGAATTTCAGTGCTGCATACCTGGATGACATCGCAGTGTTCAGTTCCAGCTGGGAAGAACACTTGCAGCACCTCAGTGAAGTGTTGAGGGCTCTGCAGAGGGCAGGCCTCACGATCAAGGCCAGTAAGTGCCAGATTGGGCAGGGTTCTGTGGTGTACTTGGGACACCAGGTAGGAAGCGGTCAGGTGGCGCCCCTACAACCCAAGATTGACACCATTCTGGCTTGGGAGCCCCCCAAGACCCAGACAGAGGTGAGAGCCTTTTTAGGTCTCACCGGGAACTACAGGAGGTTTGTTAAGGGCTATGGCACCATTGTTGCCCCCTTAATAGAGCTGACTTCCAGGAAGCAGCCCAAGAAGGTGTTCTGGACTGAGTCCTGCCAGAAGGCGTTTGATGCCCTGAAGGCTGCCATGTGCACGGCGCCCATGCTCAAGGCACCCACTTCTCCAAGGAATTCTTCGTGCAGACTGACGCTTCAGAGCATGTTGTGGGAGCGGTGCTCTCACAACTGAACAAAGAGGGCCTAGACCAGCCTATAGTCTTCCTTAGCAGGAGACTACTCCCCAGGGAACAGAGGTGGAGTGCCATAGAAAGGGAAGCTTTCGCTGTGGTCTGGGCACTGAAGAAGCTGAGGCCCTACCTGTTTGGGACTCACTTCCGGGTTCAGACAGACCACAGGCCTCTAAGATGGTTGATGCAAATGAGGGGTGAGAATCCAAAACTGCTGATGTGGTCCATCTGCCTATAGGGAATGGACTTTATGGTAGAACACCGGCCTGGCACAGAACACGCCAACGCAGATGGTCTGTCCAGGTTCTTCCGCCTTAGTAAAGAGAACTCCAAGGAGGTTGGGTAGTTATCCCTACTTTCAGCTGGAGGGAACATGTGTTAGACTTGGCATCTTTTGGCGTGTTTCCCCTGAGTTTTTGCTTTCTGACCTCCCGGTTTTGACTCTGTTTTTGCTGGCTTAGTGTCTCTGCGCACTTTTCTCACTGCTGGTAAAGTGCAAGTGCTCCTGTTGGAAAATGTGTTGTGGATTGGTGTTTCCATGAATGGCATATTTGATTTACTTGTCAGTCCCTAGTAAAGTGCACTGAGTATGCCAGGGCCTGTAAATCAAATGCTGCTAGTGGGCTGCAGCACTGGATTGTGACACCCACACAAGCAGCCTGTAAATGTAACTCTGGCTTGCCATTGCAGAGCCTGTGTGCAGTCTGGTACTGCCATATCGACTTGGCAAGTGCACCCACTTGGCAAGCCCTAACCTTCCCTTTTCTTACATGTCAGTCACCCCTAAGGTAGGCCCAAGGTACCCCTGTGGGCAGAATGCAGTGTATGTGAAAGGTAGGACATGCCCTGGTGTGTGTGGCATATCCTGATAGTGAATTACTGCCAATTTCGTTTTTCACTATTGCAAGGCTACCTGTTCCCATAGGACAGAATGGGGAGTTTGTTTATAACATCTTATAAACATAACTGGCCCTGGGAACTAGGTAGAAAAATAGAGTTTAGTATGCCTGAACTCAAAATCTAAAGATGCATCTTTTAGTGAAGGTGATTTTTACATTCTGTGTTTGAAAATACCACTTTTAGAAAGAAGGTATTTTCTTGCTCAGCCATCCAGCAGGCCTCTGCTGGGTTTGTGAATTGACTGTCTGGGTTTTGGATGACAGGGGCTGGGGCTGGGGAGCAGCAGTGACTCTAGATAGTCTAGGTGGGTCAGGAAAGGGCTGAATAGACCTGGGCTGTATTTAGAGTAGGGGGAGGAGATTTCCTTTCACCTGAATGGGCCTGGTCAGCCTCTGACAATGCGGTCTCCACCTCCTGCCAGGAAGCCACACCAGAGAGGGCAGAACTGGTTCTGGCTGGGCACAGACACTCTCTGCCTAAGAGGACAAAGGATTTTGGACAATAAAAAGTGGGGCCCAAACCCCTGAACTTAAGAACTCTTTTGGACCAAGAAGACTGCCAAGAAGAACAGCTGGAGAAGCTGTGAGGAGAAACTACCACTTTGCTGAGTGCTTTGCTGTGTTGGCCTGCAGTGGCTGCTTCTGTCTTGGGCAGTGAAAGGACTGGACTGAACTTTCTGCAATCTATTATTGTGAGTTTCTTCAAGGGCTTGAGGTAGAGCTTGCCCCCTGTTCAAGAAGTCTCAGGAACAGCAAAGACTTCAAGTTCTTCTGCCCTCAGCACTGGGAACTGTGTGTT
The DNA here is from genome assembly GCA_963921515.1 of Calotriton arnoldi. Classification (NCBI taxonomy): domain Eukaryota; kingdom Metazoa; phylum Chordata; class Amphibia; order Caudata; family Salamandridae; genus Calotriton; species Calotriton arnoldi. The sequence goes on from CAWUFW010000603.1 coordinate 3,780,392, forward strand.
TTGTGCTGCAACAGAAAAAAAAGCAACCCGACGCCGTCTACTACGCCGCTGCTGACTCCGTGTCCTGAAGGCACCGCAGAGGGCACCACTGCAACGCCGCACTGCGACCCTGGTCTCACTGATGATGCCTGCTGATGCCGCCACCAAGCCACTGCTCGCACTGTGACCTGTGGGCACCGCACGACGCCACCCTGACGACGACGCTCCACGCCGAAATCGGCACCGCTGCTTGCACCGTGGTTCGGGGGCACCGCTCGTAAAGCTACACGACGCACCGCCCTCTTCCCGCACCGCAACCTTGGCCTCCGGCGCCATCGACTCCAGTTCGTCAGCTGATGACAGCGCTTCCGCAATGACGATGCCGCTGCTTGCACCGTGACCTGCCAGCACCGCGACGAGCACCGCATCACTTCGCACCGCGACCCTGGTCTCACCGACGATGCCATCTGATGCCGCCATTGAGCTGCTGTTCGCACAGCGACCTGAGGGCATTGCACGCCGCACCGCTGCACGTCGCACCTCAGCATCCAAAGCCCGGCAACGCCAGCGCTCCTGACTTCAACCGCGTTGAGATCGATCTGCAACGCGGGTGACTTCCAGGGCCCGACGACACTTGCACAGACCTCCGGAACCGACGCCTGCGGATGCCGTGCTTTCAGAAGCTCAACGAGAGGCCGCCAACGCCCTGCATTTCTAAAGGTCCTGTTTTGCGGGTCTTCCCGACACCGTAGCTGGCCCGCGACGCCGCAGTCAGCCAGAACTGTTTGGATTTGTTTGTTTATGACGCCGTGATAGCCCCAGAGGGAGCTATCGACTACAAGGAACTGTTTTACAAGGTTATTTTGATAACTGAAGATTTCTAAATACTGTATTGTGGTTTTTTATCATTTTTGGTCTTGTCTTAAGTATATATAAATATTGGATATTTTTCTAAATTGGTGTGGTGTCCTGTTGTAGTATTTACACTGTATTACTGTTGGTTATGTGCAAATGCTTTACACACTGCCTCTAAGATAAGCCTGACTGCTCGCGTCAAGCTACCAAGGGGGTGAGCAGGGGTTATTTTAGGAGTGTAACTCCCTTAACCTGACTAGGAAGAAGGGTCCCTATTTGGACAAAGGTACCTACCTCTGCCAACTAGTGACCCCCATTTCTAACAGTAAGTCTCATAAAAAGTATTTTACTTTGGGCTTGCAGTGTTAGGGCCTCGCTTAGGTAGGGTTGGGCTTTTCCCGACGTGTACGATTTATTCAATGGCTCCAGGTTAAAACTTGAGCGAAGAGCCTTAATATCTTGAGCAAAGGATGTTTCACACACTTGTCTATTTATCGCTTTTTTCCAGGCATTGAGTGGAATTTCCAATAGCTGTAGGCTTGCTGCCTCTATCTTCAGTATGTTGATAGCACTGCCAAGGCCGGCATGCCAGACAGAGCCCGCCTCCTCAAAGGTGGATCTCAGTTGATATCTTAAGGAATCTGCTGGAGCCCTCAAGATCCTTAGATATAGCTTTATAAGGTCCCCCTGGCACGTCAGATCCGGCCTCGCGAGACCTAGCTCCAATCTCAGCCTTGATTTCCTAGCTGACCTCGGGATAAGGAGCACTGATTTGTATGCTTTGGCTTGGGCTGAATTTAAAAAGACATTCAACGACCCAGGGAAGGCCAATTGGCCATAACTGATAGCTGGAAGCAGTTTTGCTTTAAAAACAGTCAATATTGGTCCAGCCAAAGGACTTATCAGATGTTGGCTCAGTTGTTTTAGCAAATGCGTAACATTGTTGGCCTTGGCGGTCAGATGTTTCACATGGATGTTCGCCTTGGCCCGTTCTGAAAGCCAGACCCCAAGATAGTTGTATGAAGCCACTGTGCCAATTTGCAGATCACCCAGTAGCCATTGTGCTTTCCTTTTAAGATGGTATCTCTGAAAGATGATTACCTTGGTCTTCCCCTGGTTGACTGTCAGGAAGTTATCCTTGTTAAAGTGATCCAGTGCATTTAGGGTTCTCTGTAGATCCACTTTAGTGTGATCCATTATTGCTGTATCATCAGCATATTGTAGTACCGGCAGCCTCACACTTCCCAGCCTAGGCGCTACTAGATTGCCACCTTACAGAGCAGCCCCCAGGTCCGCGGTGTACAAATTGAAAAGGATGGGCGCCAACACACAGCCCTGTTTAAGCCCGTTGTTCGTAGCCATTTTGGGGGTCACTGTGAAGGCGCTTGTTTTGACCCGCACCCAGGTATCTTCATATAAGGATCTAATTGCGATCAGGAGTTTAGATGGAATTCCCCAATTGTCTAATTTCCACCATAGCCTTCAGCGGTCAACTTTATCGAAGCTGTGCTGTAGTCGATGAAACAGCAAAACAATGGAGGACTTTTCTTCTTCACTGCCTGGGTTGATAAATGAGCTAACGCAAGGATGTTATCCAGGGTCGACGACTGTGACCTAAAGCCTGACTGATAGAAGGGAATAATGGCTTTTTCTTGTGCCCAAGACTCCAAATCCTTCAAAAGGAGGCGAGCGTAGGCCTTAGCTTCAAGATCGAGAAGGGCGATAAGCCTGTAGTTTGATGGCTTTAAACGGTTGCCTTTTTTAAAGATGGGGACCAGCATAGAGCCCCTCCAAGAGTCTGGTGTCTTAGCTGTCGAGAGGATATGGTTAAAGAGAGGGGTTAGGATTGCTGCCCAGAAGTCTGGAGCCATTTTAAAAACAGGTGCAGGTAGCCCATTTGGCCCTGGAGCTCCATCGTTCCTCATGTTCTTGAATGTCGTGATAACCATATCGGAATTTATCAAACCTGGCGACCTGCAATGCTCCTCTTCCCAGGTGCTCTGATCAATAAGGCTGGTATCAGCAGTGACATTCACTTCTTGGAACTTTATATCATTTGGCCGACTCTGCCCCTCTTCCCAGGTAATTTCTTCTGAGCGACCTTTGTTTGAAGGAGCTTGCGAATGTAGTTGCGTCACATGGTTTAGCCAGTCGTGCTCCGCCACTCCGTTTTCTCTTGATGCCCCTCGACTGCTCAACTGGTTGATGTGCCTCTACAGCCCAGAGGGGTTCTTTTTTTAAGCAGAGAGAAAACTTTAAGCCATTCCCTTTCTGTATGTTCCTTTTTGTGTTCCCACAGTTTCCTTCTTAAGGCTGACCTCAGTACTGTAACCGACGGTCCCTCCGTTGGTCTGCCCCCTCTTTTCTTTGCTTCTAAGGCCTTACAGAGGGCCTGTTTGCCTTCGAGTATGTCTTTCGTTAGACGTTTACTTCCTACAATTAATGGCGCTTTGGTGCTCAGGCATTGGTGCTGACGTTTTCCCAGCTTCAATTGGAGGTCCTCTACGGTATTCTCCCAATCCTTTATAGGTGATAGGTGCGTTGGTGGAATACCTTCCTGCTTCAGATCCAACCGAACTTGCATCTTCTCGCCTATATTTTCTGACCATTTTATCCTCCGGAGGACTTTATGCTTTTCTTCCCCTCTCGACTCTCTGATTGATTGAAAGATAGTGGCTGTTGGTACTTCCAACTGGATCACGGCTCTCAATGGCCTATGGTCACTTTCAACCCTGTCCTCGACTTCGAAATCTTTCAATCTGGCTGCAATTGCTTCACTGACTATGATATAGTCAATTCTCGAGATATTCCGGAAGGTTAGTTGCGGATGCCAGGATGTCGCATGTCCTTCCTTTAGTGTGAGTTGTACATAGCTTATGATTTTTGAGGAGATTGTAGAGGGGTTCTGCTCGGCCCTTGCCCCGGGGAGGGAAGTTTGCTTTGTCTAGATCCCTCAGGTTGAAGTCCCCCACTAAGATTACGTGGTAGGATTTGTATTTATTTAGGAGATCGTCTAGCTTCCGTGTCAGCGAGTCCATAAAATCTTTCAACGTGGTCTGTGCTGGGTTAATGTAACAGTTTATTAGCAGGAGGCGAAGCAGATGAGAGTTTAGGTTCAGGCCTCTAATCTGTAACGCTTGAATCCCAGGGGTGGTAGGTTGGATTTCTGTGGCCACAAGGCTACTGGCATGTTTTATGAAGATTGATAGTCCACCAGACGGTCGACCAAAGAGGTTCCTTTTGCAGGGTGTTCGTAATACCCTGCAAATGGAGTGCTGGTCAGGGCCCATGTCTCTTGGAAGCATAATATGTCTCCCTTTTCTAAAAACTGCTTCGTATTTTCTTTTTTTGTGATTTTACTGATCCCTGCGATGTTCCATGAGATTATAATTAGTTGCTGCTGGGGCGGGTTTGCTCCCCTATCCTCCGCCCTACCAGGCCTGGTGCCACGATTGTTAGAAATAGTGCTGCAGTCTTCTTGATGTTCCTGTTTGGTCCGGAGCAAGAGGGCTTGCATAAATGGCCCGATGATTGTTTCGACATGAGATCCTGATGCCCGTGGGGGCCTTAGAGCCCATCCAACTTCTGCTATGGGACCTTGGCTGTTAAACCCATGCAAGACAGACCAGGGGCCCTTGCCCCCGCTATTTACTGCTAGGACATGTGGATATTTTGAATGTGGCAGAAGCTGGACGTCTATGCCCCACTCAACAAGTTGTGGTGATTCATCCAATACTGCTTGTTGAAGTTCCTTTTGCTTCAGACCCACCACTGTGGAAACGCCATGGGTATCCCCCTGGATGCTCAAAAATCTAACCCATTCCAAGTCTCCCATTTGTATTTGGTCCAGGGTGGCTAGGTGTTTGAAAAGACGGAGAATGTTACTCTGATTCAGGATGTCATGCTGTCCCGTGATGAAATATCTCGGGGTAAGAACCACCTCATGGACATTTGTTGGGGAGTGTGTGGTTGAAACCACATCTCCTATTCCTGGTGCATGAACTGCCAAGCTTGACACAGGGCTTGTACTTGCTGGATGTTTCGAGGTATTTCCTACTTGGGTCCTGATTTTCCATCCTTGTGTACTCACTGCTCTTGTCTGCTTCTTGATACTTAGCTGAGATTGTGGTGAACCATCCAGGTGTGGTAGTGTGATAGCTGTCATAGCCTGGGGGGTTATATCTCCCAGTGAGGTACATGTTCCAACTGCTAATTCATGCCCTGAAGAAGGACTTGGTCTGGCAAGAGTCTTTGGGCCCTTTGCAATAGTGTGGCTTGGTGAGATTGTCTGCTCTTGGTGGTCTCCATGGGTCGGGGCAAATGAGGCGTCCATCTTGCCCCCGTTTTTGGCTGTGGATATTGGATAGAACTGTCTATTTTTAACATCATTTGCGGGGGTGAGCGATCTGTCTTTCATAGCTGTGATTGTCTCCCTTTTGTTTTTGTTTTGTTCAGTTGTTTCCTCAGCTTTTTTTTGCTCTCCTTGATAGGGGAGTATCAGGCCTGTCTGTTGTACTTGGAGTGAGTTCTTGAGTGTCAGTTGTTGGAACGTCGCTTTCCCTGCTGTTGGCTCTGTGTGTGCCTTGAAATGCGTTGGGCCCATGTGCAGGGCTCCCCGGCCTTTGTGCCTGATTGTGTTCAGCTCTGTCTGTTAACTTCGGGATAGTGGGACTCCTTCTTTCTTGCTCACAGCGGGATGGTAATTGTTTGAAGTCGCCCGGCCGCCTGTGGTGCTGGAAGTCAACATGTCCCTACTTCCTCTGACTATCTCTGCTATGTCCGCTAGGACCTCAGGGAGAGACGCCCACTTTTCAATAAGGATTGAGCAGGAACATTCGCCAGGGTTGGTAACCAGATTCTGAACTATCCTGTTTTCCAGATCTTCCACCCTGGTGCTTAAATTAACTAGGCGGGCTGCTATCGATTGCAGGAGGTCTATTTGGACCTCCTTCTTTGATGATTGCCACAGTAATGCTCTGTTTATGGAGCTGTTTATCTCATTCATAGATAGTTTCTGTAGATCTTCATTAACACTATCATTTGAGGTAAAGTGGTCTACTTTAGAGTCCCGTGGAGGCTCTAATAACCCCATCAATTTGAGGGTTAACTCCAGAGCTCTTTCAATTTTGTGGCCCAGTTTTTGAAGGAAGGAGGCTGTGAGGTCCCCTACCACTGGAGAATCTGGAATCGGGTCATCTAGAGATGACACAAAGCTTGTGGCTGATGGAAAAGGCTTGGTGATGCCTTTGTTTAACTTCAAGCATTGAGGGAGGACCGGAAGCGGAAGCAATAGCAAAAGCAGAGAGGAGGGTTGTGGAGCTAGGGAACGCAGAGGTGCGGCCGGGCCCCTGACCGAGTCCGGGAGAGACTGGGCTCCCAAGCACAAACTTCCTAAGCTCCCCAAGTACCCGTCGCTCCTTAAGCAAAACTGAGCCGGCCCGTGAGCTGAAATCATTACTCGCCGCGTCCGCGGCGGCTGCCGTGATTACCGCGAGTGCGGAAGCCGCACTCTGCTTCCACTGAGTGTGCGCACCCAGGCGAACAGCGGAGGCGGCCCGGCTAGGTCCAGGTGCAGCCTGCGGTCCATCTGGTGTGCCTCACTCGCTAGCCTCTGGAAAAGGCACCGCTGGTGAGGGAAACTACTGGCGAAGAACAGGCAACACGACAAGGACCAGGACCATGACCCTGACCACGACCAAATTATTGGGTCCCTTTGTGGCAGCAGACCAACCAAGAAAAAAAGCATTGGAGGGGCTCTGCCACCAGTGACAGTTCTGTTTCGAGGGAGGCCAGCCGGACGGACTGCCTGGTGCCACCCTGCGCTATCCTCCATCAAGGGCTGTGAAGCGGAGAATCCGCGAAAGCAACTTCAGAGGTACGTGTCGGCGCGCAGCGGTGAAGGTAGTGGCGGGTAGCGGGTAGAGCTGCGGAGGTGACCTGTACAAAGCAGGTAGCTTGCTAGTTGGTGTAAGCAGCCCGCGCTCCCGCCCTTTGCCCCAGGCTGCCCTTGGGCTGCCCTCCCACATCTCGTAGGACTTCTGCCTTCCGTCGATGCTGCTCTTCCTCCCCCTCCCCCCCGCCTCCTGTAGCTAGCTAGCCCCAAGCCTCCCCCAGCACCCTCAAGCGTTTGTGGGGAGGGTGACAGTGCAACGGGATGGCTGGGAGGCATACTGGGGTGGCTGAGCAGAACAGTAGAGCCCAGAGCCCTGGCCTAAGCACTGGGCCAATTAAAGGAAAAGTAGTAGTTGGCCCACCAATTGGGAAGCATCGCCTAGGCATCAGCAGCACCGGCAGCAGTCCAAGCAGGGGTCTACTAACCCCAGCACAAACCTTAGCACTGGACACGACTCGGGGAAGCGACCACCCCCTGCATCTTTCCAGTTTTAACGCATCCTTAGTTCAGACCACACTACATCAGTCCAGGGCAGACCAGGCCAGATGGCCCGTTTAGACGGTTAAATTACTACCTTGCGCAATTCAGCAAGATGGGACCTAAAAAGAAGGACCATCAACCTCCAACCCCTGAAGAAATGGTCAGCCAGCAATCGCCAATAAAAGGATTACAAGGAACACAATTCTACCAGTGAGCCCTAATGAAATCCTCCAAGCCACCCCACAAAGGGGGTCGATTATGCACTTTAAAAAAAAAATTGTCACCTCAGCACCACCCAGGGCACCATTCAGGGCTGGCAAAAGGACGAATCCCAGGATGCACCACTTTCTGGCTCTAACCCGTGCATTTCACAGGAGAAGCCCTCCGAATGCCCGCACACCCCCAAAGGAGGACTATTTTTAAGTCTGGTTTTGCTGCAGTGAGCCAGAAATGGATGATTCTGCTCGAATCACAGGATCGCCTATTGGCCACACCACATCTTTATCCAAAGAAAAGGTGCCCGACCTTTCAATTGACAGGAAACATGAAACAACATCGTCAAAAGTGGAATACGTTCCAGTGACAGTGGCTCAAATTCACAGGACCAAAAGCCATGATCAAGACGCCCAGAACATTGCGAGCACCAAGCCTTTTCCATCAGCTGCAAGCTTTGTGTCGTCTCTAGATGACCCGATTAACTTCCTCTAGGCATATTTCTCTTTCTAGCTACTCTGCCTGGTATGGAGAGAGAGGGGTCGCGCGATGAGACAGGAGATACCGGGTGCTGTCCACAACGTCAAGGTGTTGGCTAGAGTAGAGATGTGTGTAGAAGTTTTTAAAGACTTCTGCTACAGTTTTGTCCTCTGTTGCTAGCTCCCCACTCAGCGTATATATGGAGGATACCCCTAGAGCTTGTCACTGATCGTGTAGCTTGTTCGTTAGAAGTCAGCTACATTTGTCTCCGTCAACGTAGCAAGAGTGGCGCAGGTGAAGGGCAGCATACTCCGCCCGGTCTAAGTCAATGCCCACCAGTTGGGACTGAAGGGCTGACAATTGACACCAAATCCTCGGGGTACCTGTGCATTGGTGTATGCATTCTAGCTAATTGACTTGTTTGGTGAGGGCCTCCCTCTTCTCTTTTCGCACTTTATTGTCAGCCACTGAGATCGCAATTAGTTTCCCCCTAACTTCTGTTTTGAGGGTCTCCCGCAATATAGTGATGGGTATGTCGGGGGTGTCGTTATGCGCAAGATGCTCAGTTATAGCTCTTTAGACCTGTGACACTACCTCAGGACATTGTAGCATGATTTCTCGCAGTCTCCACTGACAGGTAGGGTGGTCCAGCGGGGGAAGGGACAGTGAGAGAGTTACCGCAGCATGGCCTGAGAGCACTGACGTGAGTATCTCCATCTCCGTAGTGAGTGTGTGTATGTCAGTTGTGCCCAGTAGGTATACATTTTATGGGTATTAGAAAAAAGGAATATTAATGTGCGCTTGGATGCAAGGCCCTCTATAGATCTCTGAGCCCTAGGTCTCTCAGCCACCCATGTCCTCCCTCTGATAGCCCCCTGCCTGTGCCTCTGTGTTGACCTATCCTTGTTGAATACCAGGTTGAGGTCTCCTCCCAGCAGGACCCTCCAATCAGTAATAGACATCGCCTCCGCTAGTGCAGTGCATGGTAAGGCCTCCTGCCTTTCAGTCGGAGCATGTATTAAATGAGCCGTCAATGTTTAATGGTCCGCAATGATCCAGATATACATAGGATATGGCAGAAGAGGTTCCGAACATAGCCAAAGAAGTCTTACCCCTCCGCTTTCGTAGCTATGCCTCGTATACGGACATTATTCCTGCGGGATCTGTTCTCGAGATCCTTTAATGAGCCTGCAAGTCTATATTTTGCTCATGGAGGCGGATGATCTCCTGCTGGAGGGATTCATGTTCTTCCTCCCGGCCATCTCCCTCTTCCTCCAGGGCTGCAACGCGGTCCCCCAAACAGTCTGCGTACCTTCTGATTTCTTTGATGTCCTGGGAGAGGTCTCTTTTGACTGCTTGTAGTTAATCTCTCAATAACATGAATAGGGATTTCAAGAAGGAGCACGTCACTGGCTCCTCCATTGTGCCTTTGACCTGGCACTGCAGAGAGTCCGATGGGGGGGCAGTCTCAAGAGGACACCCCGGATGGACAAGTGAGCATCTCCTTGAGGGTGTGATGTTTCTGGTGCGGCTAGTCGCCATTTTCGGTAGCAAGCATTGCAGGCCTTTCCCAGCACCCTCACTCCGTGTGCCTGTACTGATCCACCACCACCTAGAGAGCTCCAGAAAAGAGTATTCCAGAAGTGGTGGGGGCAACAGTTCTAGACAAGCCCCTTCTCCGTATGCGCCCCCAGGGAGGTGCCTGCTGGTTAAGCCAGTGTCCAGGCTCAGCTGGGGGGGTCAGACTCTCTCACCAGCAACTCACCCTAGGGTCCTGCAGTATCAATCCCGCAGTGCAGGCCCCAGGCACAGTTATCATTTCTCACGTTGCTCAAGGGTCTCCCAGGTCACGCAAGCTCAGAACAAGGTATGAGACCATACACAGGCCACCGGGAAATGCAGTGTCCGTCACGTCTCTGTATACGACCATGCAAGCAATGCTATGTCGGCTTGGCGCTGCGAGAAGATCTCTCACTCAGCCCTTCCGTAGGCCATATTCACACTGTTTTCCTGTTATAGGTGCCGCCACTGCTCCATTCTGTTAAGGTAGGCCTCAGCCACATGGGAAGGCCCGGTACACTACGCTCGAGCATTCTTGGCCCCTGCTGCCCCACTCCACACTGACTCATTGGGGTCAGTGGGCCCTCCACTTTGGGCTTCCGCACCACACATAGACAGAGGATGGAGGGCTTCAGGATGCTGTCCTGACAGGCCTGGGTGAGTGTCCACACTTGAACCCCACCCTAGTAGGTCCAGGATAAAGTCATCAGCCTCCGTCAGAGCTCCTCTGCTCCACCGCTCCCTACCGCTGCCTGGTAACTCCTGGGAGGCCTTTCTGTGCTCTGGATCCCAACCTGGCTGATTGCTACCGGATGTGCGTTACTTCTGCTCGGGGCCACCGCCCACTTCCTTCAGCCCTCTGGCCCTCCGAGCAGTCCTGTGGCATCATCAGGGGGGCCAGCGCCACATGCCAGAGAAAAGCAGCCGGCCTCAAGGTGAAGTCCAGCCCAGCCAGCAGGGGCATCAATGTGTGTGCTATGGACTGTGCTGCCTCCCCCTGCCATGACCCACTCTCCTCTGTCGTGTCCCAGCACCGACCAGCAACTTCCGGGCAGGTCTCTCCATGTCTCGATCCCTGGCCAGGCTGGCTGCTGCAAGCTTCACCACATGCCCAGCTGGGACAGCTGGTCAGGTTGTTAGGCCCGCCGGTAATTCGGGCTCCTGATCGCATGGTCATCTGCTCTGCTGCCGGGGTCACTCTCGGTTGAGCCCTGGTGCCTTCGGTTTCTAGGCAAAGGTCAACTGCAGGTGCCGCTTCCTCAAATTAGGCAGGTCAGTGCTAGTGTGCTGGGTCGGTGGCGGGCACGGAGAGATGAGAAAAGACGTCTTACCCTGCCACCATCTTTGCCACGCCTCCAACAGAATGCATTTAAATGAGCCATCACTGTGTAATGGTCCACAATGATCCAGATATACACAGGACAGATGCTTGTTAGAAATAAAGAGGGGTGTCTACGGTGGGGGTGCTGCAGTGGAAACTTTAATTTGTTGGCAAATGTCACAACTGAAGACATATTATTTAGTCTGTTTATAAAGACCTGGCCACAAATGGCATTGGTGTAGTAATTATACTATAGCCGCCACACCAGCATGGACAGGCGCTAGCCTCTTATGTGCTGCCATGATTAATTCTGGTCTGCGATCTAAATTTGGAATTACTCCATCCCCCACTCTGGGATTACGAGCAAACAGAATGTTTTGTGAACTCAATAGGTAGGAGTATTTTGCTGAATATGACTTTGGTAATGGAGTGCTAAAGTGTGAAGCTGTGACAGCCATCATGATATGGTCATCTACCCTGTCACCCTTAGAGCTTTCAGTTTGCCAGTTGTGCAGTGCAATCACCTAGTGACTGTGTACATTTTTTGAGAGGCTGGAAGACTCCAGCCTTCATTTTACCCCTTACAGCTGTTCAAGCTGTGGAGTATTGATGTTTTGTTCAAACTGCGGGCTGAGCAGAACAATCAGTGTAGACTGTGAAGTTGTACTGATCTAGAAGCATAACTCCACTGGGCACAGGCTATTCTTGTTCATATTGTTTGTAAGCTTGTGTTTGTATTGTTGAGTTGAAGACATTGTCGATGTCAGTAGCTGTTAATGAAGTATCTCACTGTATCCATCTTGGGTGTAAGGCTTTTGCGTTTGGGACGCTGGCCTTTGTAGCAGCCTCTAAGGCTGGGATGGGAGTCATAACAATTGTGCATTTCCCCTGGGCCAATGATCTTTCTTTCACATGAGCTGTCTGTACTGCAGTAAGTATTTTTTCTGTAGGTGCAAAATGCATCTCTGCATTGGAATATAAATGAGATTTATATGCAATCAGTACAGTATCACCCTCGTTGAAAGTGATATATGTGTAGCCTGTGGTCCCCACGATTATGCGGATCAGCATTTTTATGATGTTAGCACGAGTGCGTAAGTGTTTTGATGCTAACATGTCTGACTGTACTGAACACAAAGATCTGCGTATGTTCTAGTGTTCAATGTATGCTTGAGAAGTCAGGATGGATTCTTTCATTAAATGGTTTTACCAGTTGTGCGTAATCTGGTATGTATATTTTACCAACATTTGGGAAGCCTAAAAGTGATTGTATCTTTTTTATTGTGTTTGGTGGTTGTAAGAGTGCAAATGTCTCTAGGAAATGGGGCACTAAACTTTTTTCTTTGTATCCTAAGAACAGGACACTTATAAAAGCAAATTTTGATTTCTGGAAATTGGATTTGTTGCCTATTTCAGAAAATCCCACAACAATGCGATCTACTCTGTGTTTCTAAGTCATCATCCATAAGATATATGTCATTGCCATATTCTTTTTGTAACCATCCTATTACGTGGGCAGAGAACACACCTGGCCTGATCTTACACCCTTGTGGCAAATAGCAAAATTATTTTTGTGACCCGAGATTGGTAAATGCTGCCAAATACCGGCTTTCAGGTGCTAGGTTTTGGCGGAAAAAGCTATTTCAAATATCTAATGTTTTGTATCATTAGTGCACTATGTTGTTCATTAGTGCTGCGCTGTGTGAATCTTGTTCTGCAGATGTGCAAGCATGACTGTTTAATATAGACTGAGACTAAGCGGTATGAATGGTTTGGTTACGCTACTGGGAACAAAAGATTGTTCAATGGTGAGGTGCAAGACTCAATTACACCTTGATATTCAAGTTGCGTTAGAATTTCTCTAACCACACGTTTTGCTTCATGTTTGATGGGGTTTGGGGTTGCACTTGTGGGCTGGACCCTATGGGTATTATATGTAAAGTGAATCTCCATCCCAGCCCACATGGTTGCGATATAATGCTGGGGCTAGTGCAAGGGCCCACTCCTTGGCATGGAGCTCTCCATGCCACTGGAGTCAAGCTGTCCTGGCTGATGAGGGGTGAAACCCCAAAACCGGTCCTAGGATACTTGTTTCCAGTCCAGGGAGGACCTGGCCTGGCAGTTCAGGCTGGATTGTTCCCATTGGGTGCAGGGTCAAGACTGATTTGCATATGGCTGGTTCCAAACTGGAATGGCATGGGGAGCGAAAAAATGATGGATTTAGTCCCATATCTCTGTACTGGGGTGAATGTATGACATTGTTCTGCATTCTGTCCATCAATTGTTCTTTTTCCACTCCTTGGCATACGCATGTTTAACTGCTTCTGGAACAAGGTTGGAGAAGGATGGTACTATCATACTTTCCCCTGGTTAGACTTTTTGCTCAGTATCAGGCACCAATCTTTCTCAGTCAAGAGAATGTCATAACCAAATGTTAGGTTCACCCAAAAGAGAACTTTAACGGTACGAGGTATATCACCCTTAATCTGGAGTTTTAAATTCTACAATCTTCCTGGAGAATTAACTCTCTGATCCGGTGTTTCCACCTGAAGAAACTCATTAGTTGCTCTTGCCACCAGAAACTCTTGAATATTCTGGTGAACTGTCATGACCTCTGCCACGCTGTCTTGCAGAGTCAGAGCCCACTCCTTGTTCAGAAGCAGAGTAGCCAGCATTTGTGCCATATTTAAGTGAGATCTCAGCCACTTTCTTCTTTTTAAATTGAATTTTTATGGCGTAAGTTTATCTTCATTTTTTAAAATGATACCAGAAGAGCATTGTAAGTCTTTCTTTGGCTTCACATACTCCCCCAGTCTGCGCTCTGATCACCCTCCTCTCTCCAAGCATTTTTTGGATGACTCCTGAAAGGAACAAGAAGGACGTGTATCAGTATACAGATACCTAGCAGGCTATTTAACTGTTTCGTGGTTGCTCAGATCATAGTGCTTTTCAGAGGACTCCTGTGGAGGAGATCCACCACATAGTTTAATTTTTTCCTTATTTTTCTTATTATCCCAGCATTTGTTAGAAGACTCTGGAGCACGTTTTGAGTTATCCTTTTTAGAATGACCCCTAAATTAGGGTTTATTAGGTCTGGCCCCCAAATTATCTCGACCTGTAGAGGTTTCAGCAATAGTTTTTGGTAGTTCTCGCCCCTGATCCTCTAACCGAGTTACTGCGAGATATTGGCATACTGACAAAGCTGCTGCTTCCCCTTTAATATTACTTACATTAATCGAAGATACCATGGCATAATTGCGAAAAAGTTTCATTCTCAAGTCCAGGGAAGGGGCTGCCCCATATTCATTTTGGATCTGTTTTAGCACATCTGGCAAAACAGCTATGGATGGTGTACCATGTGCGATTGAATATATTACAGTAAATACCATGCCCCTGTGGCACTTTATTCTACTGGAGGAACCATCCCTAAAGGCAGAGAATTATATGTTTATATTGAGGTCCCGTATGGTGAAATACTGCTTCAAGCTGATTGTTTTCTGGCACTCCAGAACGTAATCTCCTCCTGTCTGGTGTGAACATTCTACATAATTGAATTAAAAGTGACTGGACAATTTTCTGGCATTGCCAGATGCACTTGTACAGTGTGAACAGCCCTCACTGGGGTTTCTGTAATTGTTTCCATAACAAACTGTGTTAACTGTCTGTATAGTCTGACTATACCTGTGTAAAGTGCACAAAGTTCTGCTGCTGTGAGGACTCCTATTCATGGAATCGTATATAGCTGGCTAGGACTTGCCATGTTGCCCCGTCATTGCTTAGGGGACCCAGTCGGACGTTTTCTAGTGTATGTAGTAGGGTGCCTTGGAACCAAATTGTGTGTTCTTGAAATATTAATGCAATTTCTAAATCTTCATATGCTCTGTAGTTTTTTGGTATGGCTGCTTCAGTGTATTTGTGAACATTTCCTGTGTTGGTGTCTGCTGCCGGAAATGCTACCCATAAATAGAATACCTCAGTTTATACTTTTCATGGGCCTCTACCATGAAGTTAACATCCCCTCCATTAAGAGGGAGCCCTTGTTGTTGTAACATCTGTGTTAGTGCATGTCTGCAGTTTAGTGGTATAACCACTGATACTGGATTAGCCATTTTAATAAATGGAATTCAGGAAAGGTAAACTATAGTGGGGTGATCCATTGGGAGCTTCAGGCTTGAACAACCTACAGAAAGAAATAGGGGTACCCCATTTAGCTGAGGAGGACTTTTCCCTAACACCCCGGACGTTTGCGTTAAAAGATGAGTGGTGTCTTTGGGAACCTGTAAGAAAACAACTCTGGAGACCCATTAAATAAGTACCTGTAACCTTGGTGGTGCAATGACGTATGGTTCCTACTAATTCAGTAAGGCTGTGAGTTTGCGCAACATAAGCATCAAAACTATGGGAGACTGAGTTCGCTCATACCATCAGAATATATTGACCTAGTTCCTGTCTAGCTCAAAGTGCGCCATCTGCACTCCTAAACCTTACAGGGTACCTGATGGTGTCTGCAACCTCAGAACCTAGCAACCCTCATTCCCCCAAGGAAATAGAGGACACAGATTAACTCAGGCATGCCCAAAGGAGACACAAGAAAGGCACAATTTAGCAATTCAAAGTATCAACTGAAGTAACTGGATTCTTGTGTAGAATGTGTGTGCTGCAATGATTAGTAGAGGAAAAAAGCATTGTAAACAGCATTACAGGAATGGTGAAGGAGATGGATAATTCAACCATTATAATGTTGCATTGATTATATGAATACATATAAGTGTACTCCTACCTAGCATTACCTATTCTAGAGAGCATAGCTTGGATGCGATTCTGCTAGATACCTTAAAGTGGCCTAACACACCATTTACCTTCATGCAGGTGTCATCTAATAGCCTGTGTGGTGTAGAACAAGCTGCCGTTCCTCACAGGATAGTGATGAGATTTAGCTGTGCTACAATTCTGGCACGGGGCAAGTCATTGTCTAAAAAGATGGTAACTTTAAATTTGAACATGTAAAAAGGAAAGTCTTTGTGCACAAATCCTATTAACCTCACGTCAATACCACACCAAATTTATTGTGGCAAATGGAGCGAATAGTATTGTTATCCTCATGTGGGCTAAGCAGAAGGAAAGCTTACTTATTGTGCCAAAATCGGAAGAACTGGAGGTAAAGCTAGCTTGTCTTGTTGTTGTTTGCCTTTCTGTAGGGCATGCTGTAACTGTGGTAGGGGTGGTGGCTGCTACAGGTTTCTGGGGTCTTCCAAATATGGGAGCCAATGGTTTGGCTGAAACCACATGCCTCTGAGCAGGTAAGACAAAGGTGATCTGTACCTCGTCTGTTCCACTCTGCACACTGTTGATCACTGGCTTCTAATCGTCTTCACCACCTTCCTCACCTGCAAGGCTTTCTGGCAACTTCCTTTTCCCTTGTCTCTCATTCTCGGCTGAGGTCAAATCCATGTCCAGATGATCAGTAGGAGGGCTTGGAGAAGATTGGGGTGTACTCTTTCTTTTCTTTACTAGAGATTCTGAAGCTGATGGGGTAAGAGCAGTCTTCTCAACTATTTCTTGCTCAGCAAGAAGCTCAACCTCCTGTTCTGCTCCTAAGTCTGCAAGATTTGTTGTTGACTGCAGTAGCTGTTGTCCACTTTCCTGTGTTGATTTGGTTTGTGGCTGAGACTGTTCCATTTCAGATTCACTGCTCTCCATGACTGCAGTCACTAAAGCACTGAGAGACATGTCCTTAAGTTTTGGAGGTCATGGTTTCATTGAATCTGGTGTCTTAGCCTCTTTCTGCCCAGAGGAGTGTGCAGCAGGTACATCACATTTCCTGAAAAAGATGAGGGCTTGATGAAAGTGGTGGCAACCAGCTTCTTCTCCTCTCCATGGGCCACTTCCTTGGCAGGATCCTTCTACTATGGGGCAATCTTCTTAGAACTATCAGTTAGCAATTAGCACTAGGAGCAGAAGCTCTTAGTAGTGGAGGACTTAGGTGTCACTGTCAGCTGAGCTGATTCCTTCACAGACTTCTCCCCCCATGTGTGATGTCTTCTGTAGCACCTGCTAGCAAAACAACAAAACAAATGTCAGTGAAACATTTGCAACCAGCAGAATCCACTCAAAATAACACAAGTGAAGTCATTTTCATCATCATCATCCTCATCATCCCAAATGCTTACCAATAATGTACCAAGAATATGCATAAGCAATTTTTTCACATGACAACATTTCAAAGAAAGGTTAGTTTGTGTCCCTCCTGAGCCATAGAACCCCTAAAGGAGGCAAGGGGTTCAGGGAAAAATATAATAAATGCATTAGATAATTGCTTGTGCCCCACCAGGGCCCATAGGGACTGTATGGGTGGCAGGAAAAAATTGAAAAAAATATATCGAATATTGCTGGTGCCCTGCCAGGTTCCATGGGGACTCAATGGGAGTCGGGCAAAAAATTAAATAATGAAAACAACACTGTAGTGCAATCAGCCACAAGGATAAATAAATATATCAGGAAAAAAGAAATAAAATGAACACAAATGCAATAGGCCTCTTCAATCAATGTATCATTGGAGTGAAGAGATTGAAGCACATACTGGCTGCACAAAATAGTGGAAGCTAGCTCATCCAGGTCATGGTCACTGAAGCAGGAGGCATGGAAGACAAAGTCAAAATTGCTACTGTGACCACACAAGCATTGGCTACACAAAATGACCACCTCCGCATGGCCAGTAAAGAAGAGACATGGAGAGCAAAGAACACATGGCAGTCTTTGGCAAACACACACACTGGCTACACAAAATGGCCACTGCCACATGACCAGCAAAGAAAGAGGCATGGAGAACAAAGAAGACAGTTGCCCTGTCCTGCCTGGAGCACCTTTCCCCCATCAGAAATAATATCTTGTAGCATGCAGGGAAAGGACTGCAAAGATATTAGCAGCAACAGGCACATGCAGACAAAAAATTAGATAACCTTTTTGCATTTAATCCACAGCCATCCACATCCCCCTTAATGTCTTAAAAACGCCTAACACAGCAGCATTGAGAAACATGCAACATTATTGTGCCCTTCCAGATGTTTTTAGTTTTTATGAAAGACAGACTTGGGAAGATGGACTGTCTTGTATGTGATGCAAGGACGTGTGTTCGAATATCTTAGCTGGAGCCCTCAAAATCCTAACAAAATGAGCAGATGTGAACTTTACGTCTTATACTAGCTACCAGATGTACATCTGTAATTATGGGTATTTTAGTAGTATTAACTTGCATTTAATAAGGTCATACCTTACTTGTCTTGCTGCATAATTGTTTTCTTCTTTTATTTTGCTTTATGTTGTTTGCTCTCTTTGTGGTTGGTATTAAGATGCAACTAAAGTTTAGTCTTTGTTTTGATATTCTGTATTAGCTTATAATTGTACATTGATAGAGATAGAACTGCTAGCTTGGGCCATCCATTACCTTTGGAATGCGCTTGACTAGATGGAATGTAGATGTTTGAAAATGTGAAACTGTTGGAGCTTGGGGTCAGTGCTGGAGTGCATTGTGCTATTTTATTTATTTAATATATTTTATTTATAATCCATTACTAGAAATTAAATGAAGACGAAAAATCAACACTCAGGGGCATATGTACAAGGACACCTGCCTCCTCCTCTGTTTGCTATCAAGCGCCGGGACGCCCCTTTGCTGGGGCAGCTGTGCGCCCTATAAAACCTCATAACATAACATAACAACATAACTTAACGCCGCCGTAGTGTCAATTTTTTTTATCTTACAGCAGCTTTTTTTTATAGCCGTATTTACAAGTTGTCACTAACTGCAGTTAGCTGCACTTTTCCGGCAAAAACGTGAATTTTTAAGATCGCCACTTCTGTTAGCGGGACTTAACGAAAATGAGATGCAAGGTAGGCATTCCAGTACAAAAACTGCCGCTAACCCCACTTCGCAATATTTACAAGGATTTCCTTGTATGGTGCAAAACCCCAAAAACTGCCTCTAACTCCAGTTAGAGGCAGTTTTTTGAGACCAGAAAATAGCTGGTCTTAAAAATGGTGCAAACACTTGGGGGCTCATTTCAGAAGGTTTTGGTGCTGGACAGCGCTGCAAGGAATGTTGCTGCACTGCCCTGCGACAAAACTACAGGGCAGAAATGCCCACCATCAATAAGATAGGGTGAATTTTTGGGCCTCATTCATGAAAAGTGTTGTCTCGCTGCGACAAAACATCGTTGCAACACTTTTCACTACGCCCTTCTTGCGACACCATGGATGCGCTGTATTCACTGTACTGCGCTCCATGTCGAGAATTAATGACAGATATATCTGGAATCCTGACGTATCTGTCAGTGCTAAAGTCACACATTGCTGCAGTTGTGTCACAAGCATGACGCAACTCCAGCAATGCATGGGGCCAGCCTATCCCTGTGGCACTGCGTCACCCTTACGCCAGCCATGAGGCAGGCGTACGGTACTGACGCAGTGGCGTCCTACAATTGTTGCAGTGTGGATTTCACAGCGTCACTCCTATGAGGCTTGGTTGCATGGTAACGCCCACCCTGCATACATCATACCTGATGCAGGTATAATGTGGCACAGGGCTTCACAAGGACACGCATATGCCTTGCAAATACGGGACAACATGGTGCAAGAATCACGCTGCAAGTACGTCAAGAAAATGACGCACCAGCGGGGTGAAACTGTCAGAAGGGCTCATGAATAAGCCCCCCTGTCTTTTTCCCCTATGTTGGCGCACAGTGGCTTCCATGCACCAACGCAGGCACCCTTGCGCCATGGTGCCAGGGTGACTGTGTTGCGTAGTTGATTGATGTTGTGGCTCCATCTCTTCTCGAGACGTGTGCAATTGGGGCTGGACTAGTGGAGGGCAGGAGTGAACCAGTTGGCATTTTTGGAGTGTTGTTTGCCTGATCTTTTATTGAGGGGTGCCAGGGTGTTGGCGCAGTTGGAGATCCATCGGTGGTGGTTGCGTGCTGCGGTGTTGGCGTCTGTAAGCGTTGGTGGAGTGGTGGTGCTGAGGGAGTTGACAGGAAGTTCTTCGGTGGCCTTGATCCAGCTGCGACGGGGGAGCAATGATGGCGATGGTGTACGGTAGCCGTGGTGACGATGTGGTGTAAAAAATGATGGTCGGTACAGGAGAGTCCTGTGGTGTGGCTGTAGTTGAAGATCCCGCTGGTGGAGAAGACGGGCCAGAGCGTGTGTCAGGCTATGTGGATTGGTGCAGTGACTAGCTGCTTGAGTCCGAAGTTGGCAAGGTTTCCCAGGAGGGGGGTAGTGTTCTGGTCACTGGAGTTGTCCAGGTGGAACTTAAGCTCTCCGAGTAGGATGTAGTCGGTGGATGGGAGAGCCTGGGGTGCAATGAGGTCTACAATGGCATCGGTGAATGGGGGTTCATGGCCCGGGGGGCCTGTAGATGAGGGTGCTGTGGAAGGTGTTGTTGGAGTTAGTCCAGATCTGGAAGTAGAGGTGTTCCATGGTCACTGTCGGGTCATTAGAGTGTGTGGTCAGTCGAAGTGTGCCTTTTTTAGACAATGGCAATGCCTCCTCCTGGCCACTCGGGGTGGCCCGTGCAGGTGTATTTGTAGCCATCATGGATGTTGATGGTGATGTCCGGTCTGGAGCAGAGTATGTTCCAGGTTTCCGTGAAGAAGGCGATGTCTGAAGATGTGGTGTCCAGGAGGTCCCAGATTTCTGTTGCGTGTTTTTGGAGGGACCGCATGTTGAGGAGGATGCAGTTGAGCCGGTCGGCTGCGCTGTTGGTCGGCTGGGCGGATGGAGGCGCTGGTATGCTGATGTGGCAGAACGTGCGTTTGCAGTTTCAACAGGCGCAGGTGCAAGAGAATTCTACAGTGTTGCTAGATGGCAGGCAGTGTGGCGTCCAGGGTTGATGGCGAGGAGGGAGCTGGCGTTGTAGCGGTGGAGTGTCCGAGAGGAAGGGTTCTTGGTGCTGGGCACGGTCCCGGTGCGGACGGACGCAGACGGTCTTGACTTTGGCACACCAGTGGTACGCACAGCAGCCGCAATTATGTAGTGCTGCGGGGGGAGTGGATAACTGGGAGATGGGAAACGTGGGAAAGGACACTGGAGGGGGCGAGGACGCGGGGCGGAGGGGCAGGGGTTGTAAATATCTTTTTAAGAATTCTTACCTCGAGGCCGGGTCCCGCATCTTTTGTGCTCCTGCTCTCCTGAGTCTGCTTCCAGGAACAGGAAGCAGGCAGCCAGGCTCCCTCCCCTAAGCCAATCACAATGCTGCTATGCCACATTGTGATTGTTCTTGAGCACCGTGACAAGGCGTTCAGCCAGAGGCTGGAGGGGTTGGCATGTTCTCCATGCAGGCTGTAATGCGGCCTGCATTGCGAACAGGGATGTGCTCATTACTGCTTTGGGTGGCCTGAAAGGGCCGACCGAACAGTCACTGCGCACTTGATTGGGCATGCCACTCCGCCCCTGCCCTGTGAGTAGAGCAGCCCCACCCACCCTCCTGCCCGCACATCAGAAAGTTATCATCATGTTACGTTTCCTCTTCTTGCACTGCTTGGAAGCAGTGGGGCAACGCTCTTCGACTATAGCGGATGAGCAGCCACTGGGGGTGCGTCACCCACAGGTGCTAGGCGGGCCCCAACTCGACCCCCGGGCCTCCTCCGCTACACGTCCCACCATCTCCTCACCTGGACATTGACACCGTGGTGCAATCCGCTGCACCCTCTCTAAATCTGTGACTCAGCCAGCAGGAGCCTCAGCCAGGTGGGATTTCACAAGCCTGGGTACAGCAGTCGCCGCCAAGTCTACTGGGGAACCTCCCGATGCAGGTGATGCAACAGGGCCCCCTTTGGGGTGAAGTTGCAGCGCTCCCGCCACACTAGTTCGGCACAGCTCAGGGGCCTCACCCTCCACAGCGTCCGGCCAGCGCAACATCCTCCGGCCTGTGATGCAGAGAGGTGCGGCCCACCATTGGTAATCTCCTTTGTGCACCCTGGTGTAGTTGTGGCACGTGGTATGCGATGCAGACCTCCCTGGGGACTGTCTGCGCTTTCAAGGTTTTGGATGCCATGGTGTTGCAAGGAGTGCGCAATGATAAGTGATGCATCACTGGTTTTGCCCAGCGATGCACCTCTTTTCATGATCGCAGGCCTGAATTTCCTCTTCCCCTGGAACTCTGGCTGGTCATCCTGGCTGTTAGGGGGTTTGGGGGGGTTGTTGATCTATGCTGCTCTTGGCCCTGGCTGCTCCATTCTGCATTCCATTGGTTTTGTTTCCTTATTTTTCATTGGAGGTGGACTTATAGGCTATTTTTGCCTCTAGAGGCAAAAAAGTCCCTTTGGGCTGACTAACATGAGTTTTTTTGCCGCTAATGGGCCTTTCGTCAGTTTTTGCCCTCTAATGCCAGAATTTGTATCGCCTTCATGCTAGTGTTAGCGGCAGTTTTCACCGCGGCTACCTGAAACTATTGCCATGTAGCGACGTATTGTAAATACACCGCTAACAGGGCGATAGTTTTTGGTGATAGGCCGCGTTAAGAAAACTGCCGCTAACTAACGCTAACGCTAGTTAGGGGCAGTTCTTGTACACAAACCCCTCAGTGTCCACCTCATGTTCTTTTATCTATCGGGACACTACATATGCCGAACTGATTTTTCCTGATTCTTTCTAACTGTTCTCTTAGCCATTTCAGTCCTCTTTGGTTTTTGTTTGGCTCATTTTGTTTATTTTTTATGAATTTTAGTTAAAGTAATGTATTGTCTTGTGCTTGAATACTGCACTATGTGTGATCTTTTCACATTGAAAACACATATTCTTCCCTCTAATGTGGGTCTCTTTCTCACAACCCTCCATTTACATTGCTTTTGTAAGGCTCAATGGAGACCCAGCTTTAGGAATGCATATGAACCATGCTTCATTATTTATTGATCGTCTGGTCAAGTCTCATACACCACTCCTCTTACTTACTAATTATTCTCTGTTGCCCTTGCCATCCATGTCTCGCTGCGTCTGCTAACATAGAACAAAATGGCAATGGTATTTGGAAATGCGCTACAAAGTTAGTGTTATGTCGTCAGGCATCCTTCCCAAGGTGCCCTTCTTTTAACATTTTATGTTGCCTTCTTTATCCCAGTTTTCCACAAAAGTCTATTCATAGCAACACTTGAGATCGCTTCGATAGCAGGGATATTTAATTTTAAAATGTAGCAAATTAAATAAACACACACCTCACCGTACTATGGGCTGCTATTTTCCCTGCTGCCCCACCATCCCTCCTCCACTGTCAGCATCATTCAGGTTTTGCTAACTATTAGAAATCAGACAGGTGTTTTTCCCTGGAGGTCAAGGTCCAGGTAATTACTGCTGCCTTCTTAGTCTCCCCAACGTGCCCTGGACGCGCTCAGAGGTCTAAGCTCTGTGCTACAGAAACTGATTACAGTCTGCTCTCTGCTGAACAGTCGCATGATTTACCTCTCTGAACTTAGATTGAACATTAAGGAGCACTTTCATTTGTTCTTCGCTGAGACTACGACTACAGGGCAGTGCACATTCAGCCACTTCAACAATTTATTAGATTTGTTTTGTTGTTGTCCTCAGCTTGTAGCTTGCATTGATTTAATTCTCTAAGGGGTTATGCAATTTATCTTCCAAAAGGAGAATAGATTTTGCTCCATGTTTTGTAATGTGCATTATGTATTTTTTTTATGGATCTATCTATCTATCTATCTATCTATCTATCTATCTATCTATCTATCTAACTATCTATCTATCTATCTATCTATCTATCTATCTATCTATCTATCTATCTATCTATCTATCTATCTATCTATCTATCTATCTATCTACCCACCCACCCACCCACCCTTCCATCCATCCATCCATCCATCCATCCACCCACCCACCCACCCACCTATCTATCTATCTATCTATCTATCTATCTATCTATCTATCTATCTATCTATCTGTTTGCCTGTCTACGTACCTACCTACCTATCTATCTATCTATCTATCTATCTATCTATCTATCTAACTCTATATAGGTACACGTATATATACACACAAACACACACATGCACACACACATCTAAATTCACTAAAAAAACAAAGATTAAAGGGACTTTATAGTTGGGTGAAGGGAGCTGACATTATCTCTCCCTGCCCACGCTCTTGCGTGCAGGGAAACAGAATTGCTCCAGCCCAGCTTGAGCAAAAGAAAAGCTCCTCACATGGGGCCAATGCCAGCTTCCACTGCAACTGGGATGTGTGCTGACACGGGAGCCAGAAGGACCACGGTGGCTTCCCTACAGACTCCAGCATTGAAAATGCTGTGGTGTCCCCTGGGTGTCCACTGGTGCACCCAACTATTAAAAAAATAATAATAAAGAGGCTGGCTTCAGCATTTGAGGGAGCTGGCAGAGCATCTCGATCCCTGGAGATCCCCCTGCAGCCAAAAAAACAAAAAAATGTTGTGGGGTGCCCCAGGTAGGCACTGGGGCACCACAGTATTAAAAGAAATAAAACAAACATGTTGCCCATTGGGTAGCTTGCTGAGAGCTAGCAGGGCCGTGCAGGCCCTGAGGCTCCCCCTGTAGGTCGTACACATATTAAAGATATGGGACACCCAATTTTTTTGAATAAAGCATGAAAGAATAATCAATGAGCAGCAATAGGCACACTTGTTATATTCTGATGTTCTGACCCTTGAACAAAGTGATTAGGTCTGAATACTTAAAGGACACCCTTTATATTGTAACATCACATAGCCATGCGTGGGGGAAATTAATTAAATCATTCCACCCATTAGGTTTATTTTTTTACGTGAGACATCCTACTGTCCTAGGTATGCCAAGATATATGTCCTATGCTCACTGTGCCTAGACTGAGTTCTGTGCCACTGTGTCCTTGGACTCAAGCTAGACCTCACTGATGAGGCCGAACTAGGCTGGAACCACTCTGCTTATGTTTTCATTTGTAGGGCACTGGGCCATCAGTTTGGACTAACTGTTTCCTCTTGTAGCAGGTTTAGGTTACATTTTCATATGACTGGTCCCTGTCTGCCCGAATAAAGTGGCTAGAGTAATTGCCAGTGGCCAAGATCATTGCAAGCATTCCAGATATTACATTTTCATTTTTCTAAGTGAGATGCCCAACATGCCTTTAGTATGCCCAGACTAACGGCCTGATTACGATGTTGGGCAGACCGCCACCGACAGGCCATCAGTGGTGGACCGCCCTACAGACAGGGCATTGGTCCGACCGCTGCATCACAATGCAGGTGGTCAGACCGCAGTGGTGGAGGGGAAAGACCGCCAACTATGAAAGGACTGTAACCTCCAGGCCCATTAACTACATGCATAAGGTACATACAGCCTGACACCTTAGTACATTTTGAGAGCAAACACTAAGGTCACAATAAAAAGGGCTCACATGTGTCACATTGATAGAAACCACTCGGGTATTGTCTGGCCATGCGGGCAAAAGAATGGGATACCATACAATGTACTACTTATATTTAAAAATACTATATACTCATATAACATTTGCAATTTACCACCAACTAAAAGTTGGTGGTAACCGATTCGCAAATGGGGAGGGGTCCCCAAGCAACACCTTCTCATTCGAAGATGGTTGGAAGAATACTTTTTAAGAGAAGGCAGTGGTCTTAAAAGTTACATTTTTTTCTTTTTAAATGTATCCCATTTTCCTGTAAAGAGAACAGGCTGCATTTAAAAAAAGGATTGCTTTATTTAAAAGCAACCACAGACACACACAGCCAATCCCAGACATTTTGGTCTGCTGACCCCAGCAAGCCACCATCCTTGTGTTGGCAGCAAATCCCAAAGTGTCACAAATTGTGACCTATCTCATTATTATTCATGAGGTAGGTCTATTTGCGACCCCCTATGAATCACTAATGAAACTCAAAAGAGTTTCATACATTAGGAATAGTGATTTCCTAATTGTGATTCGCAAAAAATTGCAATTCGGTAATTGCTATTCCTATTTTTGTACATCTGGCCCTCAATTATTCTCTATTTTTTAATAATTTGGAGTGGGATTTTTTATCTTGTTTTGATATTGACTTTTTAACTGTTTTGGTACTTCTACATGTTTTACACATTTTCTTAAGGTAAGCCTGTCTGTTCTGTGACACAGCTACTAGGGGTTGAGCTCAGATTTAAATTACTGAAACCTTTACCGAACTGTTATGTAGTGTAATGGTAGAGGAGAATATAGGTGAAAGGTTAGGTGACTACCTGAGCCTATATTGGGATACCTATATGAAACATAACACCCACTCCTCATCCAACTGGACGACATACTAAAAACATATGGCTAGGTGTTGTACGCAAACAACTAATTTAGTCCATAAAAATAGAAAAATCCTAAAAAATGCTAAAAAAAAAACCATGTATTGCAAGCGATAGGAGTCTGTACTAAATATGTTTGTATATATAGTTCGAACAATGAGTGACTGAAAGCCATGCAGTTTGAAAAAAGCGTCTATAGTTTAAAATTCCAAATTTGGTTGTGTTTGAAAAAGCCGAATTCTCCCAGCACACGATGAGCCAAATGTTTATGTGTCCTGGCTGGGAGACGCAACATCACACAACGGCCCCTGCAACACCTCGCAGATCAAGTCAATTGAGCACAGATGTTTCTCCGTATTCTCCACATCTGCTGTTGGGGATGCCTGTGTGCCATCCAAGGCCTGAGTACTTGTTGAGTAGCCGGTATCCGTTCCGACAGGAGCTGAAGCATCCTGTGGTGGCTATAAGAATGCAGATATCAACATTGGAATAAGCTGAGGACACTGCAGAACATGGGCCGTTATCGGGTCCAGTAAAGCATCAACGTCCGGTGGCGCAACTGATGGAAGTGTTAGACAGAGGTCCAACAGGCATTCTTGTCTGCAGCACAGGCCTCGGAGGACAGGCAGAATAAAGTCGATCCAGACTGGTCTAAATGATAGGAACCAAGATTTACTTTGTTTGCGAAGGCGAGGTATGCCCAGATGGAGTACCATGAGATCACGGTATCACCGCTCCAAGAGCGTTTTCTCCATCTCCTTGGTGACTGGGACGTCCATTGCGTAGCAGAAAAATGACAATCAGGATACCTGCTATTAGGAACAGGATCAGCGGAAGCCCTCCAAAAATGCTTCCGAATACAGAGTGTATGAAGTTGGGAATAACTTCGAGGATTGTCTGAAAGGTGCTTAACAGTCCAGAAACTATGGTCTTAAATAGGTGTACTATACCCGTTGTATCAGACATGTTAAAGATATGTTGTACCATTTCTGTGAAATGGAAAGGGCAGTTTGTTCGTACTAGTGCCTGTATCTCAGCCGAGGACCTTGCAACCTGGAGATCATAAGTTTCTCGGACGGAGGTTAAGGGCACGGTTTGCTGTAAAACATGGCTTTGATTCGGCTCAGAGTATCAAACCGTATAAAGGAAACATTCAATGAAGGCCATAACGGCACCTCCCTGACTGTATGGGTCGGTGGAAACAATACTTGCATACAGCAAGTAACCCTGGAGACTACAGTGACAAGATATGCGATGCCCGAGGCATCCCACAACAACTTTGATCATTCAGCATCAAGTAACTCCCATTCGAAATCTACTTGAACACCGGATTAATCACGGCCGTGGGGTCCCTTACAAGTGACAGGATAAGTTAGCAACTGAACCTTTACAGGCCCCATGAAGCATGATATACTGGCATATGAGAGATCCACTTAAGGAGTTCTCACAGTTGGTACCGCTAAGGAACACTTCCATGTCCCTATTCCTGCATCGAAATCTGTATGTTAATTCCCAAGATTCCTTGATGAATTCCCCACCCATCGCTTCATATCTGCCCGCCTGTTGTTGTTCAAGGCAATACTGAAACTGGAAAGTTGTGACCGGTAGTGTTATATGGCCATGGATTAACCATTCTGTGGATGGTAACTCTGCCACAGTAAAAGGTAACTTGTCTAGTTTTTCAATACGCAGCATTGTATATTTTGCTCCCCTTTGTGCCATCATTATCTGCTTCTCAGTTAGATTGTATGCCGAAAATAGGGACGTGCTGTTGATAAATCACCAAGGCACTTAACCAGCGCACAATGATTGCAGCGTCCAGCTTAATAACATAATAGAACGTAACTGAGATTGTCCGTGCTGTAGTATGGACAAGTCCTGTTCTAGCATATCTATAGCAGAAGATACAATGTTGCCCAGTGAATAAATCCTGGATGTTAATGTAATCATACCATTATCAACTACAGCTAACACCTTTTCTAGGTTAATTCTATCTATTTCATGAAGTCTCTCCGCAGCTACTTGTTGAGAGATTTTCCAGATTTCATTATATACAGCGTATAAGAAACGTTCCTGACGTGGCTTTCGGGGACCTAACAAAAAATCCCTTAGATCCACCTCATCTGAGAGTAAGGATAAGTGCTGTTTCACCTGGGACAGTGTCGAGGTTTTTAGCCAATCGAGGCACAACTTCCCAACACTGTATGATGTCACCACCCCCGATGTTCTCTTTGTACATATTGTTGGTCCGGCCTATGGATACTAAACACTTTGGTGGTACCCTTGAATCTTGATTGACATCTGTTTGTGTCTGTGGGCCAAACTAACCATCCCTTCCATTTGGGGTCTGAAGTATTGTACTGCATGATGTCATCTATTGTATCCCCTCCACGTGATGTAAAATTGATGTGTGAAGGTGTGGGAATCCGAGGCATGTTCAAATCCTTGTTCTTGGCTAGTCCAAGACAGGAAGTCTGTTGCACAGCATCATTCAGAAATATTATCTGGTGTGGAATGAGGCATGCTCTAGATAGTGCTTCTGTTCCCTGAACTTGCCATTCCTTAGAACCCCAGACTGTTTTTATGTCTATAGTGTCCTTCCTCAAGTCGAAACCCTGTTCAGACAGTTGGGAAATAAAGGATGCAGAATAAATCTGTTTGGTGTTAGTCAGCATATTTTTCTGTGCAGTTGTAGGTGCAACCTTATAGTAATATGAGGTCGGGTCAGAAGTGTTAAACCCTGAAAAATAAGAACATTTCTATGAAAACGTTTTCAAACTACCTTTTGGTGGTGTCGGGCAATGTTGCCATTGGTGGTTTGTGAAAATATTTCATGGGACACTGGATTTGTGTAAAAAATGATGACCATAATGATGGTAACAGTACAAAGTGTCAAAATCAGATGTGTCCTCTAACATTTCATTGTTAGAAAATGCAGCAGATTGTTCTAAATCAGACAACATATTATTTGCAGTTTCAAAATCCCAATCATCAGAAAATATACTGGAGGTAATGATATCATTTAGAGAAATGTTAATAAATGTGGTATTTTCAAAAGTTCAGGGGGACCAAATACATCATAATCAACCTTGTCCCAAACTATACCATCAGGAATTGGAAACAGCTGTAATGTTCATGGAAAACAGGTCTCTATGTTCACGATGAGATGATGTATGAGGTTTCAGGACCAAGTTCACATTTGGTACTGCAGAGCGTTCTGGGAGATATTTTCCATTTATGAGTAAGCAAAAAACAGTCACTAGGCCAATCTTTTTCAGAAAAGTGTAGAATTCACAAATTTGTTGCTTACGGGAAACTGGAGCTGGTGTTGTCTCAGGTTCACTGGGATCAAGAGAGAAGGTATCAAAATCGATGAAGTAGCCAGATGCAGTTTGATCTATCTTTGGTAGCTCAGCAGGTTTTGTTGAACTGGAAGGTGTCTCTTGTTGAGGCATATTGATGTAGACATCGGTGTTAGGCCGAATTGATATTTGTCTTTTAACTGTGTTCTGAAGTTCTGTTTCAAGAGGAATGAGTTCCATTTCATTGTTGGAAATTCCATCATTTTGTATTGGTGACTCTTCAAATGTTATGAGTCTTTCTGTCTGAACGTCCTGTATGGTAGTCAGAGGAGAGCGTCAGCTACCCAAGAACCCACGAGGCCTACTAATCAGTATCGGCCACATAGTGTGGTTTGATCAGATCAATGAAGACAAATCTCTTTTCTTTTTTTCCGGTAAGAGGCGGAAGAAGTACTATCCATGTTCCTTTGACAGCCAGGACAGTTACAGGCTTTCTGTATGATGGCCCAAATTCTTTCTTGTCCTCAATCTTTTCTCTGACCTGATCCCTGACTTTTGGGATCCAGACAGGTTAGCCGTGACTGATTTGACTTTCCCAGTGGTGGTGCGTTTTACTTGCACGTTGCTTAGTAGTACCCGGGATTCATTCTCATCCCAAATAGGACCTCGTAAGGAGTGACACCCTCTTTGGCATGTTATTAAGGGCTCGTTGGACCCCGTATAAGTGATTGACACAACTGCCACCCAAACCTAATACTCTTGCTGTTAAAGATTGCTTTAAGTCTCGGTTTTTCCTCTCCACAACCGAATTTCCATCGGGATGGTAAGGAGAGGAGTACCGCAATGCTACACCCAAACCTTCCATTGCATCCTTGTAAGCCCTAGAGCTAAATGCGGGGCGACGTTCAGAATGTAATGTGCCAACTGTGTATGTCCCTATAAAGACTCGCAAATCTTTTATAACAGTTCGAGCATCAGCCGAGCACTGAGGCTATACCCATAGGATCCTAGAGCATGAATCCACTGGCACCAAGATATACGTGTAAGCCCCATCTGATTGTAGGGGGCCACAGTGGTCCAAATAGACACAGGCGAGTGGTCTGTCTGATATTAGTAAAGGTGTCTGCACTGGACGCGCCACGGTGGAACACTTCATCTGCTGACAGATGTCACATTTAAGGACAAAATTCTTCGTTTGTTTAGTTAACCCTGGCCTCCAAAAGCATTGTTTCAGTAATTAAACTGTTGCGGTAATCCCTGCGTGTGCAGAACCTAGACCCTTGTGTGCAGCTAGTATTAAGCCTAATCTGCGATCCATATTCGGTATTACTCTATCCCCCACTCCCGGAATCTGAGCATACGGAATGTTGTTTACATCTAACTTGTAGGAGTACTTGAGTGGAAAACCTTTTGGTAAGGCTGAGCTGTTTTTGCGTGAAGCAATGACAGCTACCATTATCTGTCCGTCTATTCTCGTTTTTGAACGAGTAATTGCAGCTACAGCAGCAGTACATACAGCCCCCTTTGCGGCTTTATTGGCCAATGAATGCCCTTCAACGTGATGACTCAGTGTGTGTAGCACGTGAGCTCTTGGTATTTCGTTTTTCAACTCAGCTACCTGTTCCCATAGCATTATATGTTTAATTGTGCCACTTTTGAGTCTTTAAACCCATTTTGACCGCAGTAGTGAAGATATTTGTTGGATGACTGGACACAATAAAAAGAATCACACACAATCAGTGGGAATTCTCGATCCGTATTTATTAGTGCCAGTAATAGGACATTTAGTTCTGCCAGCTGAGCTGTGCAGTCTCCTAGAGACTCCTAGAGACTGTGTCTTCGTATCGCTTGGATGGACCTTGCCATCCTGCAAACGACCCTTCACAATCACACAAGTGGCGCTGTATTGTTGTTTACTTCCTACGGCCGGCTGAGCAGATCCGTCAGTGTAAATAATGTATTCATACTAATCCAGAGGCATTATTTCATTTGGTAGAGGGTATTCTTGTTCATATTGCAGGAATGCTTGTGTTTTTAAACTAGGGTCATATCTGTATTCTACATCCGTCGCAGTGAGAGAATTAGCCCATTGTATCCATCTTGGATGTAAGGCTTTAGCATTAGGAACTCTTGCCTTTGTCGCAGCCTCTAAGGCTGGTACCGGAGTTATGACAATTATTAATTTCCCCTGAGCCAGTGCTCTTTTTCTCACTACAGCGGTCTGTACTGCTGTCAGAATCTTTTCTGTAGAAGCAAAATGCATTTCAGCGTTTGTGTCCAAGTGTGATTTGTATGCTATGAGTACTGTTTCGCCTTCATGGAAGGTTAGGTAAGTATACCCCGATTGACCCGCTATAACACGGATCACCAGGTTGCGGACATTTACGCGTGTCTGCAAGTGTTTTGAAGCTATCATGTCAGCTTGTAGGGAATGAAGGATATTTGTGTGTTCCTGTGTCCAATGCCTAACTGAAACATTAGGTCTTATTAGGTCGTAGAAAGGTTTTACTTTTTCTGCGTAATCTAAAATGTATGTTCTGCCAAAATTTAAAAATCCCAATATGGATTGTAAGTTTTTCAGCGATTTAGGAGGTTGGAGCAGCGCACACTTTTCTAAAAAGTTAGCTGCCAGGCTTTTTCCTTCACTTGATAGCTCATATCCCAAAAATAGGACATTGAGGTGGGCTATTTTTGATTTTTTTAAATTAAATTTGTAGCCCTCAGAGGCGAACCCCAAAATGATGTTGCTCACCCTGGTCAAGTGATCCTTTAAATCATCATCCGTCAGATAAATATAATCTACATAGCACAATGCCTCTTCATCCAAATTCTGAAGTAACTCTGTTACCCTAGCGGAGAACAACCCAGGGCTATTCTTATACCCTTGGGGGAGTCGACAAAATTGACGCTGGGAACCTAGCGCTGAAAATGCTGTCAAATACCTGCTTTCAGGCGCTATATTTTTGCAGAAAAATCCATTTGAGATATCTAGTGTTGTTTTGTATTTTTTCCGCACAATGTTATTCATCAATGCGGCACTGTGTGCATTTTGTACTGCAAATGTTTTAGTGCATGTGTTCAGATGTCTGTAGACTAGACGGTATGAATTATCAGGTTTCATTATGGGAAACAAAGGATTGTTCATGGAGGAGGTGCAAATTTCAATTACACCTTGGTATTCAAGTTGATCTAAGATCTCCCTGACCTGTTTTTTCGCTTCTTGTTTTATTGGGCACTGTCTCTGTGGAGTTGGAGTAGTTTTTACTGGGATTACATGGTGAGGTGACTCAGCATCCCACCCAACATGGTTGCGATATAGTGCTGGAACAAGGGCCACCGCCCACTCCTGCGCGTATGTGTGTTTTAAGTATATTGGAATGAGGTCAGAAAAGCTGGTAAAATTACTGTTTCTCCCTTTGGGCAATCCATTACAATTTCAGGTGACCAATCTTTTTCAGCTAAAAGGATGTCATAGCCAAAAGTCAGGTTCTCCCAAAAGAGACCTTTAATTTTTCTGGGTTTGTCCCCCTTCATCTGGAGTGTTATTTCATGTAACCTATATGGGACACTTACCCTTGTATCAGGTGTTCCCACCGTGATATGCTCATTCAACCAGAAATTCCATCAGGTTCTGGCGAGCTATTGCTACTTCTGCTGCGCTGTCTAGCATCGTCAGAGCCCATTCCCTGTTCAGAAGTTGAGTCCTCAGAATTCTGGGCATGTCAAACTTTGAGACCTGCTACTTTCATCTTTTTAAATTGAGGTTTTGATTTTGGCTTCTCTTCTTTTTTGGAAGTATAATCAGAAGTGTGTGGTGTGTCTCTGGACTTTGTACGCTCTTGTCTGTGTTCTGACCGTCATTCTCTCTTGGAGTTTTTTGATGAACCCTGAAAGGAATAAGAGGAACGTGTATCAGTATCCTAATACCTGTCAGGTTTTTTAATGTTATCACGGTTCCTAAGTTTGTACCTCCTTTCGGAGGGCTCCTGTTGAGGAGACCCACCCCTGGATTGCGATCTATTCTCCCTATACTTTTGTTTTTTATTGTTATTATTCCATTTCTTCTTGGAAGAATCAGGTGCTTGCTTGATGTTATCCTTTTCAGGACCTCCCATCAGTTGAGGTTT
Source organism: Calotriton arnoldi (assembly GCA_963921515.1). NCBI lineage: Eukaryota > Metazoa > Chordata > Amphibia > Caudata > Salamandridae > Calotriton > Calotriton arnoldi. The sequence continues at coordinate 3,813,892 of CAWUFW010000603.1, forward strand.
TGTTGCTCTAGCTCCCAAACTATCTCTACCTAATTCAGCATAGGTGTCTTCAATAATTTTAGGTAATTCCTGTTCCTGTTGTACAGGAGTGAAATCCCTCAGGCATTGGTGTATTGCCACTGCTGCTGCATCCCCTTTAACATTAGCTAGTATGATAGCTGATACCTGGGCAAAATTACCTAATAATTTCATCCCTAAGTTCAGAGCAGGTTCTGCTCCATACTCATTCTGTATTTGTCTTAATACATCTGGTATTACTGCTAATGACGGGATACCATGAGTTCTGGTATATACGGCAGCGAAAACTGTACCACAAGTGGTACAATCCTCCATTTGGGGAGCTTTCCCTATTGGCAATCAGATTGTTAACATTCTGTGTTTTTCTTGAGGGCTTGTGTGTGGAAATACTGCCTCTAGCTGTGTGTTTTTTTTAGCTATCCAGAATGGCATTTGCTCACGTTTAGTGGGCATTTTACCCATTACTGCGTGTAGCGTTTGTGGTGTTATTTTAGTTGTAGATCCCTGAGTTTGTGTAGCCCTTGTTGGCTGAAGTGTGAGTGTTCTCATCACGAAATGTGTCAGGTTTCTGTAAAGTTTTATTATTTCTTTATGAAGTGGACGTAAGTCTGCCACTGGCATTGAATCAATGTCTGGATGTGGTGTGTAAGCTGCTAGGGCTGGCCAAGTGGCTCCATTTCTTCCAGCTGGACCTAGTCTTACTTTGTCTTTTGTGTGGAGGAGGGAGCCTTTAAACCAGTTTATGTGCTCCTGGTAGGTGAGCGGAACTTCAATATCCTCATACGGACAGTATTCCTCTGGTGTTTCTTCCTCAGTGTAAGAATGAAATGTTTTTGATTGTGCATCTGCTGGTGGGAATTTAACCCATGAATAGAATATCTCTGTGGTATATGATTTGTGTGCCTCAATCACGAATGTGACTGTCCCACCCCTGGCTGAGACTCCATAGTCTGCTAGTTTTAAAGTAAGGGCAGTCCTAACATTTTCTGAAATGTTTATTTCCCCTTCTAGTTCTTCCTCAACTCCTGCACCCGCATGTATTGCTGTGGCAGCGTCGCCTTCTTCATTCATTGTAGAAAAAGTTTCAAGGGAACTGAGATAAAGGTTTTATGCATAATAGGAACTGTATGTCCTTCAAGCTTGATAAACCTGCAGCCAACATGTAGGATATGCCTACTCAGCTGTGGCGGATAGTTCCCTTCCCACTCCAGACGTCTCTGGTGAAATGTGAGTAGGGGTCTCTGAGAATAGCACGACTGAACTACTCAGATTTTACTGTTAAATAAGTACCAAACCAACGTTGGCGGCGCCATGTCGTGTAGTTCCTATAAACCTATATAGGATCTGCGCGTTTAGACAACATAGACTGTGGGCTTGATGTCTAGACTGATTCCGGACACCCCCACTGGGTATGTTAGCCTGTATACCAGCAAGCTCACAGTGCCACTAGAAACCCCTCTTACCAAGGAGAGAATAGTTCTTGGCAACTATCGAACATGACAATTCTGTCCCATCAGGGATCGTGAAAACAGTGCTATACTTTTCGCTCAGTCACTCGTGCTCCCTTTGTCTCCGAGAGATACACAGAATAAACAGTGGGGACGTTTTCCAATAAGCATTTTTTGAACCAGCGTCATTCTAGTGTAAAATAGGTGTGCTGAAACAACCATTAGACAGAAACAGATATAAATGATTAGAAGCACCAACAGAGTAAAAGGATGGTAGATTTCTACCATCATGCTAAAACAATGAATACAGGCAAGTATACAAAATACATGACAGAAATAAATGCGTACGCCTACAATGCGACCCTAACTAGATGTACCTAAGTATACCTAGCATGTATGTAGGTGTAAAGCCAAGAATCCCTCTAGAATAAAGTCAACCCCATTACCTGAAGTGAGAGACTGTGGGACACCGTCTTGGTATCGAGATAGACACCCCGCAAGGGATGTCAGACTACTGTGAGCTGGAGTGTCTGCGTGCAGGAACCTCAGCGTCTCGCGTCAGTGTGTCGGCATGGAAGTCCTTTTCTCCTCTGACTACCTCAGCAAGATATGTGTTTATATACCCACAGGGGTACCCCTCAGGGGTTCTACCTATCTGTGTCATGTCGGACTTAGGATGATGGAAGGAATGACCCTTATACATAGTTATTATGCAGGAGATGGTAGTCCTGCTGAGTTTCCAAGAATCCTCATGCATAATGGATGAGGCTAGTTTTCAGGGAAAACCCTACATCCTGTAAGCAGTATCGTAACTAGCTAAAAGTTCAGTCCCAAGAACTGTTATGTAGTGTAATGGTAGAGGAGAATAGAGGTGAAAGGTTAGGTGACTACCTGAGCCTATATTGGGGTACCTATATGAAACATAACAGCCCCATGCAGAGAAAACCAATTGTAGTTGAGCCAGAACACCAGGAAGGCAGATTATCAAAGGATCCTCAAGGCCTGTGAAGAAGTATGCCAATCACAAATCCCCTCTGAGGATGAAGCAATGGATGCAGACCCAGAGGAGGAAGGGGCTGGAGACCACCTGTCCCAAAAAGTATTTTCTGGTGTATCATCCAGGGCTGGGAGCAAAGAAGGCTGTGCCAGCATAAGCCCTTCTGAACTGGCCAGTGGAGCTCAGTGGCAAGCAATCAGCAAAGGAGCTGTAGACCAAACTGGCAGCCATAGCACTGGAGGAGAAGAAATGTGACCTGGAGGAAAAACACCTGGCCTTGTAGGAGAAGAAGGCTAGTTCAAAGCTCTAGAGGTCCAAATAAAACATTGTCTACAGGGGGGGCACACACCATGCAGTACTTTTTAATGATGTTATGGTTAAACCATCTTTGTGAACAATGATCCAGTGATGCAGCAGTTGTATTTGAGATAATCCATTGTGTAATGATGATCCATGGGCTATGATGAAGTCTCCTAGCTTCTCCCTTTGCACATCTCTCTGAGAGCTGGTAATGTGAGTCTATTTAAAAAGAAAACATTCTGTGTTGAAATTTTTTTGCCACTGGGCCTTGGAATAATCCTTCATTGTTACTGTTAAAGCTAAATGAAAGAGTTGTCCTACTACCATTTGAGGCATTTCCCGAAAGGTATGGGTGCAAGAATGAGTGGAATGTGCACAGGGTGAATTTCCTTAGCTCCCACAACAGCCTTGCAAGCCCCAATGGTGGCATGCCAATGTCTCCTTGACATATCCTTGGTTCACTTTACTCTGATGGAGATTCTGGAGTACAAAGACGTTAACATTTCAGAAAGCAATATAAATGCAATAGTTAAGCAATGAATGCCCAAACCAAGATTATAGGCAAATACTTAACTTTGTATTAGCTAAGTACCACTAAAATGGCTGGGGGATTTGAAACGTAGTAAACTGTAGCAAACTGTAGTAACTATAACTCATGCCCAAAAGTAACTATAACTCGCGCCCTTGCCATGCTCTGCTAATTACCTCATATATTACATTGCTCATAACATGTTCTTTGACAACACTGATAAATTCATTGCAACATCTGAAATCACATTATTGATGACAGCACTCTGCATAGTTGCTTTAGGGCATATTTCAGCAGTTTTGTTAGTTTAAAATATTATGTTTTAACTGACATTTGCACTTAACTGTATTGCCCCTTTACCCTTTGTTATATATATATATATATATATATATATATATATATATATATATATATATATATATATATATATACATACATTATCTACTGGCGGTCGCCAGTAGATAGTTATAGTTACAACCTATTATCCATAGGAAATCCGCGACATTCTATTTGAAATAACTCTCTTGCCGGTTGACGTATCTTCGCAAAATTTTCAAACTTTGTGGGGCGCTCCGGTCCGCTCCTACCCTGAAAGTCTCGGGGATTTGTCAAGCGGGGCCGAGAAAAAGGGGGTCCCAAAACGCGTTTTCCCCATGCAATTTTCCATAGGAAACTTTAGACACGGCTACAGCCCGAACTGCTGAACGGAATTACACCAAATTTGGCAAAGAGGTAGTTCTTGGTTCAGAAAGAACCCTTTTTGTTAAATGGTTTAAATCCGTTCAGTAGTTGCTGAGAAAATCAAAAGTAAAAAGATAGATATATCTATGGCCGAGTAGGGTCCGCGTACCCTCAGCGCACCCTGCGCGCACCGTCCCGATCACGAGCTGCATGTTAATTGGCTGTCAGCTGGCTGTCAACATTCCGATTCAGGAAATGTTGGCAGCCATTTTGTCCCTCGGTAGAACCGAGGGACAGAAACAAGTGCGCAAAGCGCACAAAGGGGGCAGGGTAGAAACACCCTGACCTCTAGGTTTGCTCAGGGGGTCCCACAAGGACCCCCTGTGCAAAAAAAAAAAAAAAAAAAAAAATTTTTAAATCGGCAGGATGCGCGAATCCTGCCGAAAAAAAAAAAATCGAAGCGCGGTCTCCCGCGCTTCTATTGCATTTTGCCCCCGGGTGGCCCAAGTCCCGGGGGCATGGTGGGGGTGGGTATATTGTTTGTATGGGGGCCTCAAAGGGCCCCCAAGCCCCGGGGACCGCCACCCCCGGGGCTTTATAAAAATGGTGCGGGAGGGCTCTCCTGCCCTCCCGCAGCCCTGGGGACCGCCACCCCCGGGGCTTCTTTTTAAATAAATAAGGTGTGGGGGCTCCAGCCCCCACACGCCCGGGACCACCACCTCCCGGGGCACTTACAAAATAAATGTGGGGGTCCATTACGGACCCCCAGAGCCCCGGGACCACCACCTCCCCGGGGCTGTGCAATTTAATGGAGGGGGCCGCGCGGCCCCCTCCTGGAGCCCTTGATGGCCCTGGGGACCGCCACCCCCAGGGCCGGCTCCTGCAGTGTCCCGGGTGCCTACCCCGGGACACTGTAGTTTGCTATGGCAGGACGGGAGCCTCGCGGCTCCCGTCCTGCCATAGCAAACTGCTTTGGATATTGGAAGAGAGAGCAGGGAAACCTGCTCTCTCTTCCAATATCCAGCACATTGCTTTTCCACATGGGGAGCTGCATCTTAGCAGCTCCCCATGTGGAAAGCAATGCCGGCTCCCAAGGGACGCGGGAGCCGGCGGGACTGTGGGGGATTGGGGACCCCCCACAGTCCCCAACGGAGAGGGCCAGCCCTGGGGGATGGGGTCCCCGGGGCAAGTAGTGGCCCGGGAGGGGGCCACGCGGCCCCCCTCCGCAAAAAATAAAAAAAAAACGGAAAGGCCGGCCCCGGGGGATGGGGTCCCCGGGGCCTTAAATGGCCTGAGGAGGGGGCCACGCAGCCCCCTCCAAAGAAAAAAAAAATCGAGGCCATGCCCGGGGATGGGGTCCCCGGGGCCAATACAGGCCCAGGGAAGGGGGCCATGCGGCCCCCTTCCCGTTTTAAAAAAAAATTAATTAAAAAAGGGGTAAGGCCCTGGGGGATGGGGTCCCCAGGGCCCAAAAACAGGAAAAAGGAAGGGGGCCACACAGCCCCCTTCAGAGGACAAAAAAAAAAAACGATCGGGCCCGCAGGCCCCGCCCCTTCCTTCACCACTCTGCAAACGCGCCCCTGGCGCGTTTGCAGAGGGGGAACGATTCCCCTTGAATACTGGGGTCCCTGAGGGCCAACTAGCCCACCAGGAACCTCCAGTATGGGCTAGGGGCTGCATTGCAGAGAGGTGTACAGAGGCCACGCCCCTTTTACACCTCTCTGCAACGCAGCTCTGTGGCGCTTTTTGGATATACCTGTTGGGCTAGTTGGCCCCCAGGGACCCTCAGGATTCAAGGGAGTTAATCCCCCGACTTAAAACGCGCCATGGGCGCGTTTGCACAGTGGTGAAGGGAGGGCGGGACTTCAGGTGACATCTGTGCAAACGCGCCCCGTGGCGCGTTTTAAGTTGGGGATTAAATCCCTTCAATCCTGAGGGTCCCTGGGGCCAACTAGCCCAACAGGTACATCCAAAAGCGCCACAGAGCTGCGTTGCAGAGAGGTGTAAAAGGGGTGTGGCCTCTCTACACGTCTCTGCAACGCAGCCCCTGGCGCATATTGGAGGTTCCTGGTGGGCTAGTTGGCCCCTAGGGACCCTCAGGATTCAAGGGGACTTAATCCCCCAACTTAAAACGCGCCACGAAGCGCGTTTGCACAGATGTCACCTCAGGCCCCGCCCTCCCTTCACCATTGTGCAAATATTCTTCTAAAATCATCCGAAATACGAATTCCGATTTACTCACCTGTTATAAGGAGAGACCTCAGTGCTGTATCTTTCAGTCCAGTACTGGTCCTGAAAAGTAATTTTAACCGTACTTACCAGTAACTTGAATTTCCTTCCATAGGATATCATTGCCTGCTTTTTGCTGAAAAAGTTTCTAAGTGTTGATTTTTGAAACCTACAAATATTCCTCTAAAATCAGCCGAAATACGAATTCCGATTTACTCACCTGTTAAAAGGAGAGACCTCAGCGCTGTATCTTTCAGCCCAGTACTGGTCCTGAAAAGTAATTTTAACCGTACTTACCAGTAACTTGAATTTCCTTCCATAGGCTAACATTGACTGGTTTCACTTGGAAATTCTTCTAAGTGTGGAGTTTTGGAACTTTAAAATATTCCTCTAAAATCAGCCGAAATACGAATTCCGATTTACTCACCTGTTATCAGCAGAGACCTCAGTGCTGCATCTTTCAGCCCAGTACTAATCCTGAAAAGTAATTTTAACCGTACTTACCAGTAACTTGAATTTCCTTCCATAGGATATCATTGCCTGCTTTTTGCTGAAAAAGTTTCTAAGTGTTGATTTTTGAAACATACAAATATTCCTCTAAAATCAGCCGAAATCCGAATTCTGATTTACTCACCTGTTATCAGGAGAGAGCTCAGTGCTGCATCTTTCAGCCCAGTACTGGTCCTGAAAAGTAATTTTAACCGTACTTACCAGTAACTTGAATTTCCTTCCATAGGCTAACATTGACTGGTTTCACTTGAAAATTATTCTAAGTGTGGAGTTTTGGAACTTTAAATTATTCTTCTAAAATCAGCCGAAATACGAATTCCGATTTACTCACCTGTTATCAGGAGAGAACCCAGTGCTGCATCTTTTAGCCCAGCACTGACCCTGAAAAGTAATTTTAACCGTACTTACCAGTAACTTATCTTTTCTTCCATAGGAATCCATTGTCTGGTTTTCAGCAGAAAAGTTTCAAAGTGTCGATTTTCACAAACTACAAATATTCCTTAAAAATCGCCTGTATGACTTAAACGCATTTTTTCAACTGTTTACAGGAGATGCACCAGTGCTGGATCCAGGATCCAACACTGAGTAAGAAAAAGTAACGATAAGAGTTTTTACCTGCTAAGTGAATTTCCTTCCATAGGATAACATTGGTGATTCTATGAGGAAAAGTTTCTAAGTGTCAACTTTTAAAATACAATAATATTCCTTAAAAATCACGACTGTAACCAAAACGCTTTTACTCAACTGTTTACAGGAGATGTCCCAGGACTGAATCTAGGATCCAGTCCTGTGGTTAGAAAAGTAATCCATAAAGTAACCAATTGCATTTAACTAGAAATTCACATTGAGCTGAATGTTGCATTGTGTTTGAAAATGTGTTGCCCATTGCAACAACTGTAACTACTGTACTTAAAAGTCTATTGCCTATGTGCTAAGTATTTAAACTAAAGTAATTCATTCTGAGAAAGTATTTTTTGTAATGTAATGTATAATGTAATTACAATGTAATTTAAAAAATAAAATATGTAAAAGAAATTGTTGCTAAAAATGTAGTAAATCAGTATGAAAAAAATTAATAAAAAATTAATACATTTAAAAAATGTCATTTAAAAAACCTTTGAAATTCACTGAAAAAACCATAGGTTTCAGACACGTTATAGTTAGAAATTAGCATTTAAAAAACCTTTGAAATTCACTGAAAAAACCATAGGTTTTAGGGACAGTTATAGTTACAAATTAGCATTTAAAAAACCATTGAAATTCACTGAAAAAACCATAGGTTTCAGATATGTTATAGTTACAAATTAGCATTTAAAAACCTTTGAAATTCACTGAAAAAACCATAGGTTTTAGGGACAGTTATAGTTAGTTGGACATTTCACTCGTACAAAACCCGTGAAATTCCCCGTTATAGTTAGTTCAGCTAACTATAACTCGCGCCCCGCAATGCACTGCTGATGACGTCACATATTACATCACTCATGACATGGTCAGTGACATCACTGATGACATCTCAAATGACATCACTGATGACATCATCCACGTGATAATCTGATGCAGCTCCTCACACCTTAATATAACCTTTGATACACCCAATCTAAATTACAGACTGCCATTCGCAAAACTATAGACACTCCAACACCAATAACTACATACCCACTCACTGATTCTTAGGTCTACACACACACATCCACTCACTCACCCGTATGGTCACTCAGTACAGGACTATCATATGCACTCTTACTCCTATATAGACACTCAAACACCGCCACTCATCCATAGAGGTACTCACACACCTAGTCAGTCATGCAAATAATTACACACACTGCCATTTACTCACCTATACAGTTATACACACACCAGCTCACTTAATCATACAAATACTAGCACATTGTTACGCTCTTATACAATCACTGATACAAGCACACACTCATCCATACAGCCACTATCACAATCACTCACTCTCGCTTATAGCTATTTATATACTCCAACACACATTTATACTGGCTTTCACATATGTAGTTACTCACACATGTACCACTGGGACATACATTCACTCACTAACACACTCTTACACACACTTACCCACCCATACAGTCTATCACAGATGCACTCTTGAAACCATCCACCCAGTGAATCACCCACTCACACATCTATGCACAGAGTCGCACACACCCCACCCACACAAACACTCAGGCACCCATACAGATACTCAGACAACCAATCAATAACTCATATAGACACTCATGTAGCTATTCACAAACCCATGCAGCCACTTACACAGCAACAGACAGACGGATACAGATATTCACCCAGTTTAGTCACTAACCCATGCATTCAGTAAGATACGTTAAATCACTCACTTATAGAGTCAGTCACGCACCTACTAAATCATCCATACAGACACTTACACACCCACTCATTCTTCAATACGTCTTTTCCTATATATATTAAAAATATTTAAACTTTACAGAAACACACAGTCACTGGATGATGTCATCAGTGATGTCATTTGAGATGTCATCAGTGATGTCATCAGTGATGTCACTGACCATGTCATGAGTGATGTAATATGTGACGTCATCAGCAGTGCATTGCGGGGCGCGAGTTATAGTTAGCTGAACTAACTATAACGGGGAATTTCACGGGTTTTGTACGAGTGAAATGTCCAACTAACTATAACTGTCCCTAAAACCTATGGTTTTTTCAGTGAATTTCAAAGGTTTTTTAAATGCTAATTTGTAACTATAACATATCTGAAACCTATGGTTTTTTCAGTGAATATATATATATACATATATATATGTTTATACATACATACATATACAAAAAAAAAAAATATATATATATATACATATATACATATATACGTATATCATCACCACAGAGACGGTGGGCACTCCGGTCTCATTTTAAATTGATATTTATTGTGTATCACAACGTGTCACCCTGGCTGACATACGCGTTTCGGCTCCCTGGCCTTTATCAATGTCAGCACATTGTTCTGATCTGACAAATTAAATATCCCCATGACATACAACAAATTTGAAAAAAGCTAAACATAAACATAGGACTCATTCCTCAGATCGTCTTCGTACTAGGAAAACGTATATGTATACATGGCCAACATTTTAAAATGATTCAACTTATACGCAGGTATACTGTTTTTCAATCAATGTCATGTTTAAAATCCTTCCATACATCCCGAAAACTAACTTATTAGAAATGTAGTGGCACTTAATCTCGCCATCATCAATCCCTATTTCAATTGATCATATATTTCTAGAGTCTGCATTGACTGCTTTCAACATCGTAACGTGGCCCACACCTAGCTTATTATGCCCTGAATGGGCCTTCAATTTAACACTGTAGTTTATTTAATGTCCGAGTCCTCCATTTAAAATTAATCAGAAAAATTCCATTCGTAATTGACAATTCATTACGTCGTTCTCAAATATAATAAAGTGCAGAAGTGCCTCACAGTGAAACCATCAAGGATCACCAGGATACAATGAAAGTTAACATAAAGTGCTCAAAAGACATATCTAATTTTCATTGGTTCCTGGGGATCCTTGATGGTTTCACTGTGAGGCACTTCTCCACTTTATTATATGTGAGAACGACGTAATGAATTGTCAATTACGAATGTATATATATATATATATATATATATATTCACTGAGAAAACTATAGGTTTTACAGACGTTATAGTTAGAAATTAGCATTTAAAAAACCTTAGAAATTCACTGAAAAAACCATAGGTTTCAGGGACGTTATAGTTAGCTGGACATTTCACTCGTACAAAACCATAGAAATTCCACTGTTATAGTTAGTTCAGTTAACTATAACTCGCGCCCCGCAATGCACTGCTCATGACGTCACATATTACATCATTCATGGCATGGTCAGTGACATCACTGATGACATCACTGATGACATCACTGATGACATCATCCAGTGACTGTGTGTTTCTGTAAAGTTTAAATATGTTTTATATATATGGCAAGGTGTATTAAAGAATGAGTGGGTGTATAAGTGTCTGGATGGAGGATTTAGGAGGTATGTAACTAATTGTATAAGTGACTCATTAAACATGTCTTACTGAATGCATGGGTTAGTGACTAAACTGTGTGAATGTCTATATCAGTCTGTCTGTTGTGTAAGCTGCTACATGGGTTGGTCAGTAGCTACATGAGTGTCTATATGGGTTATTGATTGTTTGCTTGAGTATTTGTATGGGGGACTGAGTGTGTGAGTGGGTGGGTTGGAGGTGTGTGACTCTCTGCATAGATGTGTGAGTGGTTCATTCACTGGGTGTATGGGTTCAAGAGTGCATGTGGAAACAGCTTTATGGGTGGGTGAATGTGTGTATGGGTGTGTTGGTGAGTGAATGGATGTCTCAGTGGTACATATGTGAGTAACTACATATGTAAAAGGCAGTATATGTGAGTGATGGTGTATATAAATAACTATATGTGAGACTGAGTGATTGTGAGAGTGGAATATATGGATGAGTCTCTACTTGTTTCAGTGATTACATAAGAGACTAACTATGCGTTACTGTCTGTATGAATTAGTGAGGTGGTGTGTGTATAACTGTTTAGGTGAGTAAGTAGGAGTGTGATTGATTCTTTGCATGACTGACTAGGTGTGTGAGTAACTCCATGGATGACTGGCGGTGTGTGAGTGTCTGAATAGGTGTATGAGTGCATATGATAGTGTTGTATTGATAAGTGACTGCATGTATAAGTGATTGTATAGGTGAATGAGTGGATGTCTATACAGACATAGGAATCAGTGAGTGAGTATGTAGTAACTGGTATTAGTGTGTGGATGCTTTCGAAAATGGTAGTGTGTATTTTACAGTGGGTGTATTAAAGGTTATATTAGGGTGTGATGAGGTGCATCAGATTATCACGTGGATGATGTCATCATTGATGTCATTTGCGATGTCATCAGTGATGTCATCAGTGATGTCACTGACCATGCCATGAATGATGTAATATGTGACGTCATGAGCAGTGCATTGCGGGGCGCGAGTTATAGTTAACTGAACTAACTGTAACAGTGGAATTTCTATGGTTTTGTACGAGTGAAATGTCCAGCTAACTATAACGTCCCTGAAACCTATGGTTTTTTCAGTGAATTTCTAAGGTTTTTAAATGCTAATTTCTAACTATAACGTCTGTAAAACCTATGTTTTTTTCAGTGAATTTCTAACGTTTTTAAATGCTAATTTCTAACTATAACGTCTGTAAAACCTATGGTTTTCTCAGTGAATTTGAATTTAAAAAAAAAATATTAAACTACTATTCTGCTATTTGTCATTAGTACTATTTTTTCTCACTTTTCCACTACAGAAAAGAAAATAAACTGTAAAATTGTTGTGTAATGTAATATATTTCACAAATTACACTGTTACTTATTAAATAATACAACATAATATAACATTTTCAAAACATATTTTTCTCCCTTTTTCTGCTGTTATCAGATTCTACATAACTTCACTATTCACAGTGATGTCAGTGTAGTATCATCATAAACAGCTGGGGAAAAAAACAATCAACTAGATTGTTAAAAAAAACAAATGACTAACTCTTACAACCACAATAACAAATTAACACAAATAACACATCCAATACTATTTCCAATTTCTAAATGTTACCTTTACTGTGTACTTTCTCTTGACATTTTTCCTCAAGGCCAAATAATGTGTGGAATTTTCTTTTTTTTAAATCATCCAGTATCAATTCCTTAAAGCATCTTCCCATTTTCCCTCTAGGCCGAATAATGTATCTAAAATTTTTGTTTCAGAAATATCAAGTATGAGTTGGGTAATTCATAAGGCAATCTCGGTTTAATTTCCAAGTGTGTATCGTTGCAGTGACTCCAACCATTTTTGAATTTCAAATATACAGTATAATGTCCACATGTGGTAGTACCTCCAGCATGGAAAACAATAGCCAGTGTTGTGAAAGTAGATACTTGACAAGCAAGAAAAATTTTAATTTTCGTTTCCACTTTTCTTCCATTTGGTCTACTGCTTTGTAGCATTAAAATTACATATTTTCCATATCTTTTTAGGCATAATGTGGATAACATTTCTGATTGACAATGAGAACATTTCATATCATGATTTGCTTCTTTTACTAATTTCGGAAAAGGTACAGATTTGCAGTCAGGTATTGTTAAATATAGAAATCGTTCTCTGTCAACTATAGTACTAGAAGTTAATGAACACTGTTCACATTTGTGATCCCATTTGTAACTGAGTCCAAATAAACTCTCAATCTGGATTCCTTCATCTTCTAATACTACAAACATAACCATCAGAAACTCTTGTGCATCTTGTTGTATATTAGGACTGAACGTTAAAGATCCAGTACATGTATCCAAGAGTTGTCCAATACCAGAAGCAGTATGGATCTTACTTCTGTCAGTCCTCAATTGTTCAAATAAAGTATAAAGTGCAGAACATAATCTTTTTTCCTGACTTTCCATAATTTCACCATACAGATCGTCTAGATAAAATATAACGTTTAGAATAACATTACCATAGCAGTTGACACCAGAAGCATTTTCTAATTGGTATCCCACAACATCATCACTTGTTTCTATTTTCTGTTTCTTTGCATCTTTTCTCTTGAATTTTTTTCTGCTTTTCAACCACACTTGATTCATCAACATGTTTGCGTTTTGAACACACAGCACGTTTTTCATAAATAGGATATTCACCTAAAGTTGGTGCATAAAGTCTTCTTAAACGATTATATTCTCTTACACAATTTACATCAGCACTAACCTTATTTTCATCGAAATCAATTAAATACAAACCAGACAATGTTCTAACTCAAGATAATGCAACGTATGCCATTCCCTCTTTAAACACAGTTCTTCCAACATTTACTAAAGCATTATCTACACTTAAACCTTGACATTTATGAATGGTTATTGCATATGCTAAACAGAAAGGAAACTGTTTTCTACGAACATACAAGTCTTTTACCAGCAAAAAATGTACAGCACAACGCCCAATTTGTTTCACCTCTGCAATCTGATCAAATTTAATTTTCAAGAATTCAATTGCATTTCTGTTTTGATATTTTACAAATTCAACAACTTTCCCTATTGCTCCATTCACTAAACCTTGTTCTATATTCAAATTACGCCTCAAAATTACCCGACAGTTTATACATACATCTAAAAAAATTCTAAGCCAGCAGTTTTTGATACAGACTTTTCCAAAGAATCCAATTTAGTCTGTAGTTTATTTGAAAGAAGAATTGTTATTCCTTGATGCTCGATTTTATCAATAGCTTCAATGTGAACTATTTCTTGATTTTCCAATTTCAGAAGCTCTTGATTAAATGTATAACACTCTTCCAGTGTAGGCATTAAGCAAAGTATTGACTTTTTTCTGCAATGTTCTTGTACAGTACTCCTGCTGGTGTGTTTTCAGTTGTAAACAAGTTCTTTAGTAGACGACTTTGTAAAGCTTGTTTACCATGTTTGCTTAGAACACCAATTCTTACATCTTTCAGAATATTTCCATAATCTTCATCACTTGCTTGTCGCATATTCTGAGTGAGTTCTTTATATTCAAAATTTAACCAGAGATTCACATTTCCAATACTTCCCAAAGATTTCCTAGTGTCTTCATGTAGAAGAGTTTTAAAGACTGGTTCTCCTTTTACAGGAGTTAGTTGTAGCAGATCTCCAAAAACAATTAAATGTTTTCCTCCAAAGAGAACGTCGTAATCTGTTTTTAATACCTGTTGCATTCTTAAATGCACGAAAGCAAGCATTAAGTTTGAGACCATGCTCACCTCATCAATAATTAAAAGTTTCATCTTCTTCAGCACTCTTGACACTTCATAAGAAGCTTCTCCAGACAACTTCTGATATTCTAATTTATTATCATGCTCAACTGGTAACATTAGTAATCTATGCAAAGTAATTCCTTTAACATTGTGCGCAGCTAATCCAGTTGGAGCTGTTACTACACAAGATAAATGTGAACCAGTAGTTTTTTAAGATAACTGGTCAAAACTTTAATTTAAAAACTTTTACCCATTCCAGCTTGACCACTGATGTACATCAGAATAGGTTTAAATGATGAACATACAAATTCTTTTTTCATGCAACAAACCATGTTCTATCTGTTCTCTCACTTGTACATATATTTCTTTCTGTTCAATATTTACTTGTTCTTCTAACTTTTCCATTGTAATATTCTCCTCTTGTGCTTGTTGCATTGCAATTTCCACTTCATGCATAGCAATCGCTGCTTCATTTTCCACTATTGGTTGTCCAAGTGGATCTTGACTACATGGACCAGAACTTTGACTATCTTGAGAACTTTCATTTGCAACTTCAGCTGTAATAGTCTTTTCCTGTTCAACTTCATCATTCAACATTTTTAAATATGTAGGGAAAATTGAACATGCAATGCTATCTTTACATGCATTAAAAGAATCTTCGTAGCAGTCAAAATCTACAAGTAATTCACTTTCGGTACGCCATGGTTTGAACAGTTGGAGAAGTGCTAAATAGTAAAATTCTCGCTTGTCTGGAGTTTCACAACTGAGTTTCTTGTGGTTGATAAGGTTACCTTTTGTGTGTTTTACTAAACATCCATGACATCCAAGTACTGCATATTTTCCTTGTTTTAAATTCTGTTTAACATTTCTTTTGAAGCTGTAATGTTGAAGTACTTCACACCGACATAGCTGTTCCAGATGTCGACTCCTTTTCGGATAGTATGTATCCAACATATTAGTTTTAAGAATTTCTGTACTGTCTGGTTCATTTGCTGCTAAGTATTCAATTTCTTCTAATGATTTCAACACTCTATTTCGTGAGCAGGCAAGACCTAAACTTACCCAAATGATCCCTCGTGATTTTGAATATAAACTTGAAGAGGACAAGTGGTCTGAACATTCATATGATCCAATTTCTCTGTGGGAAAGCATTTTCAAAGTAAAGCTGTACAATTTTTTGCTAAGGCTTTTCTCTTGTGCAATTTCTTCCCACATTTGTTTCATCTCGGTTTTTTCTGATTTCGTTATATATGATGTAACGTAGCGTGCAACAGCAATTGAGTTGTCTGCAACATACTGGATGTCCATATTTGCATTCCACATTTTTAAAATAACCGGATTGTAGTCATTAATATACTTTGACAGTTCTGTTCTTTTCAAGTTGTAGGTATTCTTTGGAGATTTGCGAGTTATTGTGTGCCTTACAGAAGAAAAAAAAGAATTTACTCTTCCTTTAGAAATTACTGGACATGGAAATCCAAACCGACTCTTGGTATAAAATTTTCCTTTGGACTTGTATTTTCGTCGGCAGTACTTTCCACAACGGTGACTTTAAAAACGTAAAACTTGCTGTCTCAAGCTTCTATCTCCTCCTTCTCTTGGAATCTCACATGTCACATACTGTTCAATGAAAGACAATACTATTTCATCTGAATCAGTTCCAAATTTAGGTGCATCCTTGATCCACAATAGCATATGTATATGAGGAGCATCTCTCACTTGGTACTCCTTTCTCCAAAAGAAATCGGTAACTTCTCCAAGAGGTGGATTCTTTTTATTGCAGATGAAAGACATCATAGCTTGAAACCTATGATTAAAATATCTGCACACATTTACAGGATCCAAAGAACACAGTTCTCCAGGTGTCTTCATTTCAACATTCTTTATATTGGAATTTGCTTCTCGTAGAAATTCAAGCAAATCTTCCCATGCATACTCTGCACAGCTAAGTGTCACAAACCATGTTGGTGTACTTAAGTTCCGTAACATACACTTCAGTTCTCCATAATGACGATACCAATACTCATTTGTTCCTCATTGACATGCGATCAAATTAATTAACTGTGCTTCTAAATTTTCATCTGTTTGTTGAACTTTCTCCACAAATTCTTTCGCTGAAAGAAGTGATTGATGAACTCCAGTTTTCAGTATGTGGTTCACTGCATAGGACAGAGAAGACAGATCACTTTCAAACAAAAGGTGAAATATATATGGTATACACTGCCGGAATCTAGGATCTTCAGAGTATAATCTTGCTGAGCGATATTCTGAAGTTGGAATATGTACAGGTCAGTCATCATATCGTCCACCTTCTCCAGTAGGAAACAGCTGTGGAAACAACGAGCTTCTAAGCTTTTCTCCCATACACTCATTGGAGTTCCTTTGCTTTTTCATTTGAAATAACTCAATACTGTTTCCTATTACTTCTTTTGAATGTAGAGGACATATTGTGTAATGTTCATAAATCTCTTCACTCCTTGACTTCTCCACTTTCTCTATTTCACCACTTGAAATTTCAGATTCATCTTCCAAACTTATTACCTGTTGTTCCACATTTACACTCTTATATTAAATATTATTCTCCACAAGATATAATGTAGCCTTTTGAAGTTTTTTAATATCCACAAATTCTTGCCATATTTTCCGACTCTTTGTTGGTACTCCATTTACTAGAATGACTACTGCTTCATTTTCATCTTTGTCTCCACCAACAATTTCAATATTTTTCTTAAAATCAAAAGGTAAGTACACTACTCTTCCTTTCAGCCCTCTTTGTAAGTCTGTTGGTGGCAGTTTACCTGTTTTAGGCTCCATGCGAATTATAGTTTGAAATGGATGAACAGATTGAATTAGAACTGACTCATATGTATTCAAATCTGCCAGTTCCTCCGGAATAGCTACTAATTCTAACTTATTATGTACTGCTCTAGCGGGCATTTTGTTCTCTTCTAATTTGTTATAACAATATTTACAAATACGTTGATCACTGCCTAACTCAAATTGACCTTCCACTAACAAGTAAGTTGCAAATTCTTTCCATTTATCATTATTCTTCTTTTCAAATTTCAAATACAAATCAACATTCCTAGTTTGAATTTTATAATTAGTACGTCGACAACAAACACAAACATAGTTTGGAATTTGAGTGCACACTATGTTAAACTTCCCAATTTCTTCTTCAAACTGATCAATTATAATCACTTTCCCATCTTCTTCAACATCTGTAATTGTCAACTTTTAATTTATATACACTGCTCTTCTGAACCAAAATATCGGAACTGAATATCATCACACTTTTTTGTACATCTGATTAGGACCGTGTAAAAGAGCTGTATTTAGTTCACCTAAACATAATGCAGGACTTTTACATAGTACAGTTTCCTTACAAACTTCCGCATTTCTGAATGGTGTACTGCTAACATCCTTAAGTGATGAAAAACATTTTTACACACTTTTCTTGAAAGACAAGCCAGAGAATGCCCATGTTTCTCAGTATATTTTCTTACATTATAAGGATCAAGTGTTTGTAACAACCTAATCTTCTGTTTTACACTTTTCTGTGTATATTCTCATAACAAATTTTGCATTATATCAATAGATTCCTGTTGAATACTACAAATACTGCTACAACCCCACTTATACACAGGAGCTTGTGTGCGTTTCCCTTGCATTTCTTCAGCTATTAACTGTTCTGCACTAATAGTAACCATTTCCTCTTTTGCAACAGGACAACCATTCTGAACTTCGTAGCAACGGCCTCCAGTATCAAATGCAAATGGTAAACTATTTTCTTGGAAGTAACTCTCTTCATTAAAAAAAGGTTCACTATTAGATGTATGTTTCCATTTTCCACTGAAGATTTTACAAAAGTTGCTTCTGTTCACACGTCTTTTTTTTACTTTTGTCTTTCAGAATCTTCATTGTTTTATCCAACACTTTCATCCTCTTCAAAATGAAAATGAATATTTTTTGTTTTAACTTAAAAGCAGTATCCACTATGCTTTCAACACGCTGTTTCTGTTTCAATTGCAGCACTTTCTTTTTATATTTGCGGCATCCTTTTATTAAATTCTGAATTACTCTATTTCGAAAAACTCTTTGACGAATTTCTTGAAATTGTTTTTGTCTAAGGGTAACAAATACTCTTTCCTTATCATGTTTTTTTTTCTTGCAATTTGAAGTTGAAGTCTGCTTCTCCTTACTTGAAATTTTTTTATTTTTCCTTTGTGTGATGTTATTTTCATTAAATGTTCGTAGTACTTTTTTTAGAAATTGTCTAGTGTTTTTACCAGAAGAAACTATTTTTGTAGTACTCTCATTTTCTTCTAATGCACATTTTTGACTTTTCTTTAAGTAGATTGCCTTTTTGTTTTTCCTTTTTTTCAGTTTTTCTAGGCATTTTCAATTTTGAATCCAAACAAAATAATTTTCTGCGAATGAAAAAAAAGTTTCAATTATTTGTTATATCTGTTCAATATGTCAAAATAATCACATACAATTATATAAGTTCCAGTGGCGGCTTGCAGAGGAAATTCTGCATGGTACTGGAGCGGAATAAGGGAACAGTAGGGTGGCAGGTAGTGTCATCCGAGATACAGCACATATTTATTAAATTATTTAGATTCACCTTCCCATTTTATATGTGACTCCACTACCTCCTACTTTTCCCCTCGCCCCCCACCCCACCCCCCGTCCCATGCACCCCACCGTCCCACGCCCCTTCCTCTGCAACCCACTACAGATAACTTTGTAGATACTATTTTGTAAAATTGTTATCTGTATACTTAAGAGTGATATTCTCAACTAAATGGCACATGTAAACGTTACCCTTATTAGTTTAACACTTCTATCGGCAACTTAGCAAGCATAACACTGCACCATATTAGCAAAAATATGGTACAGGCTTACATTTCATTGTGGATGTACATAAGCAAGTACAGATCAACTGTTAGACAGCAACAAAAACCACCGACATGGAGATGGAGAGGGGGGAAAGATTAAGGGACATAAGGGAAATTTACCCCCCCATTCACAAGCCGGTGTTAACAGCCCACAGCACCAGTATATCCGTGATAGCAGCCTCAAAAACCATCGCCACAGACGACCCTCGCAAATATCGCTAATGAGATGCAGAGTAGGTGTTCCCGTGACAAAAGCAGAGACAACAGCACACCTCAACATTCACAACGCCCAGCCACATCCCCGATAAAAACACAAAACGGGCGATAAGGCGTGTTAGCACCAGGAAATTTACACCTGCTCTGACCTGGTGTAAAGTTGGACGGCAGCCAGCACCACAAAAGGAAGCACAGCCCAGGGCCACATCCAAAGGGCAACAGATGCAATGGAGCAACTCATCATGCGGCCCGGACACCCAACAGGGCCACAACACCCACCGCCAACACCCCAGGACCCCATCCCACACCCGGAACACCCCCACCCCCGGCACCACCCCCAACACCGGACTAAGAAATTGCACACCAACACCACCAACCCCAAAACAAACATCTTGCCTCATGTCGCACAAGCAGCAAAATAAACATACATGCGTGACCAGAAAATGGAGAATCAGTCATACAGCAATGCAACCACCAACACAAAACACCACACAAGCAAAAGCAGAAACAACCCCTAGGATGAGTCCTAGCTGCTCCCACTGGGCAATCCGTAGCACACAGCCCAGTAGACCAAATCCAAGACAAGATGGTGTGCCATGCGCGCAACAAACGAAACAGAGGGAGAGAGCGACGGAGAGAGACGGAGTGAGATAGCACAAGCAGCGCAAGGACGCACAGGCACCTGGCGCCACATGCCATAATATGTGTGTGCATCGCCATCTGTACACCATGAGCCCAAGGCCGTGTCCCAATCTCAGCGCCAAAGCCACATCACATTCCCAAAACAAAAGTAGTAGTGAGACAAACATCAGGGATGAAAGCACATTTGTCCCAATGCAGAAGCCGGGAGGACACCTGCACCTCTGACCTTGGTCCCGAACGCGCCTGGAACACCCTGATAGAGATACAATGGCAGATGGGGACGACTCCCACACCACGCATTCCGCAAATAAACCATCCGACTTATCCACAGCCCACACATAGAAGCCCCTGCCTGTGGTACCCCCGCATGGGAAGGCCTTGACACCCACGGAAACAGCAACCCATGTCCCACAACGTTGCACACACATTCAAATTATTGCTCAGAGCTGTGGCATATCCTCCACACAACAGCCGCAGTCCAGAAGAGTGCCTGTTCACGAGGCGCACCAACGCAATGGCAGGCCATACCGGGCACATGCACAACACGCGCCATGTGGAACAGTACCGTGCACATATGCTGCATTTACTGGGCGCACTGCCACTGGCAGTGCTGCGGATCAGTTACAGGCTCAGCTTCCGCATTGCCCATGTCAGCTGCGTCCAGCCCTGGTTCCACTGCCGAACATGCACATTTGAGTGTCCCATGGATCTCTGCCTATCCAACACAACTGTTGATGAATTGGACTATGACTTGTGTTTGCGCCCCCTGTTGGATCACGAACAGGAGTGTAACCGAGACAGCCGTGCATGGGATGCCTTGACATACTGCGTATGTATTGGTAGTTGTGCATGGGAGATGGCACAATTTCTCGTCTGCAGTGACCACATCGAGGCGCTTCCCTATTGGGCTGTGTTGCGGATTGGTGACACGGCGTGGGCTGAGCACACCTGCCCGGACCACCTAATGGATTGGCTCAACCTGGTATTCCTTGAACACGACAACGACGTACTATTGGAACACATTGCACATGAAGCTGCACGGGCATTCATAGACGAGTAACTACGTACCTGCAGCCACATCCTATTGCCACCCACAGCACATGGCCCAACAACTTGTTGCACAGTGGGGATTGCTCACATATCCCACCAAAACAGAGCACACGTCTCCCGTCGGTCGGGCTCTGGATGCATGTGCGTGGAATAACGTGTGTGCACACACACCTGTCCAAGGCGACGCAGGTCCATGGTCCGAGCAACACAGCGTCGTTTCGCAATGTTGCCAATTGGGACACACTGCTGGGTGAGAGCACACACATGGCGATGTAGCACGACATGCGAACCTGTCGGACCCTCACACCTGATCACTGTCAGCAGAGCAGACAATTGCCACACCCCGGAGGCAGAGCACCATGCAGACCCCACGTACAGTCAGTCGTGCCCCCTCACACGGGGCACTGTGCAGACGCCAAACAACACATGACTCGTCCAGCAAGGCAAGGTGGGCTGTGAGCGTTGCCATATGTGATCAATATTGTCCATTTGAGCCCCAACATCACCTGCCCCTCGACATGTACCCATGCTGCGTGTAAGTGTCTTAAGCATTTCCGTGCCTGTTGTGGCCGCTGCCTCATCCGTACTGACATGCACATGCCAATAAAGCCTATGCCACTCCACTAGTGTCTAACTGTGAAGTGTGTTGTAAAGATTGTCCACTCGTGTGCCACAATGAGCCTCGTCCCAACACAGGGAAGAACTGACTGTCGCATGTGCAATGGGGGTGTATCCCTTTGGCAAGCTCCGCCTCTGTGAGCCAGACATTCTTTTTGCATAGGTGCTGGACGACATCTGATGCAGCCCCATCACCTACGCAGTCTGATGTGGCAAGGGCACACAGCCATGCAGCCATCACCCTGCCATACACACCGGACACAGAACGCGTATGAGGGGAGTTTTGTACCACATTGCCTTGATTGCTGATGTTCTGTGATTGCTATGTGTGTGGGCTGCATTGTGGGGGAATTGCCCCTGCACCTCTGATTTCATGTAGCCTTCTCCCCTTCAGATGGGGTGCCTTTGGATTGTGTGCTTTTCGGGCCTGTTTTGCTTTTGACTTGGGTGATGTGTGCTTGCGGACTTATTTTGTGGCCTGGTGCATTGTTGGTCTGCTGCGTGTATTGTAAGGCATGGGTTGTGGTTGCACGCGGACACGTCGGAATGTGACCTGCTCCTTTGAGGATGTGATCCGCACTTGGCTCCGTCCATGTCGCTTCGTGGGCCATGTCATTTTCTTTGCGCAGCTCCTATGCTATCCGAAATGCAGTGTTACTTGCATAGTCAGTGTGGGTCACGGATCTGCTGGTTTGCTGGATTCAGCATATGTGCAAGGGTAGGTTGTGATATTGGTGATAGGGGGGGCACTCTGTCCACATTGTAGATGGGGCCCTACTTGGTGTTTGGATGTGTGCTGCAGTGTGCCAAGGCATTCAGGGACATGTTCCAGGGTCATTGTGGGTGTACTGTGTGCTGCACAAATCAACGACGTATCTGATTTACAAAACTACATACTAGTTTAAACATAACAAACTATACTGCTTATTTGTTACCTCTATACCTTACTCCTAAAACCATGTAATCTTTCATAAACATATGTTACGTCACTTTTGTACCATTGAAACTGATTACGACCTTTTCTTTACACTACAGATCCCATGAACATGCTAATAAAGGTATAAGTGCTATTTTCATACTAAATAAAGCTCTCTTACTTAATTTTTCTATACACTACTGTTTGTTGCAAAAAATGGGGATGACACATGAGGAGAGGAAACGGAGGTGTAATCCCTAAACTTTTATTGTACCGTTCCTTTAATATACATATATTGAGGGTTTTAAGTGGGATGAAAAAAAATGCGGGTGTCTAAAAGGGGTAGTAGTGTTCAGCACCGTTAACACCCAGTCCACTTAAAGTCCTGCGTATATTCAGCACAGAGACACACCCTAACAATTTTCATCACTTATAATCACAGTTAGTTTACTAGTGTGAAAAAATCGTATAGAAAATTTACTAAGAACATTTTTAATTGTTTTTTATCTCTCACACATTTATAAAATATCTCTTGTAAAGAAACGCCCCTCTCCTTATACTCAAATGTACCTTACAGTAAAAAAGTGACATCACAACCTATCAATATGTAATATTTCCTACATAATACAGTGCATTTTTATACCATTGAAACTGATTGCAACATTCTTTATATAGTACAATTCTACCAATATGACAATAAACCTATAAGTGCTACTTTTTTTAATACAAAAAGCTGTATTAGATTATTTTTATAAACAGTATTGCTGGGGGCACAAAATGGTGCTGCAAGGTTGACAGAGTAAATGAAGGTATAATTCCAAACTTTTTATGTATCGTGCATTTACTATACGTATATTAACACCTTTAACTGGGATGAAAAAATTGGCGGCTCTCTTAAAGGGGTGGTGGAGCCTGCTACTAATAACACCCGGACCACTTAAACGCCTGCGTATATTCGGCAGAGGAACACACCGTGAGAATTACTATCACTAATAATCACATTTACTTTACCACTGTGAACAAAATCGTACAGAAAATATACAAAGAACATTTTCATTTATTTTTTATCTCTCACATATGTAAAAAAAAATGACTTCTGAAGAAACGCTCCCTAACAACTTAGATTTCCTAAGAACACCCAAATGCAAAGCCTCGCAGTACCACACCAGCCTTGACTGACATTGAAATCTACCTCTCAGTGTAAAAAATGAGACCACAAACTGTGCACATAACATTTCTTCTTTTTTTCCATCTCTGTTAACTTAATAACACATGAATTTTCTACTGTGACCCCTTCTCCACTATTTCCAGACTGAGCATAATTTCCAAACGTGCGACATTCTGTTTATCTCGCGGAATAGATATACAAATCGAAATTAACGCTACATGGAATTTCCAAACCCATACAGGGCTATATTCACAAGAATGGCGATAACATTATCGCCGCTTTAGCAGCAGGAAACTGCCGCTAAAGCGGCGATAATGTTATCGCTCGTCTTGAGAATATGGCCCACAGTCTTTTACAGATAACAACTTACACTTTTTCTTTGCGAAAACTCCTAAACATATATAAAGTACTTGTTTAACAACTAGTTACACATTATGCATATTTTAGAACCAACAAAACACCAGACTTTACTAACAATATGTTATTTAGAAATAAAAAATACTTGTAAAGTTAAAAATATCGTCTCAAATACATAACCACTACTACAAAACACATAACACACCTTCTTAATTTCTAATTTACCTTCGTAGTTGGTATGCAGAAGTCAAATCTCACAAACGCATGCAATTCTTTTCTTGTCACACAGTACATGTAATGCACCGCTTTCATCAAGAATGGAACCAGTAATGGCACAATTTCCTGTTGCTCCACACATAAATACATGTAAAGAACAAATCAGAATAGTTCCTTTTTTTTTTCGATTGCAAAACCTCTCTTTATTGGTTATTTTTGAAATTTCCATATAAACACTTTTTTAAGGACACATACAGGTGAAAAGTTCAACGTATTGTATCAACACTTTCTAGAACATTCTGCGACACATTCAGGTTAAAAGTTCATCATTTTTTTAAACCAACTGATATTTTTTTTTGCAACATTTTCTCCAACATTTAACGGCGCGTGGAGGTCAAAAGTTCACCATTCTTTCAAGTTTGAACTGCACCTTCCAAATACAATTAGCAGGTGTGGTTGAGTTGAGCAAATTTCATCCTATAATATGTACTCCACGTATAAACTGCTTTTTTATTAACCAATCACGAAGATGCTTTTCATCAAAACTAATATACACCCTACTTTTTAGGACACAATACATTTCATCTCCCAATTGGTTAAGGTTTTGTATGTAAAAAAAAGTTGTTCCCCATGTTTAAACATATCTCTCATTCTACAAATGCAGTGCATGAGCTACAGACATTTATCTATATCTTCTAGCCATACCTTCAAAATGCTAGTGTGGATTGTAGGACATAGCTATGTTTTCTGGTGCAAGAGGTATGCAGAACAGAGACGTATTGACTTAGACCTAGGTTTACAAAATGTGCACATTAAATGGTTTGCACAGAGAGGATTGAACTGGCACCAATTGCTCCCTTTGGTTAAAACCTGTTTGCATCTCCAACACCCTGATCTCATGATTGTGCACTGTGGTTGTAACGATCTAGGCACATTGACTGGGGTAGGTTTGGAAATGCTTATGAAGGACACCTTTGGACAATTGATGTTACTTTTGCCTCAAACTGTCTTTGTATATTCCAATATATGCCAAAGACAGAAGTGGAAATGGTCAAACCAATTTTGTCATAAGATTGAAAAATCTAGGAAGAATGTCAACAAAGCTGTGTCTGCATACCTCAGAGACCATAGAATGGGGTCGATCTACAACAAAAGCATACGTTTTGATATGGCTGATATCTACAGAAGTGATGGAGTACACTTCACAGATGAGGGAAACCGAGTTTTCCTGATTAACCTGAAGCTGTGCATTCGCACTTACATGTAGCTCCAACTAATAAACACAAGGGCTCTTTTTAGAGCCGCCTTATATTCCCAATTTCGGCTCGCAGAGTGTCATCTGCGGTTCAGCTAGCAGAGGGACACCTGCGGGCCGTTGGGCAGGCTTGCAGAGGAAGAGCTGTGGCCTGTGGGCTCAGCTCGCAGAGGGAGACCTACGAGCTGTTGGCTCGCAAAAGCACAGCACCGTACTGGCTCGCGGAGGGAGAGCTGTGGTCTGACTTGCAGAGGGAGACCAACGGGCCAACAGGCCTGCTAGCAGACACACAGCTATCAGTTAACGGGCTGGCTCGCAGAGATACAGCTGCAAGCCCTCCGAGCTGCAACCCGACGGGCTAACTGGCAGAGGGAGAGTAACGGGCCTACAGGCCTGCTAGCACAGACACAGCTACGAGCTAACGAGGTGGCTCAGAGAGGTAGAGCTGCGGGCCCCACGACTCACACACAGAGCTGCGAGCTGACGGACTGGCTTCTAAAGGCATAGCAGCGAGCCGGTGATGTGGGGAGAGGGACCGTGAAAGGGGTATATCGCACAGACAGAGCTGCGGTATTTTTTTAGTTAGAACTACGGACCTACGACTCGCAGACACAGAGCTGCGACCCGACGGACTGGCTTCTAAAGGCATAGCCGCGAGCTGATGATGTGGGGACAGGCAGCGTAAAACGAGCTAACAAAGTGGCTCACAGAGGTAAAGCGGGGGAGGGAGCGTAAAAGGAGTATCTCGCACAGACCTGGGGATATTTTCAGTATTGGCCCGCAGAGGTAGAATTACGGATCCGATTCCTTTTAGAGGGAGAGATGCGAGCTGATGGACTGAGTCACAAAATGGCTGACAGCTCGCAGTCGCACAGCTGCGAGCCGACGGACTGGCTTCTAAAGGCATAGCCGCGAGCGGGTGATGTGGGGAGAGGGACCGTGAAAGGGGTATCTCGCACAGACAGAGCTGCTGTATATTTTTAGTGTTGCCTCGCAGAAGTAGAACTACGGACCTGATGCCTTGTAGAGGGAGAGTTGTGAATAACAAAATGGCTGCCAACACTTCCTAGTTTCAACAGTTCGCAGCCAATAAGCCACAAGCTCGTGCTTGTAACGCCTCAGCCAATCAGATGTCAGAATTCTCAAATATCGATATCTGGAAAATGTGATATTTCTCAAAAACTACTGAACGGATTTACCCCATTTAAACAAAAGCGTGCTTTCTGGACCAAGACCTTTCTCCCTGCAAAATTTGGCGTAATTCCGTTCAGCAGTTTGACCTGTAGCCTTGTCTAAAGTTTCCTATGGAAATTGCATGGAGAAAACACGTTTTGGGACCCCCCTTTTTTCTTAGCCCCCTCTTGACGAATTCCCCCAAACTTTCAGGATAGGAGCTGACCTGAAAAGAGGAACTTTTTGGAAAATTTCGTAAAGATTCGTCACACGACGCCAAAGTTATAAGCACATCAAAAAATGCTTATCCTATGGAAACGTGGTCCTAACTATAACTATCTACTGGCGACCGCCAGCAGATAATATATATATATATATATATATATATATATATATATTTATGTATATTTATAACATATATTTTCACTGAAAAAGGGATGTTATGGTTGTTAGGTGTGATAAATTGACTGATTTTGTTTGAAAAAAAACTTGGAAATTCACTGAAAAAAACAAAGGTTAAAGTGACATTATAGTTAAGTGAAAATGTCAGTGACAACATAACATTTTGAACACCAGTTATAGGTAGCAGATCAAACTATAAATTGTGACTCCCGCAGTGCACTACTTATAACCTCAAATATTACATTACTCATGACAACTTCTATTACATCATTTATGACATGACTGATGACATTTCAAATGACATTCTTTTTTTAGAGACAAATTCTACTGTTTTTTATACAATATTTTGTTACCATATGTAAAGCCAATGTGGCGCAACCAGGTCCTGTGGCCAACCCCATGCCATGCACGACCGACCCCCTGCCCAGGGTAGGGGGTCACACAGCCCTCTCCCCAAGCCACTATTGGCCCCAGAGACCCTGGGGCCCTTTGTTTTTAAAAACAGAAGGGCTTTGTGTGGCTCCCCAAAGTCACTATTGGCCTAGGGCACCCCATCCCCCGGGGCCCGAAATTACATCAGTGGGGAGGGGGCGCATGGTCCTCCTCCCTGAGCCTTCAGAGGCCTCGGGGACCCTTTTCCGGGGCCATATTTTAAATATAGGGGAGGGGGGCACGTGGCTCCCTGTTCCCTAGGCTTAAGAGACCCCGGGGACCTCATTCCCTCAGGCCAAGTACCTTACTATTTGGAAAGGGTGACTCATTGCCCCCCTCCCCAAGCCTTAAAAGGCCCCAGGGACTTCATCCTCAGTGCCCATAAATCTTCTATTAGGGGAGGGGCACATGCCCCCCCTCCCAAAGCCCAAATGGGCCCCATAGACCCCATCCTCTGGGCCATTACCATAATTAGAGGGAGGGGGTTTCGCAGCCCCCTCCTGAACCTATTGTGGCCCCGTGGGACCCCATCCTCTGGGCCTTTCTGTGATTATAGGTTGGTGCGCGGTGCCATTTGAGGCATCTGTGAATTAGCAAGCTGGTGGCCACAGGGGAGCCCCAGGGCCCCCGCAGCCCCAGACGGCATTGCTCCCACCTGGTGGAAGCAGATATTTTTGCATGCTTCCTCAGGGTGAGAACAATCTGTGTTTCCCTGCCCACTGGAAGTCAAAAGATATACAAGTATTTTCAAAACTTAATGTCTCAAAGCTGCTGAAAGAATTTACACCAAATTACAAAAAGCACACTTTCTGGGCCAAGATCTAGCTTCCTGGGAAATTTAGCGTAATTCCATGTAGCGTTTTTGCGCTAGCGCTGTTCAAAAAGGTCTATGGAAAATGCAAGCAGATTTTGTGTTTTGAGACCCCCTTTTCTCACGGCCGCCACTTGACGAATCACTCCAAAACTTTCCATGCACAAACTAAGCAAAAAGTTGAAATTTAAAAAAAAGTTTCATAAAGATTCATCAAACAGTGCAAAAGTTATTTGCAAAACGAAAAAAGCATTTCCTATAGCAACGCTGACCTAACTATAACTACCCTGTGGCCAAATGAAAACAAGTGTGAGTACTATTTATGGCGGATGGGGGTTAATAAGGTTGCCTGGTTGATATGCCGACTGATCTCACAGAGACCCCGAGTATTAGCTGACCCGGCTTCATTTCCGTTACGCCACCTATGCCCCCCAACTGGTGTCAAGTCCACATTTTCCTACCTTTTATATCTACCTCACTAGAAAGACCACCTCACCCCTGTCATCTTTACACTGTTGTCGGAACTTTAGACGTTATTTATTTTTCCTATACTTTACATTTGTGTTCTTCTATGCTGCATGATACTGTAGGAGGAAACCCAACACCTAATGTTCAAGTACATGTACACATATCAGTATACTTTAACGCTGTAGAGTTTACATCCACTCTGAATATCATAACACCACCAGACGACAGCTCTGATGTGCCTTGGACACTATTGACCACAGTATGATTACTGGTGATCGGACTGTACAGATCTGTATCAACTAACAGCACTCTTCTAATTAGATCGTCACGTATCTTGTGATGTGTCATGTCTGTGTGACTGCTGGATCCACCCAAGCCTACTGTTATTCCCTCACATTGTGTAAGCTATGTGTACAATCCATATAACATGTCATGATGCCTACAGTTAGATGTTGTCTCTTCTCTCCCTGGTTCTACATACTACAGTTTTATGTGTTAGGTGATGGTTTACTGTGTTTGTTGCTGAGCTAGAACCAGGATGCTCAGTCATGAGTGACAGGGCACTTTATAAATACCTCCTACCATAT
The DNA here is from genome assembly GCA_963921515.1 of Calotriton arnoldi. Taxonomy (NCBI): domain Eukaryota; kingdom Metazoa; phylum Chordata; class Amphibia; order Caudata; family Salamandridae; genus Calotriton; species Calotriton arnoldi. Next base: position 3,843,636 of record CAWUFW010000603.1, read on the forward strand.
CATATCAATACCGTCTTGTTTTATGTATGAAACATGTGAATACTTTGATATTTTCAGTTGCCCAATTGTATCACAAATATCTATATACCAATAAATCTTTTGTTCAACAAAAGTAATATGTCAATTCAACAAATCCTTTTTTGGCAAGACGATTAGCTTACGTGCAATTCCTTAAACTCACCAAGCTAATCCTATTGTCTGTTCATAGTACATTGTTTTTTAATATGTGTGGTGTCATGAGCCAAGTTTATAATATTGTGTTTCCTGTGAAATTTCATTGTCACGTCTGTAGAAGAAAGGAGCACTACCCACATATTTCGAGGAAGTGTACTGAACAAGATAGATTATGTTGAAACAGATTTTCAAGCTGGTCAGACCACTTTCACTCTGCTGCCACCTTTTGGCTGTACATAGCACATTGGTTTTTTAATATGTGTGGTGTGATGAGCCAAGTTTAAAATAGCGTGTTTCCTGTGAAATTTCATCGTCACGCCTGCACAAAAAAGGAGCTCTACCCACATATTTCAAGGTAGTGTACTGAACAAGATAGATTATGTTGAAATAGATTTCTAAGCTGGTCAGATCACTTTCACTCTGCTGCCACCTTTTGGCTGTTCATACATCTTTAAGACATGTACTTCCATGTGGCCTCATGTTGCTTTTATCTGAGACTCCTATGGTTTGCAGTCAGTGATGGACATTTACAGATTCAAGTCTTAACATTCAGCCTGAAGGAGACTCCTCATTTGTTTACCAAATTCTGGAGCCCTTATTTCATTGAATAGTTTAAAAATGTGCATAGCGTTGATGCAGCGGAAGCGGTGGGCTTTTTTTATCATCTTATGTCCCACACCAATTACTTAACACTAACGAAAACGTAATTTTAATGACGGGCCCATAAGTCATTATTATTCAGTTAGCAGTATCAAAAGGCCCTCTGATGGATCTTTGGTAGAGCTAAAAGGGACTAAGTAATGAAAGTCGGAGAGCTACTCTCTCACGAGGACCTGTAATGAAAGAGTAAGCTATACATCAATAAACAACAGTAATATGTAAATTACTCATAACTCATAAATAAAGACAAACACAATTCTTTTTCTATATATTTTCTCTTTGTTATTCAAAATCTGAATGGTCAATCACAAGTGCAGAGTAAAATGTAATCGCTTAGTTCTCAATGTTACAGGTTAATTCCACAACAAGCATAACAGTTTAAATTCTCAAAATCATCAAACATCAGGTATAGAGGAGAGAGAGAGAGAGAGAAAAAAAACATCTGCATAGACAGTTCTCTTACGAATTTTTCGAAATGAAAATACTAATGCACAGCGTGCAATTAGTCGGAAAGGCTAACCCCAAGGCCGTTAGGGTATAGCACGAGCAGCAACACCAGCTGATGATGTGCAAAGTCTTTAGAAAAGACTCTTGGGATTTCGCAGGATAGGCCAGCCAGAGTGATCAAGAATCAGCACAGCATACAGCATACCACAAACGCAAGGTCAGCTCACCAATATTGTGAACGAGCCGATGACCACTTTCCCACAGTCAATTTTTATAGTACAGTTCTTCTCTATCTCTGATAAAATGTTTCTTTTACAACTCTCTACAAGCCTCTCCATTGGACAATGACTATAGGAAGACAGTCTCCTGACAATGACTTTACAAATATTTTCTAAGCATGCTTTGTCTAAAAATTGTATTACTTCCTAGAGAGGAAGAGGTAGAGCTACAGCTACATTTGTACATAAATGTTGAAACAGTTTCATCTGAGCCTACTACATTCTTTGCCTAGACAGGAAAGAACCTATAATGTTCTATTCAGAAATAAAGTAATATCTACATTCTTAAGGAAGCGTTTGAAACAATACAAGGACAGGAGCACGGAAGCACATCCCCTATCATTTCTACAGCCTACAATATTTTCGCTAAAGAGAAAAATCATTTCTAAAGCCTACATGAACTTTCACGAAGAATAGAAAAAAATTCTCATGTTTTAAAGCCAATTCCTGCAGTTCAGGAAACATAAAACATTCAATTAGACAGACAGGATGAATCTCATTTAATTATCAATTTTTCAGTTATACTTTCTAATTTAACACGATCATGTTATTATTCTTCAGCTAAATGAGTCACTCTACCAGTTTAACTATACATTTTGTGTTGTACACTTTAACAGTGCACATACTAAAGAAAATCACGAAACCTATCCACACATTTTATGTCATATCTTGTAAAATAATGTGTATTTTAATGTTTTGTCTTCAAGCATTAGTATTCATTAAACATACACACAGGTGGATTTCATTGAGCAGATTTTATTTTCAAAAATCATGCTCCATCAGCGTTATAAACCTATTATTGAGAAATCAACTTCATGTAGCCTGGAGGGGGGAGTGGTGCATGTGCTTAATTCAGAGGAATACTAATCTGAATGTATTGATGATAATAGATTCTCGTATGGCAGTACTAAATTGTAATGTTCCCTGGCAAAAATTACATCTGAAGCCACTGTATGTCTTGCAAAATATCATTTGTCCCCCTGGCACCTAGGATTCTGGCAGCCCAATTTCATTGCCACATCACAGTGGCAAGCAACATCTCTGTAGTTGTCTCTGGGCATGTTGAGTCTCCCCTGAGGTGTCCAATTACATTCAGCAATCCTGCTGTAAATTGACCCACATGCTAGCAAGTGGGACGAGGTTATCACTATGGGCTTTGTCTGTGATTCGATTGGTGGCAGAGGCAAATCAATCATCCAAACGTTGACATGCTTTACGTACTTTTGTATTTTGCTTCAAGGTTCCAAGGTTATGCAGTCATGATTAGAATGGATAATCCATTTGCTCAATAGAACATCAGCCACCAAGTTAGCACATATTCCTGGTCTATTGCAACCATAGCCAAACGTGTGAGCCTGGAGATGTACATCCTTTCTCTTTGTGGTAGACATTTTGGGGATCAAGAGCATCTGGGCTGATATTCTTAATCAAGTATACCCACCGCTTCAAGATTTCTCACTCAACGAATAAATGAGAAGACTGTTTTTAACAGATTCAGCTAGCCATCGCTGGTCTTTTAGTTCCACTGTTGTGGTTAATCAGAACCTGTTATCTATCCATTTTTCTGTTGCTGTAGCAGGGGACATCGGTCATGGGTGATTCAGCGATAAGTGATAGGTTACATATAATTCAGTGGCCACAGGGTCTTTTATTTGCCAACCCCAATTCATCTAATCTTTATGTTCTCTATGTGACAAGCAGCAAGAATTCCAAGGTAATCGTGTTAATGTCATTTTGATAAAATATGACCTTATGCCCCAATCTGTCTGGCAGGGGCACTGGGGCAATCAATCTCTCTTTTTCTATCTCCTCTTAGGTAATCCCTCAACATGGAGTTTGAAAGGAAGCAGTTATTATGCTGTGGCCCCTCAAAGAAGGTGTCCCACACAATCCCCCAGCCCAAATGTCATTCCATCTTGAAATCTAATAGCATGAACTGATCTTTTTCAACCTGATAGTCCACAAAGGGATTTTAGGTGCTCTCCTATAATTCTATATATATATGTGTATGGTACTTTTATACCAATAACAATAGCCAAAAGGCAGCTGAGCATTATACATGGCCAAAGACAAGTATAAAGTCAACACATTATGGGAGAGGACGCTGGGTTGTGGATGCTGACTGTATTGGGATGTAGTGTTGTTTAAAGAGGTGAGTCTTCAGCTGTCTCCTAAATACCTCTTAGCCTGCTGGCTGGTGGAGTCCTGGCTGCAGGTGTGCAGAGAACTACTGGAGATGGTCAGCTTGCTTGCAAGATAAGTGGGTGTGCTGTCCGTGATGGCTTTGTAAATTATGCAGCTGGTTATGAAAAACGAAAGGGGAACCAATGGAGTTCCATCAGAATAGTGGTGATGTGATAAAATTTCTTCAGGACCTGGATGAGAAGTGCTGTGGCGTGTAGGATTACCTGAAAGGGGGCCAGTGTGGAGTCTGTGAACCAATGGAGCAGCGTATTACAAACTTCTAGCAGCAAAAGTACTTGAATTGCAGTTTTGAAATCACTTCCTGGAAGAAACAATTTGACTTTCCATGGAAGAGAGAGCTGCTACCTGGCAATCTTTGTGTTTTTGTCAATGTGTTCCTCGGCGGTGAAGTTGGTGCCCAGGGTGAATCCATATGTCTAAGCATTCGATTAAAGTTAGTGTTCAAAGCCATCAAGGCTCATGTGATTGACCCAGGTGTGTATTGTTTCTTGTTTGTTGAAATAACAGGAATTCTTGCTTGGGCCAAGCTTCAGGTAGGTGCTGGACATCCAAATTTGGATGATGTACAAGCAGTGTTTGAGGTGTTGGATGTCTGAAGCAGTAGAGACTTTCAAGTAGAGTTGCATATCATTGGCACAATAGTCAATCATGATGCTGTTATTTGTGAGTAGAGCACCAAGCTGCTTCATGAATTAAGGAACCCTGGGGAACTCCACAGCTGATAGGGATATTTTATGACCTGAAGGTGCCCATGTTAAGAAACTGGTGTCAGTTGGAAAGGTAGAAGGAGACCCAATGAAGGACATTAGCGATAAATTCCATTCAAAACTCTAGGGTGTGTATGAGGATGGGGTGGTCAACAGAGTCGAAGGCAGCTGAAAGGTCCAGCAATATCAGGAAGCAAGGGCATCTTCATCAGTGGTCAAGAGGGTACTGTCTATGATGTATATGGTAGCAGTCTCAGGGCTGTAGTGTGATCTGAACCCAGGCTGGTAGTTGTGCAGGAGATGGTTAGCCTTGATGTGACCCTGGGGTGGAATATAAACTGCTTTTTAAATGATCTTACCAATGAATTGTAGGAGAGTCATGGACTGGTAGTTGGCAAGGTCATCAGCATCTAGTGTATGTTTATTGAGGAGTGGGAGGATCTGGCCTGTCTTGAGAGCTTCAGGAATGTTCCTCAAGTGAAGGAGACATTTACAGTAGTAGTTATGTGTAATCCTAAAAATATTCTAGAGTTTATGCAAGAGGGCCCTGATTTGAGGTTAATATGGTCAACACTCAGAACGTAGGCAGTCATACATTCAGACAGGTGTAAGGTAAGTGTAGTGGAGAATTATGTTTAATAATTCTTACCGTCCTTTTGGCTTATTCTCATTTTAGGTGTGCCCTGTGCCTAGTCTTCTGTATACAGCCTTACAAAATATCCCATTTGCCCATAATGTGAACTCATTGTAAAATGTCTTTCCTGATCATTATTTTAGCATCCATCACATTGGCACACTAGCAGGGAAGCTGAATCTGTTACTCTTTTCAAAGCTGTGTTTTAATTTCCTTCTGGATTCCCATGGCATCAGCTAAAGTTGCTGTTAGATTTTAATTTCCATCTGGTTATGGTCCTTGCATAGCTTTCATAAATTCCTGATTTCGTGGATGTGGATTTACTCTATCCTATATGTGTTGGTGGAATGGTGAATAGACGTCTTCATACGTTAATGTCTTTTGATATGTCTAATGCATTATTAAAGGCCACAGAAATGAGAAGCCCAGACATGGGTCCCTTGCTCACTTTGCCACTGGATTCAAGCTAGCCTGGCTGATGAGGGCTGTTAGCCCGAACCCGGTCCCAGTATGCTTGTTTCCGGTCCTGGGAAGACATGGCTTGGCAGTTCAGGCTGGACTGCTCCCATGAGGCACAGGGTCAAGACTGATTTGCATATAGCTATGTCTGAACTGGGGTGGCGAAGTGAGCTAAAGAATGATGATGGATTCAACCCAGATCTGTGACTGGGGGTGAGTGTCTGAAAAGTTTCAGCGTTCCGTCCATCATCTCCTTGTGTTTGCTTTGTTCGCCCTAAGTTGGCAGGGTATGCCCAGACGTGGGTCCCTTGCTCACTTTGCCACTAGATTCAAGCTAGCCTGGCTGATGAGGGCTGTTAGCCCGAAACCGGTCCCAGGATGCTTGTTTCCGGTCCAGGGAAGACATGGCTTGGCAGTTCGCGCTGGACTGCTCCCATGAGGCACAGGGTCAAGACTGATTTGCATATAGCTATGTCTGAACTGGGGTGGCGAAGTGTGCTAAAGAATGATGATGGATTCAACCCAGATCTGTGACTGGGGGTGAGTGTCTGAAAAGTTTCAGCGCTCCATCCATCATCTCCTTGTGTTTGCACAGAAATGAGGTGCCATGTATGGCAACATGGAGTTATTGCATGTCCCACACTACTGTGTTATTCATTGACTGGGCACAAATGTGCTTGCCATGAGTTATCTAGGATGGGTTGACCTTGTTTATATCTGCTTTCTGGATGGAGTGCAGCAGGTTGACTTTCTCAGACATCTGAGTCCGTATTACCATAAGGGTGTTCTTTCCCTGTTTGCAACATGGCACACCTTAAAACATGTGCACTGGGTGCAAACAGCGGCAGAACACCCTATTATGGTTAAAGCGCTGCCCCCAATGCAGCCGCAAACTTGTGCTGCCCTGGGGATAACGCATTCAAGTGAAATACGGAGACGCTGCTTCAAAGTCGCTCCATGTTTCACAGTGCAGGCGACATGCCTCCTGCACTTTCAAGAGGGGAGAGAGATCCCCTTTCAGATGGGTGCAGTGAGTGAGTGCACCCATCTGCAGGGGAACCTCTTTTTGGACACCCAGTTGGTGGACGTCCAGTCTGGGAGACATCCCAGTCCCGGTGCATAAGGCTAAAAATCTGGGCTTTATCTTTGACGATAAACTGACCTTCAAAAATCAGATCAGTTCCCTCACTTCTTCAATTTTTTTCATCTTAAAGATGATTAGGAAACTTTGCCCCTTCATTCCACCGGAATCCGTGAAAATCCTGGTGACAGCACTAGCCTTGTCCAGATTGGACTACGGGAACGTGCTGTACGTAGGTATCCAAACGCAGCACCTTCAAAAGCTGCAGCGTCTTCAAAACGCAGCAGCCAGACTGTTTCTGGATGTCCCGAAATACCAGCCTGTCTCGCACAAATTGAGAACCCTGCACTGGCTCCCTGTGGACAAGAGGATTACATTCAAGTCCCAATGCCTAGCATTTAAGGCACTCCACGGGTCAGGTCCTGAATATTTGAAGAAGCAACTGAAATGGTACATACCGCCTAGAAATCTGAGGTCTGCTCATTGCAAACTTCTACAAACACCCAGATTTAAGAGAGCTCGCCGGGGTGGAAGAAGTTTCCTGGTAGGGACTATTAAAACTTGGAACATGCTTCCAGCCGGTATAAAAAACAGCCCAACACTTCTAGCCTTCAGAAAAGCGTTAAAAACTTGGCTTTTCGTCAATTAACCTTCACTCCTGGGTCTCAGTGACAACTTTGCTGCATTTCTAGGTATGAGCACCTAGACGCCTTTGGGCAGTTGTGCGCTTTATAAATGCTTAAATCAAATCAAATCAATGTCTGGGGATCCATGGGGCCCCTTTTCTCCTCTCCAGAGGGCTGCCTTTAGGAAGCGCATTGAAAGTGCACCACCTTTTTGTGCCGCACTTTCAGTGCACCTCCTAAAGGCATGTTTGCCTCTCCGCCCACGGCGGTAATACAGCATGGGCACAGAGCCAAAGTGATTCCGTCGTTTGCATGGTGCCACATCCCCATGAAAATGAGGGAATGCTCTCTGAAGATAGCGCTGGTGCTACATGTGCGCTAGCGCTATCAGTACTATAGAAAGGGATGCGCTAGCCTTTGCAGCCCCTTCTGTAATATCTTTGTGCCTTGGGGTGTATAAAGCGGGAGCACACACCCGTTGGGACTCCAGGGCACAATGCATAATATGACCCCTAGAAAGCAGCAGCATGTCTCTGTTCAAGCTATGTATGGGTGAGTCTGCTGCTGAAGACTGCTCGTCTCTCTTCATTTGAATTGTGACTTGCTCTTCCTTAATATAGTTAGAGACTGTGTTAGACCTGACATCCTTAGCACAGTATTCCCCAGAAGTTTTATTTTTGCTCCCCTATTTTTTCTGAACTGCTTTTCGATGGCATTATGAATGGGAAAGTATTTTTTAATAAATTTATAGTAATTAATATTTTTTCGTGATGTTGTGGTTATTGTGTACTTTACCCCTGCTAATCAGGAGTAAAGTGCATGTGTTCTCTCCCTTAAGCATGGTAAAATATGTATACACCTGATTGGCACATTTAATTAAATCCATAGTACTTATACATCCCTAGTAAGTACTTATTCATCCCTAGCATGTACCAAGGGCCTCTAAATTAAATGCTACCTGTGTGGTGCAGCATTCATTGTACCAGCCTCTTAAGTAGCATGGCAAAACATGTGTCAGGGCTGCCACTAAATCCTGTAGTGCAGTTTTAAAGTACCATGTCGACCTGCCAAAATAATCCTTTTTCAGGCATAAAACTTCATTTTTAATGCTAACTCACCCCTAAATTAGTCCCTGATGGCTCATAGGGAAGGTGTACATGGTATTTAAATTGTAGGTTGTGTATTTACATGTCTTGACAGTGAAAAACTTCTAAAGTCATTTTTCACTGTAGTAAGACTATCTCTCCCAAGCACTAACACTGGGTTACAAAGTGATAAAAAGAGATAGAGAAATGCTTCTTGCACTCATCTGAATTGTAATTTAAAATCATATTTAATGTTAAAGTCAGATTTTAAGTTACTATTCTGAAAATGCCACTTTTAGAAAGTTTCCTTTTTCTGCCTAAACCAAATTCAACTTTCTGCCAGTGGCCCGGGTCACATGACTGAATGGCTCTCCTGTGATGTGTTGTGTATTCCACCCAGACATGGGGACAAATAGCCCTTGGGCGAGGATCAGGGTGTTCCTCTCCTGAGCAATATGTCCTGGGGGTTATACTCACCCCTTCCTGAACTTCAAAAAGTAGTCTGAGGGCTGTGCACACTTCCTGACTTCTGAGGCTGACTGCCCTGCCACTGATAAACGGTTCTTATACCTAGGCCTGCCTGCCCTTTGTGACCCAAAATAGTTTGGAGCCAAACCCAGGAAAGGGGGAAGTTTAGACAAAGGGGGCTCTCCCCACCTACAGGCTGGCACTGGTTATAAGAATGGCACTCTCAGGAACTCTTATCATAGCACTCCTGGAACTGTGGAAGATTCAGATGAAGGACTACCCTGTTGCCTAAAGAAGGAAGACTGGACCTGCTTGTCTTGACTCCAGTATCTCCTGAAGTGACACCAAGGGTTATTTGGCTGACCTCCTGTTTGATCTGCATGGAAAACAAGCTTTCTGAGGCCTTCCTTGCAATTACCCAGCTGACCAGCACTAACTGGATGTTCCTGAGCCCCACCGCTGGCCTCTGCTGAAGTGAATCCTGATCTCCAAGCAATGCCCTCCAGATTCTGGACACTCAGTTGACATCACAATGTACTCCTCCAGCTTCAAACATTGGCTCCAGGCAAAAATCCAGATGTTTGGGACTGTTTGCAACTGCCATCACATTCTCCTGGCATTAGCAACAATTGCCACGTGTCCCGCTAACTCAAAGTTCTGATGGCAACCTGCACTTCATGCAAAACAGCGACCACATGCATCTCCCACAAATGCAAAGCTCAAGCAATGACCTGCTCCTCGCATCCACAACAATCTCCTCATCAGCAAGAAGTTCCATCAGCAGCTACTTAAGTGAACTTAAACTTTGACAAGGTAAACTCTTTAATGAGATGAACCTGGTCCCTGTATCTGACCCGCACTCCATCACAGTTGGCCTGAACTTGTGACTTTCACTCAGTCCAGTGGACGAAGTACCCACAAATGGCACTTTGTGCTTGACGCTATTTTCAGCTAAAACTTTTAAAACTCATAACTCTGGTTCCACTGATTGGATTTTTGTTGTTTCAGTGTCGCTTTATTAATTAAATATTACTCTATTTTTCTAAAGTGGCTTGGGAAAAACTGTTTTTGTACCAAGCTACCAGAGGGTTAAGCACTTGTTAATTTAATGACTTTTGGAGTTCACCATGACAAGGATTGTTTATTACTTGAATGGGGCTCTCAACCCTCTCAACTAATAACCCAGTTTCTTACATGCTGTATTTGAAATGCCCCATTAGGTTCTAATTAGGAATTGGTGATAGGGAATGAAGTACTCATCCAGTGGCGTAATGCAAATTGATGGCCCCGCAGAATGTGATGAGGGGCTGAGTCTCCCATAAGTCTCCTCGCCAATATCGGACTGAAGCAGCTCGTCACCATCCCCACCCACAAGGCAGGAGACACTCTAGACCCCATCTTCGCAGGAGGAAACAACATTCACTTCAGTCACACTACGCAGCCCCTCTGGCCAGACCACCACTGCGTCCACTTCTCCTTCTCGAAACCCACCACACACAAGACTACACCACGCCCCTCACGCAGAAACTGGAGCAAGATCACTGAAGAGCACCTCAACTCTGCCTTCAGCCGCACTCCTCCACCCCCCACAACCGACACCAACTCTGCAGCCAACGAACTCCACAGATGGATCTCCGACAGCGCACCACGAAAGCCACCTGGTTCACCACGGACCTCCGAGAATCTAAACGCATATGCCGACGACTCAAGAAAGCATGGAGGAACGGCAAAACCTCGGAAGCACGCACCACATACAGAACCGCCATGCCAGAACACCACAACCTCAACAGATCCACGAAGAGGAACTTCATCCAGGACAGAATCCGCTCCAACTCCCACAACTACAAGGAACTCTTCAACATCATACAAGAATTCACCAAACACCCCAGCAAAACCTCTGATGTCCCTCCCTCCCAGGACCTCTGCAACAAACTCGAATCCTTCTCCCATCACAAGATCAGGACTCTCTACGAAAACTTTGACTAACAGAACCAAGGCACCGACCCAACACCGTCCACCAGCAACGCCACCCAGCCGACCATCACCGCCTGGACCCCTGTCACCACTGAAGACACCGCAAAGACCATGAGGAGCATACACTCTGGAGCTCCACCGACCCCTGCCCGCCCACATCTTCCACAGGGCCACCTCCGCCATAGCACCTGAACTACGACAAACAATCAACTGCACCCTCGAAAAAGGCACATTCCCCGATGACTGGAAATGCGCAGAAGTCAAACCCCTTTTCAAGAAGCCTTCCACAGTCCCAACGGACCTCAAGAACTACAGACCTATCTCTCTCCTCCCCTTCACCACCAAAGTAACTGAGAAGATCGTCAACATCCAGCTCACAAACTTCATAGAATCCAACTCGATGCTCAACACTTCTCAATTTGGATTCCGCAGCAACCACAGCACCGAGACTGCCCTCCTAGCCGCCACGGATGACATCTGCATGCTCCTCAACCAAGGCCACATGGCAGTCCTCATTCTACTAGACCTCTCAGCAGCCTTTGACACCGTCTCCCACCGCACACTAGCCACCAGACTCCATGACGCCGGCATACAGGAAACAGCCCTAGACTGGATCCGCTCCGTCCTTGCCGGCCGAACGCAAAGAATCAGACTCCCGCCCTTCCTCTCCGAACCCACAGAGATCAGATGCGGAGTACCCCAAGGATCCTCCCTCAGCCCCCCGCTCTTCCACATCTACACGGCCCCACTCGCAACCATCGTCAGAAAGCACAGACTGAGCATAGTATCCTACGCCGACGACACCCAGCTCATCCTCTCCCTCACCAAGGAACCCGACATCACCAGACACACTTTCTAGGAAGGAAAGAAGAACGTTGCATCCCGGATGAGCAGCAGCTGCCTGAAGCTCAACTCGGAAAAAAACCAGAAGTCCTCATCCTCGGATCCACCCCCTCCGCGTGGGATGACACCTGGTGGCCCCCCACCCTCAGCAACCCTCCCACACCCACGGACCATGCCCGCAACCTTGGCATCATACTCGACTTCTCCCTCACAATGAACCGACAGATCAACGCCGTGCTTCAACACCCTCCACATACTCAGCAAGACCTTCAAATGGATCCCCCCCGAATCCAGAAAGACCGTCACCCATGCACTCATAACCAGCAGACTGGACTACGGGAATGCCCTCTACACCGGAATCAACAAATCTCTACTCCACAAACTCCAGACTGTCCAGAACGCTGCCGCCAGACTGGTCCTTAGCATCCCACGTCAAGACCACATCACCCAGCACCTACGAGACCTCCACTGGCTCCCCGTTGAAAAAAGAGTAACCTTCAAGCTGCTCACACATGCCTACAGAGCCCTCCACAACACCGAACCCCAATACCTCAATGAAAGAATCTCCTTCTACGCCCCCAAGAGAAACCTCTGCTCCACCAACTTTGCCCTGGCCGAAATCCCCCGCATCCACAGAGCCAGAACAGGAGGAAGATCCTTCTCCTACATCGCGGCCAAGACCTGGTACGATCTCCCCGTAAGCATCAGACATACCCCCACACTGCAAGCATTCAGAAAGAGCCTCAAGACCTGGCTCTTCGGATGAGCCAGAGCTGCCCAAAATCCCCCCCTCCACCCCCAGTGCCTAGAGACCCTCACGGGTGAGTAGTGCGCTTTACAAATCTCTGATTGATTGATTGACAGCTATTCATTGGCTGGGGGCTGAATAGGGCCCCCATTGAAATATTGGTGGCTTCCAGGAGGGTTGGGGGGGCCTGCACTGCAGCCGCTGCAGGGACTGCAGGAGCCTAAGTTATGCCCCTGTGGTCATCCTATAGCTTTTAGTCGAAGTCTACTACAATGTGTTTATCATTTATCTCCCTTGTTGTTTGACTTGCTTTAGTGTGCTGTTCTGAAATCATTTCATTGGATGTATAACGTAAACGACCATGAAGATGTTAAACAAACAGTGGTGTTAACTCTTGGATTATCTTCTTATGACAGTATTTGCTCTTTTCTCATGTGGAGGTTTATTTGAAATTTTATATACATTGCAATCTTGCTGGAGAATTTCCAGCGAAAAAGTAAGGTGTAGGTAAACAATGAACACAGGAGGAACAGTAAGGAATATACAGAGGAATTGGGGGAATAGACAGGAGAATATTATACCCTGATTATTAGGTGTGCAGAATCAGTATCAGCGCATGTTTCATTAAAATTTGCATACATTAAACAGTGCACACAATTACGAGTTGTTTATCACACGTGTAACATATCATGTGCAGAAAAAAAATCATACAAAAATGTATCGCATGTGTATGGTACAACTTGCGATGTTTATCGTTTGTGGGAAAAAATGTCATATTAATGAATGCGGTCATTTAAATCTAATCACAAGTGACTTGTATTGGGGAAATCGATTGAAATTTAGCACACAAAAAAATAACACCAGCCAAGACCAGACGGTATTTTTAAAAAAAACATACATCTGTTGAAGAATAGTTGTGTACCCACCAATAAGTCTGATTACCTTTGCACACCAAATACAACTCATTAGTACACTTTTGTGAATGTACCTTACACACATGACATTACTGTGGTGTAACACATATCCTCATAATATATAATGCAATATAAATGCTCATATTTGTAAAATAAAACAATATTCAAAGTACTGATGCAGAACATTTATTTAAATGTGCAATAAAATTTGCAATTTGTAGAATTATACTGCATCAAAACAAGTGTCATCATTGTGAATCAATTCACAACATGTATTGTCATAATATCTGAGATTCATGCATTTACACACTTGCAGTCAAAAATCCGTGGCACATATAGCAAGCAACTTATTTGAAACAATATAAACAACATGGTCAGTAACCAGTTGTTCGGAGAAGGCTGATTGACTCAGTCAAGAAGTAGTGTATTATGTGTGGCATACCTCAGTTTCCTTTGTGAAGAAGGTGGAGAGATGGACGTAGTAAATGGAATAGATAGAGTCATTATTTCGTGAGCCCCAAATTGTGTCATTTCTTATCTTTCCAGCAGTTGACCAGGATATTTAGGCTGACCCAGCTGAATTCTGTCTATCCACAATCTGACTGACTGATAGTGACTATAGATGCTCTCATGAGGTTCATGGCACGGATATTGGAACACAGAAGACGCCTATGTTGTGCATCAGAATCTTTCATGTGCTGTCGCTGTTCCTTTTGGATATCTCTGATCTTTCTTGAAAGCTTCTACTAATCACTCTTATCCGTCTTCAAGTTTTGTTATGCATTGGCATAACACTTCATACATTTGACCTGATGTTGTTTAATTATGCTGATTTCTGTCACCGATGTGTCCTCATATTCAAATACTGGTGGACTAAAATTGGCATCATTTGTTTGCATTTCAGTGGTGTATTCTTGGTGCTCAATGTCAATGAATTGTATAGGGATAGTTTCCTCAGGTGTAATTAGCCCCTCCACTCCTGTACTGGTTGCTAGTGGTGATATGGCCACAGACACCACTGAGTAGTGTAGCAAACTGTCTTTTGTGACATATTGGTGTTCCCACACGTCCCCTGAAGACTACCTTCTGCTGCAATCTCCATTGATTTTGAAGTGGTGGTGGGTACAGTCGCTGTTTTGTTCAAATGTTTGGTATGTGATGTCAAATCACTCTTAGATTTTTTTAGCAGAGGTCACATTTCTATTTGACATGACATCATCTTCCTGGGCACTGTGGTTGTTTATTTTCTTACCAATTGCAGTGGATGATGTATTACTTGTTGTGATTTCAGAGGTGTATGTTGAAGTGGCAGTTGTCTTCCTTGGTGATACGATCTTAATTGTAGTGCCAGTTGTAATTGGGGATGGGGCACCTGTTGATGTCGACCCACAATTGTCTTCTTCAACCTCGTTTTCAGTAAAAGATAATGTTTTTCTCAGGCCACATATACACATCTGATGTCATGATAGTCAATTAAGAAAACACTGCACCATTACTTAAATAATGAATGTCTGGAAGTACATGCAAGTGAAAATTGTATAACTGTGAACCATCGTTGTTACCATACATATAGTGCCATGGGATTTTTTAACATCAACGTAATCCCTGCAGATGGAAAGGGGTAAGGGAAATTCTGCAAAATACATAGTACATGCAACATGGCTCATGATGTTGTTATGCAATGCTATTCTGCGTGCGAAAGATTGAGAAGTAATAGTCCACATTTAGGTAAATATGGCGCTGCTGATAACATTGTTAACCGTACGTGTACAACACACTTGTGCGATGTACATTATGCATAATGTTAGAAATGGGATCTCTAGTTGGCAAGGGCTTGCACCTTTGTCCAAGTAGGGACCCTTCTTCCTAGTCAGGGTAAGGGTTGTTACACTCGTGAAGTAACCCCTGCTCACCCTCGTGGTAGCTTGGCACGAGCAGTCGGGCTTAATTCAGAGGCAGTGTGTAAAG
Source organism: Calotriton arnoldi (assembly GCA_963921515.1). Classification (NCBI taxonomy): domain Eukaryota; kingdom Metazoa; phylum Chordata; class Amphibia; order Caudata; family Salamandridae; genus Calotriton; species Calotriton arnoldi. Next base: position 3,858,907 of record CAWUFW010000603.1, read on the forward strand.
CATTTGCACATAACCAACAGTAATACAGTGTAAGCACTACAAACGGACACCACACCAGTTTAGAAAAATAACCAATATTTTATATACTCAAGACAAGACCAATTACGACAAAAATCCACAATACTATACTTTACGAATGAATGCTTGATACGGTAATTTCTTCTTTGCAGGAATAGCACAAAAGCAAAGTTCGTACGAGTCGGTAGCTCCGTCCGAGCCTACCGTGATGCTGAAAACCACAGAGTCTAACAGTTCCAGCCGACCGCGTCGATACGGGCCAGCAGAGTCGTGAACAGACTCGGTCACAGTACCTTTCTCGTTGTGGCTGGTACGGAGTGTACGAGCCGGTCGGTGTTCGTCGCGGTTGCGGTGCAAGACGGAGCGATGCAAGGTGCGGTGTCCCTCGATGCGGTGCAGGCAGCGGCTCGATGAGCGTCGTGCAGACGGAGTCGGTGAGTCCAAGGCGTGCGATGCAAGGTGAGACGATGCTCGATGCGGTGCTGACAGGTTGCGATGCAGGCGACCAAGCCGGAGTGCGGGAGCTGGCGTCGGACAGCGGTGCGAGTCGGAGCGGTGCGTCGCAGACGTGCGAGCGGTGCCCCAAATGCGGTGCGGTCACGACTCTTGAGCCAGTTGCAGCGACCTCGTCGGTCGGGTCCGGTTGGTTCAGTGAAGCGATGCGATGCGAACTGCGGTGCCCACAGGTCACGGTGCAAGCAGCGGCTCGATGTTGGCGGCGTCGGACGTCGCCCACGGTGAGACCAGGGTTGCGATGCGAAGCGGGGCGATGCGGTCTGCGGTGCAAACAGGTCACCGGCCAGGGATGGATTCGGTTGACGGAGTCGGTTGCGGTTCCCTTCCTCTGTGGCAACTGAAACAGCGTTCCAGAAGCGGTACCCAGAGGCTTGTGAAGTCTTTGTAGTCCCTGAGACTTCTTAACAGGAGGCCAGCTCGGTTTCAGGCCCTTGGAGATACTCAGCACAAGTTTGTAGAAAGTTCAGTCCAGTCCTTTCACTGCCCAAGACAGAAGCAGCAACTGCAGGCCAACCCAACAAAGCAACAACACAGCAAAGGGGCAGTACTCCTCCTGGCAGCTCTTCCAGCTCTTCGTCTTGGCAGGTTCCTTGATTCCAGCGAGATCTAAAATCATGGGGTCAGGGCCCCAATATTTATATCCCAAATTCCTTTGTTCTCTGAAGGCAGAGAGGCCTTTGCCTAGTCCAAACCAGTTCTGGAGCACTTTGTTGACAAGTCTCCGTCCCTTCTTTCAGTGAGTAGGCCAGGGACATCAGACGCACCACAGGAGGTGGAGCCAGCATTGTGGAGGGAAGGCACTGTCCTATTCAGGGCCCAGGTGCGACCCCTCCCACCCATCTACATGTAGATCTTGCTATTCAGCCCTGTGCTGACTCACCCTGTCTCCTGGCATCCCCCAGCCCCTGTCACTCACACTCCAGACAAGGAATACACAACCTCGCAGAGGCAGGCTTGGATGGTTAGACAAGAAAATACCCACTTTCTAAAAGTGGTATTTTCAAACACAGAATGTTAAAACCAACTTCACTAAAAGCTGCATTTTATCATTCTGAGTCCAGGCATACTAAACTCGAATTTCTACCATGTTCCCGGGGTCAGTTAGGATTATAAGCTGTAATAATCAAAACTGCCCGTTCTGGCCTAGGGGGAACAGGTAGCCTTGCAATAGTGAAAAGCGAACTAGGCTGTAATTCACTATCAGGACATGCCGCACACACCCGGGCATGTCCTACCTTTCGCATACACCGCACCCCGCCCACAGGGGTACCTTGGGCCTACCTTAGGGGTGACTAACATGTAACAAAGGGAAGGTTTAGGGACTTGCAAGTGTGGGCACTTGCCAAGTCGACATGGCAGCCCCAGGCTGCGCACAGGCTCTGCGTTGGCAGGCCCGAGTTACACTTTACGGGCTGTTTGCGTGGGTGGCACAATCCAGTGCTGCAGCCCACCAACAGCATTTGGTCAATAGGCCCTGGCACTCGTAGTGCACTTTACAAGGGACTGACACATAAACCAAATAGGCCAATCATGGAAACACCAATCCATAACGCCTTTTATACAGGAGCACTTGCACTTTCCCACTGGACCGCAGTGAGGAAAGTGCGCAGAATCATTACACCAGCAAAAACAGAGTCAAAACCGGGAGGTCAGAAAGCAAAAAGTCAGGGGAAACACGCCAAAAGATGCCAAGTCTAACACATGTCCCCTCCAGCTGAAAGTAGGGAGAACTACCCAACCCCATTGGAGTTCTCTTCACTAAGGCGGAAGAACCTGGACAGACCATCTGCTTTGGCGTGTTCTGTACCAGGACGGTGCTCCACCGTAAAGTCCATTCCCTGTAGGGAGATGGACCACCTCAGCAGTTTTGGATTCTCACCCCTCATTTGCATCAACCATCTGAGGGGCCTGTGGTCTGTCTGAACCCGGAAGTGAGTCCCAAACAGGTATGGTCTCAACTTCTTCAGTGCCCAGACCACAGCAAAAGCTTCTCTTTCTATGGCACTCCACCTCTGTTCCCTGGGAAGTAGTCTCCTGCTAAGGAAGACTACAGGCTGATCCAGGCCCTCTTCGTTCAGTTGTGAGAGCACCGCTCCCACACCATGCTCTGAAGCGTCAGTCTGCACGACAAATTCTTTGGAGAAGTCGGGTGCCTTGAGCACGGGCGCCGGGCACATGGCTGCCTTCAGGGCATCAAAAGCTTTCTGGCAGGACTCAGTCCAGATCACTTTCCTGGGCTGCCTCTTAGAGGTCAGCTCTGTTAAGGGGGCAACGATGGTGCCATAGCCCTTAACAAATCTCCTATAATAGCCGGTGAGACCTAAGAAGGCTCTCACCTCTGTCTGGGTCTTGGGGGCTCCCAAGCCAGAATGGTGTCAATCTTGGGTTGTAGGGGCGCCACCTGGCCACTTCCTACCTGGTGCCCCAAGTACACCACAGAACCCTGCCTGATCTGGCACTTACTGGCCTTGATCGTGAGGCCTGCACCTTGCAGAGCCCTCAACACTTTCTCAAGGTGCTGTAAATGTTCTTCCCAGCTGGAACTGAACACAGCAATGTCATCCAGGTAGGCGGCACTGAAATCCTCCAGCCCAGCCAACACCTGATTGACCAACCTCTGAAAGGTGGCAGGGGCATTCTTCAACCCAAAGGGCATCACCCGGAATTGGTAATGACCTTCTGGGGTTGAGAATGCTGATCTCTCCTTGGCCCCATCGGTTAAGGCAATCTGCCAGTACCCAGACGTCAAATCAAACGTGCTGAGGAACCGGGCAGCTCCCAACCGATCAATGAGCTCATCATCTCTGGGGATGGGGTGCGCGTCAGTCCTGGTGACGGCATTGAGCCCACGGTAGTCCACACAAAACCGGAGTTCTGGAGTGGCACCGGGCGCCGCAGCCTTTGGGACCAAGACCACTGGGCTGGCCCAAGGACTATGGGAGGGCTCAATCACCCCTAATGCCAACATCTTAGAGACCTCCTCCTTGATGCTGGTTCTGACCCGGTCAGTCAACCTGTAAATCTTGTGCTTCACAGGAGGGCTGTCACCAGTGTCCACGTCATGTGTACACCAGTGAGTAACACCGGGGGTCAGAGAGAACAGTGGGGCGAACTGTCCCAACAACTGGCGACAGTCCCCCTGCTGCTCCTGAGTCTGAGTAGGGGAGAGGATCACACCCTCTACTGACCCATCATGCTCCTTGGTAGACAGGAGGTCAGGGAGAGGCTCACTCTCCTCTTCCACCCCATCATCTGTCGCCAAGAGCATATTCACTTCGGACCTCTCGAAGTGGGGCTTGAGGCGGTTCACGTGAAGGACCCTCAAAGGGTTCCTTGGAGCCTGCAAATCCACCAGGTAGGTGACGTCACTTTTGCGCTCCTTTACCTCGTATGTCCACTTGTCCTGCAAGGCACAAGGTGCCACTGGGGCCATGACCCACACTTTCTGCCCAGGTTGAAATTCAACCAGAGTGGCATTCTGGTCATACCATCTCTTCATTTCTTCTTGGCTTGCTTCTAGGTTCGCCTGAGCGAGTTTCCTGAAGCGGGCAGTTTGGTTTCTAAAGGCCAGCATGTAGCTAAATACATCCTGGGGAGTTTTCCTGGGAGCTGCCTCCCAGCCTTCCTTTACCAAACTCAGAGGTCCTCTGACAGGGTGGCCATACAGGAGCTCAAAGGGGCTGTACCCAAGAGACTTCTGAGGCACCTCCCTGTATGCAAAGAGTAGGCATGGCAAGAGGACGTCCCACTTACGCCTCATGGGTTCTGTTAGACCCTTGATCATGCCTTTCAAGGTCTGGTTGAATCTCTCCACCAGACCGTTTCCTTGTGGGTGGTAAGGAGTGGTGAACTTGTAGGTTACACCACACTCCTTCCACAGGGATGCCATATACTTCGATATGAAATTGGTCCCCCTATCAGAAACCACCTCTCTGGGGAATCCCACACGGGAAAAGATCCCCATTAACGCCCGGCCCACCACTGGCGCCGTCGTTGTCCTGAGAGGGATTGCCTCCGGGTACCGGGTGGCATGGTCCACCAAGACCAGGATGTACCTGTTGCCCATGGCTGTCTTGGGATCCAGTGGCCCCACAATATCCATCCCTACCCTTTCAAAGGGTGTTCCAACAACAGGAAAAGGTTGGAGAGGAGCTTTGACCTTCCTCCCACTCTTACCACTTGCCTGGCAAGTTTGGCAAGACCTACAGTGTGCATCTGACTGCCTTCGCATTTGGGGCCAAAAGAAGTGGGTGACAAGCCTGTCAAAGGTCTTGTCCTGCCCCAAGTGTCCTGCCAAAGGCACGTCATGAGCCAGACCCAGTAGGAAGGTCCTGAAGCGCTGGGGTACCACCAGCACACGGGCTGACCCAGGCTCAGCAACCTTAGGCTCACTGTATAGGAGACCACTCTCCCAGTAGATCAGATGTGACCCGGACTGATTACCAGCTGCCTGGTCTGCAGCCTGCCGCCGCAGACCCTCCAGAGTAGGGCACTCGTTCTGCTCCCTGCAGAACTCCTCCCTGGTGGGACCCCTTCTTGCTGCCAATGGGTCAGCTCAGAGATGTCTCCCAGTTCGGCTACCTGCTCCCCTGTAGGCACCGGGGCGTCCCCCTCGAGGTCCGCCTCCTCCCGGTCCGTGGGAACTTCGGGGGCCGGTTTCCCGCGGCCCCCTGCCCTTTCTCTTGGCAGGGACTTGGGCCACTGTTTCAGGCTCCAAGTCCTTTTGATCACCCTTTCTGGCTGCCATTGACCGAGTAGACACGCATGCCCACTCTGGCAACCCAAGCATCTCCAAGTGAGACCTGAGCTCAACCTCCTTCCATGAGGACTGCTCCAGGTCGTTTCCTAGCAGACAATCTACAGGCATGGTAGGGCTCACAACCACCCTTAAGGGACCTGAGACCCCCCCCCATTCAAAGGGAACCTGCGCCACCATACACTGGCGCTCAGAGTTGTCGACAGCAACTACTTGGTGGAATGCTCCTGGGACTACTTGCTTCTCAGACACCAGGTGACACCGGACTGAGGTCACACTGGCTCCAGTATCTCTGAGAGCCTCTACCCTGTTCCCATTAATGGTCACCCAGGTGCTATATTTCTTTGTGTTAGGGGCACCTGGTTTCCTGGGACCATCTCACTGTCCCCGAGTGAGACAAGGGTCATTTCTGCGGGATCCCCACCCTCCTGTGGGCACCCCTCCTCCCCAAGCGCTACACTAGCCAACATTTTGGATTGTCCACCGGTGGGTGGCTGTGTCCCCTTCGGGCACTTGGGGTCCCCCTTAAAGTGACCTACCTGGTCACATGCATAACACTTGCGGGGGCCGGTCTCAACAGGCTTCCCTGTAGAGACCCCTTTCTTCTTATCACCGGGGGGCTGGGAACCTTTACCCTGGGTACTAGTTTGGGGCCCTTTAGAGAACTCCTGTGCTTTACCCTTGTCCCCCCCACCTTTCTGCTGGGGAACCTGCCCACCTTTGGCTGAGTCTCCCCCAAACGCTTTCTTGTGGACCCTGGTACTCACCCAGCGGTCCGCTTCCATAGCAAGCTTCCTGGGGTCAGTTAGCTTACTATCAACTAGGTGCTGGCGCAGATCTGCAAAACATAGACTAGACAAGTGCTCCCATGCAATCAAGTTGTAGAGCCCCTGAAAATCTGTTACACTACTGCCCTTCACCCAACCATCCAGAGACCTGCAGAACACATCCACACATTCCAACCAAGTGTTGGCATCAGACTTCTTACTGGACCTGAACTGATCCCTGTACTTTTCAGGAGTAAGACCATACTTCGTGAGAAGGGCATCCTTCATGTCAGCATAGGTGAGGTGATACCCCTTACCCAAAGCTATCAGAGCATCCCTTGCTTCTTCCGGGAAAAGTGGCCACAATCCTGCTCCCCAATTCTCCTCAGGGACCCCATTCATGTGTATGGCTGCCTCATAACCCTGAAACCACCTTTGTATGTCATCCCCCTTCTTGAACTCCTTGCCTACGTTCTTGGGAATGTGCACAATCCTGTCTGCCTTTCTGGATGAATTGCTGCCACCATCTGAGCCTGACTTACTCCTAAGTTCTAGCTCCTTCAGTTCTCTCTCATGCTCTAAGAGCATCTTCCTCTCCTCTATGGCCAATCTCTTCTCCTCCCGCTCACTCTCCAGTCTGAGCTTCTGCAGCTCAAACTGCCTTGCCTCCCGCCTGTCCTCCAGCTCCTCTGGGGACAGACTGCTGCTGCCTGACCTGGCGGGATCCCCCTACCCAAAAGCACATCCACCCTGGAAATAGGCTCCTCCACCTCCTCACTGAGATCACCAGGCTGCCCATTGGCATGTCTGGCTGCTACCCAGGCCCTCAGCGCCTTCTGTAGCTCCTCCTTCCTTGTGAGGCCTTTAATTTGGACTTTCAGGTTTTTACAAATCGCTCGTAACTCCTTTACGGCGTAGGATTCCAACCTGTCCTCCTCAAAGATAACTTCCAGAGATGCAACGGATGATGCAATTGATTCAGGCATGACAAAAGTAGTGAGTTGAAACTGGCGAGATCAAAAATAGGCCAAAAGAAAAAGAACCAGTATGTGGTACGTAATGGTCTGCGATATGGTAGTAGTGCACACCAATCACTGTAAGTCAAGTGCAAACGCAAGTCCTATCCCACCGCTGCCACCAATGTTAGAAATGGGATCTCTAGTTGGCAAGGGCTTGCACCTTTGTCCAAGTAGGGACCCTTCTTCCTAGTCAGGGTAAGCGTTGTTACACTCGTGAAGTAACCCCTGCTCACCCTCGTGGTAGCTTGGCACGAGCAGTCGGGCTTAATTCAGAGGCAGTGTGTAAAGCATTTGCACATAACCAACAGTAATACAGTGTAAGCACTACAAACGGACACCACACCAGTTTAGAAAAATAACCAATATTTTATATACTCAAGACAAGACCAATTACGACAAAAATCCACAATACTATACTTTACGAATGAATGCTTGATACAGTAATTTCTTCTTTGCAGGAATAGCACAAAAGCAAAGTTCGTACGAGTCGGTAGCTCCGTCCGAGCCTACTGTGATGCTGAAAACCACAGAGTCTAACAGTTCCAGCCGACCGCGTCGATACGGGCCAGCAGAGTCGTGAACAGACTCGGTCACAGTACCTTTCTCGTTGTGGCTGGTACGGAGTGTACGAGCCGGTCGGCGTTCGTCGCGGTTGCGGTGCAAGACGGAGCGATGCAAGGTGCGGTGTCCCTCGATGCGGTGCAGGCAGCGGCTCGATGAGCGTCGTGCAGACGGAGTCGGTGAGTCCAAGGCATGCGATGCAGGGTGAGACGATGCTCGATGCGGTGCTGACAGGTTGCGATGCAGGCGACCAAGCCGGAGTGCGGGAGCTGGCGTCGGACAGCGGTGCGAGTCGGAGCGGTGCGTCGCAGACGTGCGAGCGGTGCCCCAAATGCGGTGCGGTCACGACTCTTGAGCCAGTTGCAGCGACCTCGTCGGTCGGGTCCGGTTGGTTCAGTGAAGCGATGCGATGCGAACTGCGGTGCCCACAGGTCACGGTGCAAGCAGCGGCTCGATGTTGGCGGCGTCGGACGTCGCCCACGGTGAGACCAGGGTTGCGATGCGAAGCGGGGCGATGCGGTCTGCGGTGCAAACAGGTCACCGGCCAGGGATGGATTCGGTTGACGGAGTCGGTTGCGGTTCCCTTCCTCTGTGGCAACTGAAACAGCGTTCCAGAAGCGGTACCCAGAGGCTTGTGAAGTCTTTGTAGTCCCTGAGACTTCTTAACAGGAGGCCAGCTCGGTTTCAGGCCCTTGGAGATACTCAGCACAAGTTTGTAGAAAGTTCAGTCCAGTCCTTTCACTGCCCAAGACAGAAGCAGCAACTGCAGGCCAACCCAACAAAGCAACAACACAGCAAAGGGGCAGTACTCCTCCTGGCAGCTCTTCCAGCTCTTCGTCTTGGCAGGTTCCTTGATTCCAGCGAGATCTAAAATCATGGGGTCAGGGCCCCAATATTTATATCCCAAATTCCTTTGTTCTCTGAAGGTAGAGAGGCCTTTGCCTAGTCCAAACCAGTTCTGGAGCACTTTGTTGACAAGTCTCCGTCCCTTCTTTCAGTGAGTAGGCCAGGGACATCAGACGCACCACAGGAGGTGGAGCCAGCATTGTGGAGGGAAGGCACTGTCCTATTCAGGGCTCAGGTGCGACCCCTCCCACCCATCTACATGTAGATCTTGCTATTCAGCCCTGTGCTGACTCACCCTGTCTCCTGGCATCCCCCAGCCCCTGTCACTCACACTCCAGACAAGGAATACACAACCTCGCAGAGGCAGGCTTGGATGGTTAGACAAGAAAATACCCACTTTCTAAAAGTGGTATTTTCAAACACAGAATGTTAAAACCAACTTCACTAAAAGCTGCATTTTATCATTCTGAGTCCAGGCATACTAAACTCGAATTTCTACCATGTTCCCGGGGTCAGTTAGGATTATAAGCTGTAATAATCAAAACTGCCCGTTCTGGCCTAGGGGAACAGGTAGCCTTGCAATAGTGAAAAACGAACTAGGCTGTAATTCACTATCAGGACATGCCGCACACACCCGGGCATGTCCTACCTTTCGCATACACCGCACCCCGCCCACAGGGGTACCTTGGGCCTACCTTAGGGGTGACTAACATGTAACAAAGGGAAGGTTTAGGGACTTGCAAGTGTGGGCACTTGCCAAGTCGACATGGCAGCCCCAGGCTGCGCACAGGCTCTGCGTTGGCAGGCCCGAGTTACACTTTACGGGCTGTTTGCGTGGGTGGCACAATCCAGTGCTGCAGCCCACCAACAGCATTTGGTCTATAGGCCCTGGCACTCGTAGTGCACTTTACAAGGGACTGACACATAAACCAAATAGGCCAATCATGGAAACACCAATCCATAACGCCTTTTATACAGGAGCACTTGCACTTTCCCACTGGACCGCAGTGAGGAAAGTGCGCAGAATCATTACACCAGCAAAAACAGAGTCAAAACCGGGAGGTCAGAAAGCAAAAAGTCAGGGGAAACACGCCAAAAGATGCCAAGTCTAACACATAACATTTCTTCAGATGTTATAGTGGTGTGACTGATGAAGTGACATTTTAAAAACAATAGAATTATATTGGATGCAGTGCCATATGTCATGGAACAAGCCATACACATTCAATTTGTGGTCCAAGGACAGAATACACATCTTCCACATGTTCAGCAAGAGTATTATGATCTGCAAAATTGCACCTAAATTATCGAACAATTATGTATTGTACATTCTGAGTACACAATTACATTACCCCCAGGTACCTCCTGTCCTCGTCCCCTTCATTAACAAAGTGAGATAACCCTATCTCGCTGACAGAAAAAGAATGAAGGAATGCTGGACCTAGCCCACCCCCTCCCTCTGGGAGTACATAAGCGTACCCGTCCCAGCATTCCTCCTGTTCTTTTTTCAGTTTCTACTGATGGTAGAAGAACGTTGCAGGAGCTCTGTCGCTCCTGCTGTGTTGGACTTACGTTTTTGCTGCTGGGCAGTGTCATCGTGCCTGCTCAGATTCCTCTCCCTCCCTGCTGGGCTTGGGGGGAGTGGTTCTTGATCCTCTGCCTCTTGGCCGCAGGTGTCCTTTTTCCGCCCCTCCCGGTTGCCGGGCTTGTTGGGAGGCGCAGCGTGTCTCTCCCTTGGGAAGGTTCGGATTCCTTGATTGCCTTCCGGGTCGCGTTGCCTGACTTCCGGGTGGTGGGGAGGACCGCAAGTCAGGTGCTGCTGAGCCGGGCTCCGTCGCGTTGGGCTTTTAGGAGCCGGCTGGGGTGAGTACCGCATAGCGGTCTATTTCTTGCTGTTCCTTTTGATGTTTTGCGGCCTTGGGAGTTCCGGCTTCTGTTTCCTGCGGGCTGGAGTCTGCTTTGCTGTTTCCCCTCCATACCTTGTGGTCCTTTGCCTTTCCCTCTGTTCTTGGAGGATTGGCTGTGCTGCACCTGGGGGGCTTCTCTGGGAACTGTTCCTCAGCTGGATCTGTCCAGGTGTTTTGGTGGTTGTCTGTGACACGATGGGCAAGCATACCCACAAAAGTCGGCATAGGGAGCGCTCCTCCTCCTCTTTCTCAGAGTCCTCGTACTCCCCTTCTCCGGCCAGGTCTAAGCGCTGCAGGGAGGGGGATGATGCGAGGATAAAGCGCCTCATCAAGGAGACTCTCCATGAGATGGGGGGTGGTGGGGCTCGTCCTAAGGGCCCTGTGCCGGTGCCTTCTGGTTCCTCTGATTCAGAGGCTGAATGGATGGGGGACGCGGAGCACAAGGGGAAGTACATTGACAAGGATATGTTGCCTGTGTTACTGAAACATGTCTAGTCTAACATGGGGTTTCCGGATGAGGAGGCTCCTACCACGTCCGGTGGTCCCTTGTTGCGCCAGTTTCAGAGCGCTGCTGCTGTCGATGTCCCTGTCCATCCTTACATTCGGGAGGTCCTGAAGAGGGAGTGGAAGGATCCCGATCGTATCATGCTTCCTCGTTTTATGGCTAAACTTTACCCTCTACAGGATATGGCTAAGGACTTGCTGGACTCTATTCCTATTGATTCCTTTGTGGCCAGTCTTGTGGGTTGCACTTCCTTGGCCGAGGATGCTGTGCTGAACGATCCGGTTGATAAAAAGGTGGATGCTTCCCTCAGGGAGGTGTACTCTGGTTCTCATCTGGCTCTGAGGGCTGGCGTTTATGGTACTTATGTGGCGCAGTCTCTGCTTTCCGATATCAAGTCTCTGTATCGGATGTGTCCTTCGATGTGGTGCGGGCCTCTGCCCTTTCCAGTGGGGCGGGTGTAGCTGCTCGTCGCAATCTGGTGCTGAAGGATTGGAAGACGGACTCCGCTCAGAAAGCTTGCACCTTGCACCTGCCCTTTCAGGGGACCATGATGTTTGGTGAAGAGTTGGAGGACAAATTGCATAAATTGTTTAAGGAGAAAAAGCACTCTTCTTCCTTTGAGCAGTCCTCTGCTGCTTCTGTTTCCTCTAAGCCTAAATCTTTTTTCCACCCTCCCTCTCGTAGGCAGTTTTCCAGGGGCCAGGGGAGGTTCTCTTCGGGTCGGGGCGGGATAGGAAGGCTAAGTCCCCCCCTCCCAAGCCTCGTTCCTGACTATATGGCTGGGGATCCCGGATTATTGGTCGGAAGTCGGCTGCGGTTCTTCCTGCCGGCTTGGGTTCAGTCATGTTCAGATGTCTGGGTGTTGAAATTGAAATTTGTACTTGTAAAGCGCACTTATACCCCCAAAGGGGTGTCCTGGCGCTGTACGCATACCGCTGTGGAACCCTTCCTGGCTTTTCCCTGTGAAATGTCCACTCCTGGGCACCCCCAAGGTGAAGGCAGGCATCCCAGCGCTGGTGGGGCCGTTGTGGAGATTAAGCAAGCTATTGCCCAGAGTTGCAGAGTGGGACCCATGATTAGAATAGGCACCGAGGCGAGAATTATCAGGTCCGAGGAAATTGAGCCCAAGACCCGCCGAGGCGGGAATTGAACCCTGGTCCCGGGCCAGATCTCTGCATCAGGGTCTGCCGCTCTAACCATTGAGCCACACTTCTTGGACGTTATTCGACATGGTCATCATGTCATCGAGTTCTCGGATCCTCCTCCGGACTCGGGGATTCGTCCGACTCCTTGACCGTCCTGCCTGTCCAAGAGGGCCAATCTGTCTCTGGGGGTCGAATCTCTTTTGCAGAAGGGGGCGATTCAGGAGGTTACGCCTCTGGAGGTGGGGAGGGGGTTTTACTCTCTGATATTCCTGGTTCCCAAAGTGACTGGGGGTTCCGGCTGGTCCTGGATTTGAAGGCCCTGAACAAGTGGGTGGTTCATCTGCCTTTTCGTATGGAGACCCTGCAGCGGGTGGTTCCGTTGGTGCTTCCGGGCCATTTCATGTGCACCCTCGATCTCCAGGACACTTACTATCATGTCCCGGTTCACCCTTGGTCTCGGCGGTTCCTGCGGTTTTGCGTTCAGGGTCGTCACTTTCAGTTTCAGGTCCTGCCTTTCGGCCCGAGGTCTGCTCCGTGTGTGTTCACCAAGGTTGTGGCTCCATTGGTGGCTTCCCTACATCTTCAGGGGGTCCTGGTTTACCCATACCTGGACGATTGGTTGATTCATGCTCCCTCTCGGTCCCTGTTGTTGGTGGCTCAGCAGGTGGTGTGCTCTGCGTTGCGGGATCATGGGTTTCTTCTGAATCTTCCCAAGTGTCAGCTGACCCCCTCCCAGGACTTTACTTTCATTGGCGCTCGCTTTCGGACCGATCTCAACAGGGTGTTCCTACCGGCCTCTCGGGTGGTGACCTTGGGGTCTCTTGCTCGGAGGTTCTGGGTGGGGGTTCCTTTCCGGTCCGCCTTTGGTTGCGGCTTCTGGGTCTCATGGCGGCGACGGTGTTTACCGTGGCCTGGGCACGTTTTCACCTCCGTCCTCTGTGGTTGTACCTTCTAGCTCATTGGGATCCTCTGTCTCGCAATCTGGATTTTCTTCTTCCTGTTTCCCCTTCTGTCCTCCCTGCCCTGCTCTGGTGGACAGTGTTGGACAATCTGTCATGGGGTCTGCCGCTGCAGCCCTCTCCTCCAGCGGTCCTGACTACGGATGCCAGTTCTTTCGGGTGGGGGGTGACCTTGGATTATCTGTCCCTTCAGGGTCGTTGGTCCCTTTCAGAGGGTTGTCGCTCTTCCAATTGGCGGGAGTTGACTGCGGTGTTCCATGCTGTGATGGGGTTTCACAGCCAGTTGCTCGGTCGCAATGTGGTTGTGCGCTCCAACAACATGGTGTCGGTTGCTTACCTGAATCATCAGGGGGTACCAGGTCCTCGTCTCTGAATGCAGTGGTGGTCCCCCTGTTCTGTTGGGTGGAGGGGCATCTGTTGTCTCTGTCTGCGGTTCATATTTGGGGGGTGGACAACAGGGTGGCGGATGCCCTCAGCCGTTATTTCCCCGCCTCTCAGGAGTTGTCTCTGACGCCGGTGGCCTTTCGGCTTGTGTGCAGGAGGTTTGGTCTTCCTTATCTCGACCTCTTTGCGTCCCGGCTCAATGCCCAGCTGCCCCATTTCTGCTCCCGGGGTCGTCAGGAGGGTTCCTGGGGCATGGATGCCCTGACCGTTCCTTGGCTATCTCGCCTCCTCTATGCTTTCCCTCCGCTGGCGCTGATTCCCCGGTTTTTGGCTCGCCTGAGTCGGGAATCTCGGGTGGTGGTGGTTGGCGTTCCGTTTTGGCCTCGGAGGTCCTGGTTCCCCACTCTGAGGCTGCTGGCTGTGCAGGGTCCCTGGTTTCTTCCTTGTTCTCCGTCTCCCCTGCGGTCTGCTCCATTGCTGTCTCTTCCCCGGCTGCGACTGTCGGTGTGGAAGTTGAGAGGCAGGGGTGGCGTCAGCAGGGTTTCCCTGAAAATTTAGCGATGGCTCTTCAGCAGTCTCGTCGACCTTCTACCTTGAAGTCTTATGGCTGTCATTGGGGTAATTTTCAGGGCTGGTGTCTGGCTCTGGGTTTATCCCCTTTGGTGTGCTCTTTGCAGGAGGTGCTGCAATTTCTTTGGGAAGGTTTTGAGACGGGTTTGGCAGTTTCCACTTTGCGTGCTCAGTGGGCCGTGATTCGGGCCTTCCGTTCCCCTTGGGGGAATTTGTCTGATGTGGAGGATTTGGTCTCTCGTCTCCTTCGCAGTTTTTCCTTAACGCGTCCTGTGCTGCGGCCTTCCTTTCCGTTGTGGGATCTGCCTTTGGTTCTGCGGCCTTTGGTGGCTCCGCCATTTGAGCCTCTGTCTGAAGTGGACATCAAGTTTGTTACATTTAAGGTGGTTTTTCTTGTTGCAATTACCTCTGCTCGCCGTCTGGGGGAATTGGGGGCCTTGATGGCCCGGGAGCCTTTTTTGTCCTTTTCTGCTGATGGGGTGGTCCTTCGGTTGGATTCCGCTTTTGTTCCGAAGGTTTCTTCTCAATTTTATCGTTCCCAGGAGTTGGTGTTGCCTGCTTTGGAGTCTGCTCTTGACTCTCCCGATGACCTTCCGTGGTCTTTGTTGGATGTTTGCAGGGCTTTGCGTGTCTACTTGGATCGCACTGCGTCTTTTCGGAAGTCTGACTCCCTTTTTGTTTCTTTTGGGGTTGCCTCTCGTGGTGGGAAGGCTTCTTCTGCTTCCATTGGTCGTTGGCTGAAGCAGGTCATTGGGTTGGCTTACTCTCTTTCTGGGTCTCCTCCTCCTGCGGGGGTTCAGGGGCGGTTCCCCTGTCTGAGATCTGTCGGGCGGCCACTTGGGCGTCCTCTAATACCTTTGTGAGGCATTATCATCTTCAGAATTTGCTGGGGGATGATGCTAATTTTGGTTTGGGGGTACTGCATGCAGTGTGCTCCTGAATTTCTTGTTCTGTTGTTCAATAAATCACTGGGTTTTGCTATGCTGGTGGTCCTGGTGGTTTGTTGTGGATGAATGCCTGTGGTTGCTTGGGTATTCTCACTTTGTTAATGAAGGGGACGAGGACAGGAGGGACCTGGGGTAATGCCCTATTTCTTATGGGTAATCTTCATTACTCCTGGTCCCGTTGTCCTCGTCCCCTTCATGGCTTCCCTCCCTCCCTGTCTTGCCGGCCTTCATCTGGGCTTGGTATTCTCAGGAGGAATGCTGGGACGGGTACGCTTATGTACTCCCAGAGGGAGGGGGAGGGGTAGGTCCAGCATTCCTTCGTTCTTTTTCTGTCAGCGAGATAGGGTTATCTCACTTTGTTAATAAAGGGGAAGAGGACAACGGGACCAGGAGTAATGAAGATTACCGGTAAGTAATAGGGCAATACTAGGGGCCACATGCACCAAGCAAAATACCGGTCGCAACCGGTATTTTGCCATTTGAGATGCATCAACCCAAAAGCAATTTGCAAAATAGGTAATCGCAAATTTTGCGATTCCCTAAATGCAATGCATTATGCATTCGCAAATTGCGTTTTCACAATTTGGAATCGCAAATTACCATCAAATTCAAGTTGATGGTAATTTGCAATTCCTTTGAAAAATTTAAAAAAATGCATTTTTCAAAGTGCATTGTGGTGCGTACACATGACCTTAGGGCATGTGTGTGCACCACATGTGCATACTTAACTTTTTTGGGGGTGCATCAGGGTGGCCTTTTGGCCCCCTTGCACCCTTGAAATTGCATGCGCAATTTGCGAGTACCTATTTGGTACTCGCAAATTGCAAATCCAATCCTATTCATTCCTATGGGCCTCTAGGCCCATACGAATGAATGGGAAGCCATTCCTTAATAGCGAATCTCAATTTGTGATTCGCTATTAAGGAATATGTAGGAATCACAATTTTTTGGGCGAAACCTACATGCATAGGTAATTGTGACTCCTTAATAGCGATTCCTTAATAATCGCTATCAAGGACTCGCAATTCCTACCTTTGATGCATGTGCCCCTAAAATGGATAATTTGTGCAACTCATACCTGATGTACAGTTAAGCCTACTGATTACGTTACCATAGGTAACCATGGAAGTACTCTCGGATGCAGTATGGTTGGCATTTAGATTGTGAATTCATACATGACAATAAGCATACACTAGTTTTTAATAGATGATACATTCACATACCTGTATTTTCTTGTTGTTCTCCAACCTCTAATCCACCACTGATATGTTTGAGTCCAAACACCTCCATTGTAGACTGTACTTTCTCCTCCACAGCTTTAAGTGGGTCCCCTACCTGTTGCCATGGCATGTTTCTTAGTTTCCCTTTTGCAACACTAGTTCATGTACCCATCTCTTCAGGTCCAGATAACATTTCTTTACACCCCCTTCCTCACATTACACATTGGAATGAGAATGCATTTACTTTGTCCGTGATTTCTTTAAATAGACTGGTATGGACTTTGGGGGGTGTTTTTAGCATCAGTGCCCCAGAGATTTTTTGAGGTGCTTCACTACCCCAGCAACAAGTGCTTCAAGCTTCTGGTCTGTAAATGTATATTTATGTTGCCTGGTGCCGTCCATCCTCTTCAGATATGTACCTTGTTTACTTCACTGATGACTCCTCTAGAAGGATGAATGTGGATTGCAAATCCTCTTGTTTTCTCATACATGGGTGGGCAAAATGGTCGCCTCCTTCCACTATTGTCTCTCCAGTCGATTGTAAATGTTTCTGCAGCCTTCAGATGCTGTACACATCTGTTCATTGGTTATTTATATTGTTGTCTGCAGTTATTGCTCAGGGGGAATTGTCTTTGCACTCCGTGCCTCGTGAAATGTCTGCTTCCTGAAATTTAGCACTTGTTTATGGCATTCCGTATGCGATATTTTGTGCATGTGGTAAATATCACCCATGTTAAATACCTATTCCTATGATGCAATATTTACAACATGCAGTGATTAACACACCCGGCAAATAGCGATATCGCAGGGCACGGTAAAAATTCATAATCAAATGTCATTTACACCGCGGTATTGTTATTGAAAGGATGCGGTAATTCTCTGCGATTTAGCGCATAACTTGTAATCAGGCCCTATGTATACATATTTTAAGCAGTTAAGCAGACATGATTCCCATTACTTATCTTTTCTCCATCAGCACTCAATAGACACTATGGGGCATATTTACGAGCCCCTTGCACCACCAGAGTGTCACTTTTTGTGACGCTACGGCGATGTAAATTACAAAATCATATCTGCGAGGCCATGCAAAGCCACTATGCATTACTTTGAATGGCCTCATAGATATGGAGTAAGGAAAGGCAGCACAAATCACTGCATTGCCTTATTCTGCAATTGGGAGGCATTCCATGGGCGTTGTGGTGGGTTTTCCCATGTAACACCCATGGTTTATGAGTCTTCCCCAGATTAACAAGAGCATGTAAACCTGGGGAAGCACCAAAATGTCACACCTCCCAAGTTGAGGGCGGCGTAACAAGGAGAAATACCTTTATTTCTCCTCGCTTTTTCCTCTTTCTATGTGTGCTGTATTCTGCCTCTTAGGATTGTTTCTGTGCAGGAAGGTGCCCCTTCCTGCACAAAAAAAATCCTGTCGACAACACAGGCACCTTTGCACCATGGTGCAAGTGTGCCTGCATTGGCGCTAGACTGCCAAAACAGCGCCAGCTCAGGGGAAAAGGACAGGAATGCACCCCATTGCAAAAATACGGTGCATTCCTCCCCTTTTACTTTGGCGTAGGGCAGCGCAGAAAGGTGACTTGCTGCACCGCCCTTCACCAAATCCCCATAAATGAGGGCCTGTATGTAGATAAGTTGGCCTTCCATAGAAGCTGGCTGGAATAAGATATGTAACCTGTTGGGGCAGCTGGTATTCCATTACCTAAAGCCGGCCCTCATGTGTGAAACTTTTGGTTTCTCTTTTGATGCAAAGATGTGCAAAACTGGTTAATTTTGTTTGCTCTCTGTTAGATTTTCAGGATAGGGATTTCATACTCAGTTTGTGTTTCAGTCTAAAGGAGACCTTGCAGACTGTGTATATGCATTTGACACCAAGCTGAGCATATGACGCAGCCTGCAATGTGTTTAGTATGGGGCAGATTCAACAGCTATACTGGGGGCCTTCATATTTTTTTGTTAAGAGAGCTCAGTGTATGAAACTAACCTGTTTATGCCACACACACCCGAAGCATGTATAAATTGTGCCTGATGATACGCTTTAGCATATGGCGCCCACGCAAGTTCATGTTCAGATTGCTATTTTACAAAGAGATTAGCGGTAATGCACCCGACATTAACCCTGACAAACAGAAAGGAGACATTAAAAAGTCAAGTACGACACAGGGGAGTTTACGCTGTAGCCAGAGTGCATTGCCCCGAGCAACACGTTCAATAGGGTGCCTGACTGTGCACAATAGTGAACCACGGAATAAACTAATGCAACAAAGCACTTCAGAGGATTAACAGGGATAATGCACCATTTATTACTTATAAGCACTACCTTGACTTTGGATGCATGGAACTCTTGCTTGGAAAAAAACGCAAATACGTTCTGATTATACATTGAGCCCGGAATATTTCTTTTTAGTGTTTGCTTACTTAGAGCTTACTGTGCACACCGGATGTTGTGGAGCACTGTATGAAGCTAGTCAAATGAGAATAATCATCAAAATGGATGAAACATGAGGAACTGACAAAGCAAAATAAATTGTCAAGAAGTCTACTGCGTGAAAAATTACCTTTTCGTTAGCTTACATTACTAGACATGCATATTGTTTGAGGGGCGCATATGGTTACTCTTCTGAGTGTGCCTCATGTTGAGATGTTACAATGTAAAAACAAGGGGATGGATTAAATGCTTGAATTAATCTCAGCCACTGGAAATCGCTCAGGGTCACATCCCAGACCATCGTTCTTCATCCACCATTCCACCACAGGTTGGAGGAAGCCATAAGCAAATCAATCTTGACCCTGATCCTTATGGGAACCATCCAGTCCGACCTACCAAGCCAGGTCATCCCTGAACCGGAACACAAGCTACCCAAGACCAGTTTTTCACCAATTAGGGCTCTTCAGCCAGGTATATCTATGTTTCAGTGACACAATAAGCCTCATTTTGGCATACCCGATGCACTTAGAGCATCAAATGCAAAAACAACAAGGTGATGGATGGAATGCTTGCATTTATCTCAGCCACTGGCAATCACTCAAGCCTAATCCTCATTCATTACCTGGGAGGGCCTAGCCTGGCAATTCAAGCTGGACTATTACCACTGATGAAGATTCAAGACTGATTTGAACATGAGGTGGCATGGTGTGCAAAAGAACGATGGACTGGGATGTGGCCCTGAGTGATAATTACAAGTGGCTGAGATTAGCTCAAGAATTCAGTCCATCACTTTTTATATAATTTAGTAGGATGTTACAATGAACATGTTCTGGAAGGATATGACCTGCAAACATTCACAATTTTGGAAGGAACATGATAAAACATTTAAATGTATCATTGATCTACGTATTCCAAAGCGCACACACTCACTGTACACAATTCAGTAATGAAACCAGAGATCTCAGAGGCAGGTAGGTAGAAGGAAAATAACTGTTGGACCTGGTATTCTCTGCAGGTTCACCCCCATGCTTATTTTGCCTTCCTCCTCCTATTGTTCTGCTGAATTAAATTTTGTTGGCCTTAGGACTCTGTTCACTTTACCACTGCTAACCAGTGTTAAAGTGCTTGCGCTCACTCTCCTAAACATGGTTTGATTGGCATATACCTAATTGGCATATTTAATTTACCTGTAAGTCCCTTGTAGAGTGGTATACCATATACAAAAGGCCTGTAAATTAAATGCTACCAGTGGACCTGCAGTACTTTTTTGCGCCACCCACTTAATAAGCACTCTAAAAACTGTCCCAGGCCTGCCATTGCCGCCTGAATGCAGTGCCACACTGCCATGTGAACTCAGCATTTCAGACTTCTTGCCAAGCCTTAAACTCCACTTTTATTACATATACATCACCCCTAAGGTAGGCCCTAGGTAGTCCATAGGGTAGGATTAGGATGCTGTTTAATTAAAAGGTAGAACATGTACTTTTACGTTTTTCATTTCCTGGAAGTGAAAAAACTCTGAAATTCATTTTGCACTACAATGAGGCCTGCCCCTTCCATAGGATAACATTGGAGATTTCTTATTCCATTTAATAAGCTGTAAGTCCTAATGGAGAGGCCGTTGCTATGTCATATGTGGTAATTATGGAATAGTAATGATAAACTCACTATAATGGTAAAATTGGATTTTTCATTACAGCTTTGAAAATGCTACTTTTAGAAAGTTTGATCATTAACCAATGTTTTATATCGTTATATATGGTGACTGTATGTTCACAGATGTAATTTTGTGATGATATGTTTAAAGAGATGCAATTACGTTATTCTGATGGAACTTCCCTTTCTTTATCATAGCTACCCCTGACGAAGGGCTTTCAGCCCAAAATGCATTGGGTTAATTGTTCGCATGGTTACCCAGGATTAAAAGTGTATTTGAACGTGTTCCAGAACAATGCCTGGATGGGCATTTCTTCTACATTAAAGATTTGAATTCACTTTGCCTCTGCGTGAATGTCGTAAAAATTGAACAACAATGGATTACTTGGATTACTGATTGTTTATTGAATTGAAAGAATGAGATTACCGGCTTTTGCCAATACATGCAGTGCATTTTGAGGCTGGGGCGCGACGGCGCACCAGTGATCTCCACTTTTAGAAAGTTGGCATTTTCCTGCCCTCAGCCCCATTGTGCCTGCAGCCTGTCCTGGGTCACATGACTGGGTGCAGCGGACAGTTCTCCCAGACAGTCACAGAAAAGTTGGATTAGCTGTGCTTCAATGGGCCATCACTGACAGGATGGGGGGCAGAGCTAAGCACAGCCCCACTTGCACCTGAATAGGCTGTGTCCTGTCTCCTCAGAATAGGCTTAACAACCCTGTATTTTCACTGCAGCCAGCTTGGAGCCAGGGCCATTTCCTGTGCTCTGAGAACCAGGAAGAGACTGGGACCAACCTGTTTGCCTATCTATCTGAGGTACATTGCCGGTCAGATGGACTTCCCAGCTTCTTCGTAACGTTCTTCTCTGTAGCAGAAGATCCGTTTCAGCGGTCTTTCACCAAAGGGGTATCCAACCTCGTTGAACTTTCTTCCACTATAGCCTTCTGGTTCATCCCGCTGGAGATTTTCAACTTCCATCTCAGCGGCTAAGTCTGAAGGTAAAAATCTTCACTGCGGCTTCGCTCCAGGGCCATCAGACCACAACGCTTCCTCCTAGGACAATCCTACAGACTTGCCCCGCTGAACTTCTACCTTCTCAGACATTTTTCTTCCAAACATTTTCTAAGTCCGAAGATAAGCACTGACTGTGCTCAATTGACTTCTTGTATCTAAACCATGCTCCATCGCGGTCAACCACAGCTTTCACTTTAACCCAGTCTCGTGTGACCAGATGTCCACGCTTGGCCCTTTGATCTTTTAGGCACTAGATTTCACTTAAAACTTTATAAATTCATAACTCTGGTTCTACTGATTGGATGATTGTTTGATTTTATGTTAAATAATTGATTACAATATACTCTATTTTTCTAAATTGGATTGGGATTTTTCTTGTCTTGTGTTTTCACTTTATTACAGTTTGTGTGCTGCATAAATACTTTGCACATTGTCTCTTAGTCAACCCTGACTGCTTTTTGTGGCAGCTACCCTGGGTTAAGCACAGGTTAATTTTGTGGCTTTTTGTGGGTCACAGTGCCAGGGATTGTGGCTGTTGCTTGACCAGGGTTCACACCAAGCCAACCAACAGGCCAATTTCTCACAATAACCATAATCTATATATTATTGATAAGCATAGAAGGTACATAACTAGAAAAGCTAATTCTTTATATTTTTACTTGTTTTGTTCATTTGTTGGTGAAAATTTTGCAAATAAGCCTCAATGCGGGTTTAAAACGGTCAACAGAACGACATAATGGCATAATGGGAAGAGTTTTTATTAAGACTTGTTCACTTATTTAGGGTTTTAGGTTTTGTTCATGAAAATAGAAACATTCTTAAGTGTCATGTAAGTTTTGTAAGAAAAAGGTATGGAAGGCTGAGTGGTTAGGGACCACTACCCTGATGTAAAGCACATTAATTATTATAATAGTGTGTTACTTTAAAAACCAAAAGGAGAAATTAATTACTTACACCCAAATTACAAGTGCTTGTTGAAGTAAGAGAAAAAACATGGTGCGATCTTTTGAATGAGACTGAGCAATAATGGGCAATGAGGACTGGACATCTACTAGATTTTCAGGAATTTCCTCATGGAATAATTTGTCTAAAAGGAGGCATTCAAATAAGTCTGCTTATACTGAAAATCTGGCTCGAATCTAGGTGTGGTTGACCAACATTGAGCACTGTTGCTTAAACCACTTACGACCAGGTGTGCCTTGCTTGCAAAGTAATTAAAAAATAAATTAATAAATAAATAAGTGAATAAATTAATTAGTTAATAAATATATATATTTAGCTTTTTCACCATTCAAAGTGGAGTACCTTTCAATATGTGACAAACTTCTGAGTACTTTTTATGAGGTTAGACATAATTTATGATTAAGTTGGATTTTAAATTACAATTTTGAAAATGCCACTTTTAGAAAGTTGAAAAAGTTACATTCAAGTTTGCACTCCTTCCCTTATTAGTTTGTAATCATTCAAAAACAGACTGTGATCTGTAAATGCGTGCGATAAGCTGCTGTGAACCGTCCCAATCACAGCACTTTAAACAAGAATTCCAAAGGGCACATTGCTCACGCACCCAACTGTCGCACTGCGATGTAGGAAATGTTCCCCAATAAACCATTTGTGGCTGAGTTATCCATTTAAACCTTTTGATACCAATATTTTCAAAATCCTTATTTCATCAATTTTCCTCATGATTTTAGTCACTGCGGAAACAGCGAGATTTCACCAAGATTTTTTATTCAATTTTTCTCATGCCTCCTGCATGCCCATCCAGGCTTTTTAACAGTGACACGTCCAGGTCAATCATACAACGGAGTAGGCTCATTAGATCATACCCAATGCATTTCAAGCCATAAGGCTCTTCGTCAGGGGTCTCTAAAACAGATAAAAAAATTGCTCAGCTGACTATACAAATAAAACCTTCAATATGCAAAACTGTGTCCCAACAAACAATCCCCCTTCCCAAATCACCCATCAACCGTCAATGCCCCCCACTCTAATCTTAACCCAATGCACGTCCATAACGCCCTCCTAACTCAAACCCTTCCCACCCGACCAAACTTCTACCATCTCTGATGCAAAAACTCGTGTGATGCAACCAAACGCCTACACCATGCTTCCCTTTACCATGTTAATTCTCCTTAATGCCCAATACTGTGCGAACTAATGCCTCATTGATACCCCTGTATCGCAAAAATCCTTTGCCCTCTTTCAAAATCCCTCATTCACATAACATCCACCCCACTGCCCTTTCAAAACCACCTTCCCCGTGCCCCTTGCTATGTTTCCTACTATAAGTTACCTTATACAGCTGCAACCGTCAGTCTAACCTCCTCCGAACTGTTATCCCTCACCCTCCCATGCGGCCCGTAATTTAAACCGTGTTCTCACTCATGTTGCCAATTAAACCTGATGTTTTCCTAATTAACTGTCGTCACGTAACCTATTCACCCAATAGCCGTGCTTCATTGCTCAAACATTCTATCAAGAACTCGATGTCCCATAAGGCACTTCCCATTTCCTGAGCAAAAATAAACAGAATTTTACCATACAAAACCCACCAAAACCCATGAAACATAGCATACCCCATTTGACATGTGATAAAAACGCAAAATTATCTCTGAATAATAAAACCACAATGTTATCTCAAAAAAATAAAATGGAAACGAACACAAAAACAGTTTGGAGGAGGTTAGACTGCCGGTTGCAGCTGTCTAAGGTAACTTATAGTAGGAAACATAGCAAGGGGCACGGGGAAGGTGGTTTTGAAAGGGCAGTGGGGTGGATGTTATGTGAATGAGGGATTTTGAAAGAAGGCAAAGGATTTTTGCGATACAGGGGTATCAATGAGGCATTAGTTCGCACAGTATTGGGCATTAAGGAGAATTAACATGGTAAAGGGAAGCATGGTGTAGGCGTTTGGTTGCATCACACGAGTTTTTGCATCAGAGATGGTAGAAGTTTGGTCGGGTGGGAAGGGTTTGAGTTAGGAGGGCGTTATGGACGTGCATTGGGTTAAGATTAGAGTGGGGGCATTGACGGTTGATGGGTGATTTGGGAAGGGGGATTGTTTGTTGGGACACAGTTTTGCATATTGAAGGTTTTATTTGTATAGTCAGCTGAGCAATTTTTTTATCTGTTTTAGAGACCCCTGACGAAGAGCCTTATGGCTTGAAATGCATTGGGTATGATCTAATGAGCCTACTCCATTGTATGATTGACCTGGACGTGTCACTGTTAAAAAGCCTGGATGGGCATGCAGGAGGCATGAGAAAAATTGAATAAAAAATCTTGGTGAAATCTCGCTGTTTCCGCAGTGACTAAAATCATGAGGAAAATTGATGAAATAAGGATTTTGAAAATATTGGTATCAAATGGTTTAAATGGATAACTCAGCCACAAATGGTTTATTGGGGAACATTTCCTACATCGCAGTGCGACAGTTGGGTGCGTGAGCAATGTGCCCTTTGGAATTCTTCACTTTTAGAAAGTTGGCATTTTTCTTGCCTTAGCCATTTGATGCCTGCAGTCTGTCTCTGGGTCACATGACAGGGTGCAGTTGACAGCTGGGCTTTGTGTATTCCTCCTAGACAGCCACACACATCGGGTAGCTTAGGTGTGACTCTATGGGCCATCACTGGCAGGATGGGAGGTAGGAGCTGGGCCCAGCCTCACTTGCACTTGAATAGGTGTGTCTTGTCTCCACACAAAGGGCAGCATACACCCTGTAGTTAGAATGGAGCCAGAGCCAGGGTGGCAGGGCACCTGTGCTCCTCAAAGGCATGCCTCTAGAAGCTTATCCCTACTTCAAAGGCACAACTGGGTATAAATACTGGACCTCAGACACCAACTCTTCAGTTCACTTCTGGACCTGTGTATACTCTGCCAGGAAGTAGGACTGCTATGCTTCTGAAATGGCTGCCACTCTGGTGGGCTGCCTGCTCTGAAGCACTACTACCCTGCTGTGCTGACCTTCTGCCTGCTGCCCTCCTGCCTGTGGGAGAAGGACTGGGCCTGCATCTCTCGAACCCAGAACCCAGAGTGACTCAAAGGGCTAGTTGGCTGAACTCCTGATCTAAAGCCTCAGGGACACAACAGACTTACAACAACCTTGCACCAGCACTTGGACTGTGCCATCTGTGAGTCTACCCTGCCAAGTGGTGCCACCACAGTCCTGGATCCTTGGAAGTGGTCTTGAGATGCTCTGCCAGATCTGTGAACCCAGTAGAACCTAAGCATTGCCTCTTCTGCACGGTGCAAACCTGAGCAGAAAAGATGCATCACTGCTTGGATTGGACCCATCTCAAAGACCTGCATCGCATCCGCAACCTCATCCGAACTGCTACTGGGCAACGCATCCTCATGGCAGGCCCTCGCATCCCTTGTCGACAGCAGTCTCAATACCAACGCCGGACTCTGCATCACCGCCTCACATTGCCTCTAAGTTAAGCCTGACTACTCTGTGCCAAACTATCTGAAGGTTGAGCACAGATGAATTTAGGGTTGGCTTGTACCTCACCCTGACAGGAATTGTGGTTTCTGTTTTACCAAAGCCCCAGTCAACCAAAAACACAATTTGTTACATGAATTCTGTAAGTTTATAGTGAAATCTAGAACCTAAAAGATAAAAGCACCAACAGTGGGTATCTGGTCATGCAAGACCAGGGCAAAGTCAAACATTAATGCGGACCACGATGGAGCGCGGATCAAATACATTGGTGGATTGGACCTGATCTCTGCTTCTCTTTGAAGGCAAGGCAGAAGTTTATATTCAAGGAACGTCATAATTGTCAGGGAGCCACTGGGTGAGATCTCAGTGAAGCTATCGACAATGGTGGGAAAAAGCTCAGAGTGGGGAAACCTGGATTTCCAGGTAGAGGAGCTCATCGAAGGGAAGCCTGTGGCCATCGAACCCAGTGAAGATTTTTATGTATGGACTTGGACAACGTTTTTAAGTTAAAATCCTCCAGCGGGACGAACCTGCAGGGTGTAGTGGTAGAGGGCTCCACAAGTCTGGATACAATTACTCAGAGGTCCAGCTGAACATGATTTGCTTTTGAGGAGGAGAACATAGCAGGAGCTACCAGGAAGTCAGGCCACCTAGCGATGCACTTTGGGCAGATTGACTGGCAGGTAGGACCCAGTCCTCTGTCTGGTCTTCTGGCACTTTTTAGTGAAATTTCCTTTAAGTCTTCACTTTCAGGGTTAGTCAGGAGCACCACCTCTAACACCACATCCAAGGTTTCAGGACTTGGGATTCACCAAATAAGGGTTAGGACTCACTCCAGTCGAGATAAGGTGCAGGGTTAAAGGTGTCTGGAACTTATTATGACCCTGTGTCTCATACAGGAGGCCTTGGAGTCCCTTCTCGTGGTCCTGTGTTCAAGGACATGGTCCAGTTCTCCTTCAGGAGTCATGGCAGGCCTTCAAGCAGCAGTGCAGGCCTTCAAGCAGCAGGACGGTCCTCTGATAGCAGCAGGGTAGCCCTCTGAAGAACAAGGTAGGCCTCAAGCAGCAGTGCATCCTCTGGGGTACAAGGCAGTCCTTCTGAAGTTTTCCTCAGGTCCAGGAGAGTAATGACGAGGCAGTGCTGCCTTCTGTGGCCTTCCCAAATACACCCTGGCTCCACTAAGGGCATCATTGAACACAGCGGCTAGACTGGTTACAGGCACCAAACGAAATGAGCACATATCCCCAGTCCTAAAATCTCTTAAGTGGTTGCCCTACGAAGCACGAATTCAGTTAAAGATTGCGGTTCTGGCGCACAAAGCCCTTCACTTCAATACTCCCAGGTACCTTGCGCAAAGATTTGAGCTATCTTGTGGTGCAAGAGCCTCAAGAAGTGCCAATACTTTCCTCTTGAAACCACTCATCCTCAGCAAAAAGAGAACTTGTCACAGAGCCTTCTCTGGCGCTGCCCCAAAGATATGGAACTCTCTTCCACCGGAAGTTCGCAGAATCTCCTCAACGACGGCGTTCAAATTGGAAGCCAAAAGATTCCTTATGAATAAATTCTTACCCTAATTTGGGCTAGGCTCATCTGCTCGAAGACACTGTTTCCTACGTCCGTTGTACCATCATTTGTTACTGCTCCTCTTTACCGCAGACTGTGACCCCCTTCATTGCATGTTTATACCTGTTGTTTTTTGTATTACCCGCCATGGTGCAATTGTCCTGGAATCTGCAATTAATCCTGTTTTTTTTTTTGTTTTTTTTTACCCCTACTTGTTGACAATTGTGTATTTATGTCCTTCCTTCCGTCCTATTGTAAAGCGCTCTGATATCCCTCGGGATCTTGTTCGCGCTATATACAACTTTATAAATAAAAAATAAATAAATAAATACACTTTTTATACATGGTGCCTGCCTTTGAAGTGGGGGACATCTTCAGCTACCCCCACATCTGGTTCTGGAAAGTTCTTCCCTTCCCCTGCCAAGGCTCCAATAAGTCTGGAGTTAAAAAGGACCTGGTGTTAGATTCCTTTTTGTATGCTGGAAGCAAGCTCTTTAAAGTATTAGTGGGGCATGGAATAGCTCCACCCCCATCAATCCTAGCAGGAATGGCCCATCCTGACAACACCTGTCTCCTTTTGTCTTACTGTTTGGGAGGAATACACACAACCAAACAGCAGAGCCATTCACAGTCATGTGGCCCAGGATACCGGCAGAATGCACAAATGGTTCGGACAGGAAAATGCCAGCTTTCTAAAAGTGACATTTTTAGCCTTGCAACTTAAAATCCAACTTTACAACTAAATAGGATTTTAAATTGCAATTAATTTGGGTACAAACACAAAATTCCTACCTGCTCCCAATCAAAACTTAGCACTTATGAAATGTATTAAGGTAACCCAATGTTACCCAAAGGGAGAGATAGGCCTTACAGTAGAGAAAAACTAATTTAGGAGTTTTTCACTACCAGAACATGTAAACATTAAGAATAGGCTTAACTTTTTAAATACAATGAATCCTCCTTTACAGCCTTTCAGGTTTATTTTAGGGGTGACTTATATGTATTGGAAAGGAAGGTTTAGGCATGTCAAATGTTTATTTTGCTAGGTCAAAAATGCTGGTTTAAAGCTGCACTACAGGCTGTAATTGTAGGTCTGAGACATGTTTGAAAGTGCTATTTAAGTGGGTGGTACAGTGAGTACTGCAGGCCCACTAGTAGAATTTCATTTGGCCCTGGGTATGTGCAGAACCATATACTAGGAAATAATATAAAAATTAAATGTGGCAATCAGGTGTAGGCTAATTGTACTATGTTTTAGTGAGAGACATACAAGATTAAGAAGTGATTAAATAAAATCCTACTAGAAGCAGGCCCATCATTTATTATTGTTATTATTATTATTATTATTATTGTTCGTATTATTATTATTATCTTTATTGTTATTCCAAGTTGGAGTTTATAAGGAAGAAAACATAAAAGAGAAACTTCGACATAACAGAACAATCGGTAATCACACTTAAAGATACACATTGTAAAAAACGACATTTAATTTAAAATATACCATATGTTTGAATTACATCCTAGTCATTGCATAGCATCTTTGTGAAATTCGCCATTAATATGCATCAGAAAATTAGGAAGGCCTACTACTTGGTACACTTCTAAGCACAGATGATGGCACTTGCAGAGCATGAAATAGAAGTAATTATTCTTATTTAGACCTTAAATGCTGGTCGTGCTACTCCCCACCTAATTAATCACATACACAATTACAGGAATCCTGCTTCTAAGAAAATACTATTTAGTTTACAACAGCAGCATGAACTAGCTTCCCATAGTGCTACGAAGTGGACCGGCATGATGCATCACAATTCTGTTAGCATTAAGCAGATTTTTGATTACGGTTGGGGAACAGCGCCCAGATCCAAAATGAGATTTTTAGGTCGTACGTCAGAGCTTGGACTGATTGTTCTTGTTTAGACTTTGAAATTGCATTACAAATCTAAATTACAGCAAGATTGCAGGAACTTGCAATCTGCTCTGTCCACACAGGTTATCATTATTGATCTGCATGATTGTAATAGATCCAATGTTGTCATGCATTTAAAGAGGGAAAAGCGCCCATTGGCAGACCAAATAATGGTAAAAATGCCGCAAGCTGAAAGAGACTGGGACCTCCTCAAAACCCACCTGATAGGAACCAGTCTAGCACTGAAGTTGCTGGCATTTAGGTTGGCCTGCTTATTTTGTAGATGCGTCTGCCTCATAGGAACTGAATAGTCTTTCGGGGCCAGATGTAGGACCGTTTTTTGCGGTTGCAAAGGGGCATTTGGCCCGTTTGTGACCGCAAAACATGGATGCACAATGTACTAACCCTATTTTGCGAGTCGCTAATCTATTAGCGACCCTCAAAATAGGGTTAGCGACTCACTATTAGGAAGGGGCATGCCAAGGGCATCCCTTCCTAATAGCGAGTGCAAATGCCATGTATGAGTGTTTTGCGACCATATTTGCGGTCGCAAAAAACTTGCAGTTTACCACCTACTTCAAGTAGATGGTAAGCCATTCGCAAACGGGCAGGGGTCCCCAGGGGACCCCTTCCCCTTTGTGAATGGGTGCGCAAATATTTTTCAAGATCAGGCAGTGGTCCCAGGGACCACTGCCTGCCCTTAAAAAATGAAACTGAGGGGGGCGTGGCTTGAGCGCCGACGGGGATGGCGGCAGGCTGATCTCGCTCTGAACCGAGATCAAGTCTCCTGAATAGGAAGACCGATGGAGTGGATTCCCAGCGGAGTTTGGTGGTAGATTTGGCTGTCGGAGTGTCCGCTGAGCCTAAGGACACCTTCTTTATCCTGCAGTGATCCCGCAATCCTTCGGAATTCATTTTTATAATGTGGCGCGCTCTCTGAGAGGTGCGCGGCCACCATTTTGTGGAACTCGCGACTTCACCTCAGCTCGGCAATCTGCACTCTACAGCCTGAAGGTATGCCGTTTTCGATAACCATATGAAGCGGACAAGGGTCCCTCTACTAATTTGACTTCACCACCAATTCTTCTGCAATACATAACTATATCATGCGGCGCATTCTATATTTACATCGCGACCGCCATCTTATATTCGCATAAAATGCCTCATCCTTGGTTTCCTTCTCACCGTGTCGCTTTTTATTTTCCTGAGGAGACTGTGTGCTTTATTGAAAGCTTACCACCGCGCTCTAATGCAAACACTCAGGTAAATTTCTGTCAGAAGTACAGCTTCATAGGAACACCTTATGTGCAACATCCAGCTATAATTTTGAATAGTCTCTATGCTATGTGGTCTCCTAATATGCTATGCCTCATTTCATTAAGCCACTGCTAACAGAGTCAATGGTCAAACTTCAGCTGTGTTGATACAAGGAAATTAACTTTGACGGTTGCTGTATGATTTACAATCTGTTTCTCTTACGCTGCACATGTTTGAAAGTCTTAATTTTTCAGTATTCTTATCTACATGGAGCCTTCTCCCTCTCCTGGTCAGAAAACATCTTTAACAAATATGTCTTCATTTCGCAAAGATTCCAATCTGGCCGCCTCTTCTAAACGACATAAAAGGAACCCAATTCGCCTACCAAGTCACCGCTACCCATTACAATGGAAGACCTTATGGAGGAGATAAAGTTGATTAAACCTTTTGTCATTGATACTAATGCTACTCTTCAGAGGTTGGATGAGAAATGGTCTAATTTGGATTCAAGAATGTCTGTGGTGGAACAGAGGATTAGTGACACTCAGGATTTGTTACCTCAAGTTGCGGCCATGTCTAAAGAAATTGATCTCCTCAAGATGCAAACAGAAGATTTAGAAAATCGTAATAGACGCAATAATCTTCGTATTTATGGCATTCCTGAGGGAGAGGAGGGTCCGACATGCTGGCCTTTTAAAATTACACATTCCCAAGATTGTTGGTCTCAAGGACGGCACAATTCTCAATTTACAGCGTGCTCACCGCATTGGTCCTAAAACTGCAGATTCTTCTCCTTCATCTTCAGGAAAACGTCCCAGAGGGATAATTGTTTTGTTCTTGGAATACACTGAATTATTAACGGTCCTTTCAGCGGCAAAGTCTAGGAAGCAGATGCTGTGGTCTGGTCAAAAGTTTTCGTTTCTCAGGATGTGGCCCGCACAACTGCAGATCGTCGCAAAGAATTCCTTTCTCTTCGCCCGGCTCTTCGATCCATGAACGCCAGATACGGTTTAGTTCACCCTTGTTTCTTCAAGGTTACCTATAAAGAAAGGTCTTACTCCTTTGATCGTCCTGAGGACTTGAGACAATTTATCTCTCGCCATAAAGGGGACACTATGGATGTTGGAGGACCCTGAGTTGCATCGTTAATCTGTTATGTGTTGTTTTTTGAGATTATTATCTCACTTCCAATGTTCTGAAGTTTCTTATCTTCTATGTTGTTGCGGTTTAGGATTCGATGTTGTTGTTTCCCTTGTCTTCCGCGGCTTCTTCAGTGTATACTTTATATAGTGATTTGTCCTTGTTTTTCTTGTAGCTGTTCCTCCTCTTGTACCGATCCATTTCCTTGATGTCTCCCTCCTCCTTGCCCTTCCATCCTGACCCTAGAGTTCACGGCCATTCCTTATGTCTGGTAAGTGTTGAGCTCTTCACTGCTATTTTGTTCGCTGTTTCCCACCTACATTATTTCATGTTAGATAGTTGGTCTCCCTTATTTTGTTATTCTATGTCAGAGTACCTCTTGTATTTAAGTATCTTATGTCTTAGTTTTGACTGATCTCGTTCGTCCGTATCGGTTCTGTTGTCCGTTTTTCCTCGCAGCTCCCCGCTTCCCTATGCTATTTTCTTCACTATGGATATATATTCCTGCTCACTTGACTGAAGTCTCTCGGCTTCTAGTCAACTTTTATTTTTCTATCACTTGTCTCTTCTACTTTCTTTTTCTTTCCTTTTCTCTTTCTGTGATTTCTCCTTTCTAACCCTCTCCTTATTTTCTGAATTTATCTCTCTATTTTTACTCGCTTTTCTATTTTTCCCCCTTTTTTCTCTTCCACTTCTCTATCTTGTTTTTTTGCATCGTCCATTTACTTCTTCATGCTTATTCTTTTTTACTCAAATGCATTAATCGTTATTTTTATATTCAATTGCACACTTCTCAATGCTTTCTTGGTTTTGTTTTAGGTTTCCTTCATATTGACTGTATAATTTTGTTGCATTGTCTATCACTATTAATAATATTACTGTCTTCTTTGAATTGTAATGACTGACAATATTAGGATTATCTCATGGAATGTAAAAGGATTGCGTAATCCTGTTAAGAAGCAACGGGTACTTACCCATCTCGCTAGACTCCAATGTAAAATTGCTATGTTACAAGAAACCCATCTTAATGAAAATGATGTTAATTCCCTTAAGAAACAATGGGTGGGTCATGTTTACTGTTCCCCTTCCAAAGACAGGAAAAATGGTGTTGTAGTACTCTTTCATAAATCCTTGTCCCTCATGATAGAGGGGGAGGAGAGGGATGAAGATGGTCATTGGCTCCTTCTTCACACTATTATCAATGGTTCTCATGTTTCTTTACTAAACATCTATGGTCCCACAGGCATTGACTCACAATTTTGGCAATCTATGTCCCACACTCTCCATGCGTGTTCTAGCGATAATCTCATAGTGGGTGGAGATTGTAATCAGGTCATGGATCCCTTCTTAGATAGGAAATCCTCTGTTAAATACATTCCCAATAAAATGCAAAAACCTTTGCTAGGACCATCTCTGCAAGAGGCCTGGTGGACGCATGGAGAACATTCAATCCTGATAGTTTAGAGTATACTTTTTATTCCCCTACTCACAACTCTACCTCTAGAATTGATTATATTTTTTAAGCCCACATCTCCTTTCCAATCTCCTTCATGCGGAGATTGGCCCTATTCTTATCTCCGATCACGCTCCTGTTCTGATTAGTTTAGATCTTCCCTCCTCTTCCTCTAAATCCCGGCGTTGGCGTTTTAACAATTATCTTCTCAAAGATCTCACCTTTATAAACCGTTTTAAAAATTTTGTATCTGAATTCTTTCTTCTTAACTCTACTCCTGATATGTCCTTCCATACTGTTTGGGATTCCTTTAAAGCCACAGCTAGAGGCTTTATTATTGATTATGTAGCCATCAAAAAGAAGAAATTTCGCAAAGAATCACTTTCCTTGCTCGCTTCCATTAAAAAGTTGGAGCATGCATACTTTTCATCTAAAAATGTGGATTCCCTTAAGACTTTGGTCCAAGCAAAACTTGATTTTAATAAGAAATCCACAGAAGAGGCCTCCGGGACATTGCTAAAAATAAACTCTAAGTTTTATGGTGGTCGCAATCGAGCTGGTAAGCTGTTGGTGAACTATTTGAAGGTGAAATCGCAAAGATCTAGAGTTGTTAAGATTATTGATGATACTGATATTCCCCATTTTAAAGATGAAGACATATTAAGGTGTTTTACGGATTTCTATAAAACTCTTTACACCCCTGAATCGTCCCCTTCTGACGCTAATTTAGACTCCTATTTTTCTTCATTACCTCCCCGTTCTTCCCCTCCTCCTGATTGCTCTGTTTTAGAAGGAGATATATCTCTTCTAGAGATTAAATCTGCTCTGTCCATGTTACCTAGGGACAAGGCTCCTGGTCCCGATGGTCTTACTGCTGAGTTCTATTCGTGCTTTTCGTCTGTTCTTCTGCCACATCTCTTATCTCTTTTTCAATATTTTGCTCTTACTGAAGAGGCTCGAGGCTCCTTTCTTGAAGCTATGATTTGTCTCATTCCCAAAAAAGATAAAGACCCGTCCCGATGCGCTAACTATCGTCCCATATCTTTGATTAACCTTGATTGTAAACCATTCGCCAAGATATTAGCCCTCCGCATTAATCAAGTCCTTCCGGATTTAATAGGTATTGAACAAACGGGGTTTGTTAAGGGTAGGTCTATTTCTGATAACTCCAGAACTTTCCTCAATATTATTCATCTTGCATCTAAGAGCTCTTCCCCTATAGCTGCCATCACCTTAGATGCGGAAAAAGCTTTTGATCGTGTTCATTGGTCATTTATGTTGCGCGCTCTTAAATGGCATGGATTTGGTCCTTCCATTTTGTCCCTCATTAAATTATTATATTCCTCTCCCACTACTTCAGTTTTCGTTAACGGCTCTCAATCTCCTTACTTCCCTTTACAAAGAGGCACTCGTCAAGGATGTCCTCTGTCCCCGTTACTTTTTATTCTTTCTCTTGAGCCTTTTCTTCACTCTTTACGACACTCCCCACTTTTCAAGGCTTTACGCACAAATCAGTTGAAATTAAATTTACGGCTTACGCAGATGATATTATGTTATATGTTTCCGATCCTTCTACCTCCTTGCCTGCTTTTACCGAACTTCTCTCTTCTTATGCTGCCTGGTCAGGCTATAAATTGAATTTCTCCAAATCTGAAGTGCTCCCTTTAAATAAATACTGTATACGAAGTATGTTTGAGGGTATTGAGTTTAAATGGAATACAAATAATGTTACGTGCTTAGGGATTAAATATTCTTCTACCCTTGCAAAAACGATTCAGTTTAATTTGGAAGAGGTTTTATTAAAAGTTAAAAATATGGCTGATAGATGGTCTCCCCTCTATTTGTCATGGTGGGGTAGATTAGACACCATTAAAATGATGATGCTTCCCGTTATTAACTTTTATTTATCCATGTTACCTGTTAGGATACCATTGAAATTTTTAAGACTCTTAATGGAGTTTTGAGTAAATTTCTCTGGAATGGTCGACAGGCTCGTATTTCTCTAGCCCTTCTCTCTGCTCCTAAGGATCGGGGTGGTGTCCATTTTCCCAATTTCCGACAATATCATTCCTCTTTTCTAATTCGTCAAGTGCTACCATATCTATCTACCCTGGAAGGATCTTTCACTTCGGTATGGCATAGGTTGGAGAAATCCCTGATCTCTCCTTTCCCCTTCTCTCTTTTACCAACTTTTACCCATCCTCCTCGCTCTTTTAACTCTCCAACTATTTCCAAATTTATTTCAATTTTTCATCCTATTAAATGTAAATCTCAAAGTCCTTTACAGATTTTTTTAGACTCACCTCTTTGGCATAACAAAAACATTAAATTGTCCAATCGCACTATTTTTTGGAAAACATGGGCTGCCAAAGGGATTTTTCAAGTTAAACAATTAACACAGGATTCTCGTTGTCTTTCCTCACAAGAGGTTCAATCTGCCTTCGACTTACCTGCTTCCTCGTTACTAAGATATGATTCTTTGCGTTTGCTCTTAACGGAACAGCTTTCTCGATTTTCTGGATCTTCTCTTCCCCCTCAGGATCCTGTGTTAGAACCTTTATCCTCTTCCCCTTTCATTAAAGCCTCCCATGTTTACAAGTATCTACATTTCTCTTCTCCTAGTCGTCCTAAAAGTAAAGTTGAGCTTTTATGGGAATCCGACCTACAACACGCCCTCTCTGTCGATACATGGAACTCCATTTGGACACGTATACATCATACCTCTTGTAAGTCTAGCACTACTCAGACCCTTTATTATTTTTACCATAGACTATTTTTAACTCCATTATCAATCTCCAAGTATAGTTTGCATTTATCTCCGAATTGTTGGGTATGTCCTTCTACTCCTGGCTCCTTTATGCATTCCTTTTTTCTTTGCCCCAATATTGCCCGTTTTTGGACTAAGGTGTGTGAGTCAATTTCCTCTATTTGTACTATTAATTTCCCTTTTGATATATACTCCATATTTTTAGGAAGCAATTCCTCATATTGGTTTGGTTCTCGGAAGGTGGGTATATTTGTGGACTTGTTAATTGCTATTGCCCTTCAGGTAATCACCTCTAATTGGAAGGATGCTTCTAAGGTTTCCTTCTCTGCATGGTGGAATCTTCTTTGTTATCACCACAGACTAGACAGAGCTTCTTCCAAAACTTCTCAACAACTTATTCGAAAGAAGCCCTCTGGTCTCCACTCACTAATTACTTATCCGCATCTGTATTGCGCAATCAAGATAGTTCTTTTGTTTATCAACCTCCATGAGTATTTTATTTTTTCCTTCCTCTAGTTTATTTCTTTTATTTGTCACATGTGTAATTATTATTCTGTTTTTGGAAACCACTGTCATTAGTATAAGATTATTGTTTCAATATTATGTTAGATGAGGATATTATTATATTTCCAGTTTTCTACTTTCCTTTTCTTTCTCTCTCTTTTCTTTTCCCCCTCCTCTGTCTTTCTTTCCCTTTTCTACTCTTTCTTTCTTTCCCTTTCAGACTCTTTCTTATGAAAAATTAAAAACAAAAAACATAAAATGCTATTCACTCTTTAGGTACTAGTTTTATTATTACTATTCCTTTTTGGCTTATCTTTAGATTTAGATAGATTTATTATATCGCTTATTCCGCCAATTTGTATAATTAGATTGCTTATCTATTGCTTCTTGTTTTACACCCATTGTCATATATTGTACCTATGCCTCTAAATACCTTAATAAAGCTTTTTTAAACAAAAAAAAAACAAAAAAAATGAAACTGAAAAGTTTCATTTTTCTTTTTTAAATGCAGCCCGTTTTCCTTTAAGGAAAACGGGCTGCATTTTAAAAAAAAACTGCTTTATTGCAAAGCAGTCCCAGATAGGGTGGTCTGCTGACCCCAGCTGGCCACCATCCCTGCGAGTGCTAGCCATTCCCAATGGGGTCGCAAATTGCGACAGCCTCATTAATATTCATGAGGCATGCAATTTGCGACCCCATTGGGGAATCGCAAACAGTGTCTGAGACACTGTTGTACAATGAATTTTGAGACGCGCAATTTGTCGCAATTTGCGAGTCGCAAAATTCAATGGTTGTGCATCTGGCCCTTGGTCTGCTACAGACGTGGGAGGGACCCAACCAGACGATGTTCTGAAGAATTCTTTGTTATGGAAAAAACTTTTATGCTTTGTAGTTTGGGTTAAGTGTTTGTGTGCGTCAATATGTGAGTTTAATACTCTGCCTGTGCCTGATTCACAAATTCTTTCTGGGACAAATTTGGCGTATACTGGCAGGTGTTTTTTTTTTTTTTTTTTAAATATGTGAAAAGTTCACCTTTTCTGACCCAGAAGACAGAAAAGCAGACATAGACTGTCATATATGCATAGAAACAAGCACGGACACAACCATACACAAGCAGCCACCCATGTACATGTGGGCAGAAATAAGCGGACAGATGCAGAGACGTGCAGAGAGACAAAGGCAGGCAGAAACACATGCTCATATGTATATGCAGACATGTTTCAGCTCAATTTTATGTAAGCATGGTGATACGAGTTGTTGGAGAGGCGATGATACAATGGGGGATATGTACAATGAAGTGGCGAAGGGACACCTTCCTGTACATAAACAAACCATGGCATTTTTCTTTTTCCATGTGTGCTGCACAAGGCAGCACACATGGAAAAAGCAAAAACGAGGAGAAATAATGCATTTCTCCTCGTTTCGCCAACTTAAGACCAGGGTTTTCCTGGTCTTAATTTTGGCGCTGCCTCCTATGTACGCTACCCTTGTACATAGGGGGCAGCGTCAAAATCAATCCGTGTTGCGGTGGAACTCCCACCGCAACACCCACTGCACGCCCCATTCACGCTAATCATAGCGTAAAAGGGTGCCTTATGTACAAGGCAGCGGTGGCTTAACGCTGCCTTGTACATAAGGCAAGGCCCATATCACCACGGGAACGTCACAAAAAGTGACGTTCCCGTGGGGATAGGGGCTTGTACATATGCCCCAATGTGTTATGTCAGACATTCTGAATTGTTCAAATGTATATTTTTTGGACGAACAAATAAATAACCTACACAAGGATTTGGTTATTGCTTTCATAATGCAAGCTTTCTAAATGTTAGAATACTTTAAATGAGCCCTCACGTGGGGCTGTTTGAAATTCAGGTACCTTGCAGCGTCATCGAGACACATAAAAAGTTTCAAAATGTCTAAATATATTTACTATTTGATATTCTAGTAACTCTTTCAACGAGCAGCATGACTGCATGGCATGAACAAATCTGTTTAAAACCTTGAAGAAGCCCTGTATTCAGCGACTACCTAAAGACAGCCCTCTGTCTGCACACACATCCTGTTTACTCCACTAGGGAGTTTTGACATTCCCTCCATTCATTAAATTTCGACAATCAACTGCGTGTACTATCAACGTACAGTTGGTATAACGGTGTGGTCCATATTATTCAGTGGGCATTATTATTGTAGTATATCAGTAAAAGCTTATTCTATTATTTTATTTACAATGTTTTGTATTACAGTTGTTTGCCTTCTAGTAGATGCCTTTATTCCTTAGAAAAAAAGTAGAAAACGTGTTCTTTGTGAAGCACCACAGAGAAACAGGTATGTCCCCAAAACTGAAATCTTGATATCGATTGCAATTTTACACCAATGGCTCTTAGTGAAAACTGAAAACACCATTAAAGTCGCAGTGACTTAGCACGACATTCCATCACAGCCAAGCAGAAGCTTTTGCCTGCATTCAATAAAAACGTGCAGAGGATATGGAAAGGACACAATTTATCTTCTTTGGCCCAGGCATGCACCTTTGTGCTGCCCTCCACAAAATTAATCGCAAATGTTAATTCAGGCAGTGTGCTCTTAAGACAATACTGATTAGGCTCCCAATAAAAGCAGCCATCTGTTCTCCTCATTTTAAATTGATGCATGGCTTGAATTATTGCTCCTTTTATATCTGCAGTACTTTGAAATATTTGGGTCGCAATAAAACATCCAAGGTACTGCAATGTTATATATATATTATGGTATTGCTGTGGCATGAAAACACTTATACAATAAATAGCAACACACGAAGCAAATAAATTGAACGTTATACTTTAGAGGTGATTCAAAATTGCCCAAACAGAACCAACCTCAAAATACACAGCTAGTAAGGCAAAAGAGAGGGTGTAAGTCATAAGCCCTCATTGTAAAGCCAATGGAACCTTCAAGAATTACCTATACCGCGTGTTTTAGTAATTACGGGATGCAAAATTACCCAAGGATTATGAGTAATCCACTATGCAAAGTGGAATAAGATTGGGAATATGTTTTTCTAAATGTATTTCAGCAGGCCTTTTCCAAATTCCAGGTCGTTTTCTGGGTGCATATTACTCTCGGTTTTGATCTGGCAAATAAGTGCCTGGAAGTCCCTAAGGTAACCTCCATGCCGCAATACCATACGTAAAATTCATACGTCATTTTTATTTCCTGACTACTCCTGTTACTAGCTGGATCGGAATTACGGGATATTTATAATAATGTTCTTTGTGTTTTCCCTATACCTAACGATCAGCATAACTATATGACTTGTCCATTCAATGGACAGTATGCTATTTGCTGTATTCGTAGGATTTTGAAACATGTGAGCCTAACATGTGATTAAACCACCTGCCCTGAGTCTTGCAGCCTGCGCCTCAAGGTTATGAAATAATAGGTTGGAGTTGTGTGCCGGCCATCATGGTCGTACGTAGGAATATTAACAAAAAATATTGTGTCAAAAATATTGATATAAAAATGCTGACATTTGATCAATCTAATGGAAATTACAAAATTAAAGTATGAAAAGTAAAACATAGTAATTACAAAAATATTGACAAAAAAATAGTAGGTTTGAATATAAGTAGTAAAGTTATTCATCATATCAATTTCCAAAATATTGTCTATAAAAATATTGAAAATGTAATGATTAATTAAAATATTTATATAAACATGTATTTAATTAACTACTTTATTTTAATCAAAATATGTAATTTTATGAGTCCTAAAAATTTACAGTGTAAACCAAAATAAATTATGTACAAATAAAAGCAATCTGTACTAGTCATCATCATCACAATACTTTATTCGGATACAATGAGCCGTAAAGGTGCATAGAAAAGCAATAAGAACATAGTTGTAAAACCAATGGCTGAGCACAAATAGAACAGATTAAATAATACAAGCAAAAGAGAAAAATACAATCATTATTACACAGAAATGAGTAGTGGGTGCCATATATTCAATGACTCAATATCTCATTGGAGCATACATGACACATAAAGTAAATTAATTACGGTATAGCACACCTCTGGGCTCCCTAGGTACAATAAATATTCAGACGTATCAAGATACTTTTTTTTCCAGCAGGTTTCCCTTAAAACATGAGTATAAAAGACACATTAAAATCTTAAAATTCAATATAAATAAGATATAAAGCAATTTAAGATTCCAGGATTAGTAGCGGTGTGGGCGCGTTTATTGAGCCAGGTCATTAAGCCAACCTACATCAAGGTGTGCTTCTGCAATCACCTAAATACAAACCCAGGATTTTTAGACAGCTAGTTGATCTGGGAGATCTGAACTTGGACAATCCTTTAGCCCTATTCTCCACATAAACAATAAATATCGAGACATGGCAAAAGCTGAACTGATTGGTGTCTGATTTTAAAAATACATAGAGCTTCAGCAAATTTCCTTACCCCAAGGTTGCGGCAAGCCGGTACAAGCCATTTTCTTCTACTTGCCTGATCGGCAGGACAGAAGAAAAAAGCATGCCCTTCAGTTTCCTCTTTGGCCCTACAAATGGGGCATCCGCCATTGTATCGGGGATTGGGACGGCCCGACATGCTATTGGCTGTCCCATAGTAGGCATTACAATGCGACCGCCACCACGGCGGTCGCAATGCCTATATTTTACATTGCGGCAGGTGCTGCTGGCTGCAGCACCCACCACAATATAAAAACGGGACATGTTACATATCCCTGCACTATTTGGCAGGCACCATGTGGTCTGTGCCACATGGTACAGGGTTATGTAGGTGGGCACCATAGGTGCCCCCCAACACCCACAACCAAGGGCCAGGGGGAAGGGGGCCCGCTATGGGCCCCCAATGTCCCTTTCCGCCAGCCTTTTCATGGCGGGTAACCCGCAAAGAAACGGATGGCGGAAAGGGACATCGTAACCCCTATGGTGGTGCCTGGTAGGCACCGCCAGCATTGTAGGGACTATGAGCCCCTCTGCTGCACTGGCGGGCTCAAGGAGCCCATAGGATGCGTGGCGGTCGGTCTTTACGACCGCCACACGTTTGCCCGCCATCATAATATGGCAGGCGGTAAAGTTGGTTATGATGGCGTGGAGACCGCCACCGACAGCCTGTCGGTGGCGGTCTCCCCGCCATTGTAATCAGCCCCTATATATTTTGTCCTAGCCACATTTATTTCTAGGCCTCTCAATCTACTGAAATTCTCAAAACAGTCCAGGATTTTTTGCAGCCCCATTGGTGACTTAGATAATAACAAGATGTCATCTGCAAACATCAAGGCCGGAGCCTTGATGTTTGAAAGACATGGGGTATCTTAATCACATTTGGTCAAGAATGCTATTAAATCTTTAATGAGAGCGTAAAAGGGTCTGGGCAAGAAGACATCCCTACCTTACTCCCCTCATGACAGGGAATTATTCCATTATCTCTCTCAGCTTACCACAACAAACTTGGGCATAATTATGACTATGTATATTTGCGATAGCAGTGAGGTCACTAGGGACCCCCATATCTACCAAAACACGCCAAAGTGTGGGTCTCGGAACCAAATCAAATGGTGAATGCAAGTTGACAAATGCAACATTGAATTGGCCTCCTCCCACTATCACTGTCTTCCATAAAATAAGTTGATCCACTGTAATGGTGCATCCCCAAAAACCCACCTGTAGAGGGGATGATACTTCGCTGTCACCAATCCAGACAAGTAACCATTTAAGGAGGATTCAGCTGTACAACTTTTGTGGATAATCAAGCAGGCTTATTGGCTGACAGTTGTGTGGATCCTGGAAAGAGCCCTTCTTATGGATGGGTATTATCTCAACATCTGCCCATGTTGGCAGTATAGTTGCCACTAGCAGGATGGAGTTGAATAGTATTAGGAAATAGGAGCTCCAAACCTCAGCCTCTCCCCAGAACAGATCTCCCAGGATTTTATCAAGACCTGTTGCTTTGTTTGGGACTATCCTGGAGATTGCTGCTTTCACTTCAGCCAAAGATATCAGCACAGTCTCCTCAATGGACCTTTTACTACCCCCCAGGACTTAGCCTTCAACCTCCCCCACTGATAGAAAATTAATTTCAGCTCCAGTCTCAGCATATAGACTGGAGAAGTGGGAGCCCCAGTCTGCAGAGGGGACATTGGACTCAATTGGGCAATAACCATCCTTGCTTCACGTTGAAAGCAAATTTCAGAAAGCCCATTGGTCACCCTCCTCTACTACACCAAAAGTCCTTCCCATTTCTCCATTTCCCATTCTTTTTTTGCAGTTTTAATAGACCACTTGTATTCCACTTTCTTCTCTTTTATTACCTCTTTGTCTTGGCATTGTTTGGTGAGGGTAAGGGTAGTATGACTGTCTTGCAATCCTTACTATACCAACATAGGGGATGCCTTCACCTAAATGTTGCTTCTGTTACCACATAAAAATGATCTTTTAACAGTGCAAAGAGTTTCTTATGAATAGTACAGACTTGATCTGAATGTACCTGCTGGGCCATATCCCAATCCAGTGCCTTCTATACTACAAGCGACAAGCTTGTATACTTGCCGAATCTGCTCCTTAGAATTTGCCATGGTAGACCACTTAAAACTACGCATGTTACTGGATATTTGCAACCTGCGATCAAAGGGCTCTTCAACACTAACCCGCTCGCTCGCTGTAGGGAGCTCAGCATCAATCACAAGAGCATTATGATCACTGTCTCTTCTATCAGGTGTCACAATATCTTTAATAAATGGCAGTGCCCTTACATCCACCAGAACATAATCAAGGAGACTGCTGCCCGGGATATGGTTACATTTATGCTTTCCCTCTTTGTCAGACAGAGTCCTGCTGTTTCCTGCTCGCAATCCCATATTTATTATTAAAGCATTGATTTGTAGTGCCAGGGCAGACCACTTCTTGATAGGTGGAATTCCCAAATAGGGAATAGACCAAACACGATCTTCGTCCTGTGTAAACGCAATAGCACATGCTTCCAGGGCTCAAATTGGCAGTTGAATTCCCACCCACGAACTTCATTCATTAATTTATTATATCAATTTCCAAAATATTGTCTATAAAAATATTGAAAATGTAATGATTCATAAATTTTTGTATTTTAAAATATATATTTAATTAACTACTTTATTTATTCAAAATATTTAATGTTATGATCCCTAAAATTTTACAGTGAAAACCAAAGTAAATTATGTACAAATAAAAACAATCTGTACTAGTTACAAATATTGTTTTAAAATATTTCATAGGAAATTATTAAATGTACACCTGACAAATGTTAAGAGAATGTTTACTTTGATTGCAATATGATTAAGAATACATTTTTCCAAAACAGTATATAATTAATATATTAATTAAAAACTAACTATGCAAAAATATATTTTTATTTATTAGAACTCGAATTTTTAATAATGTAAAAGTATAATATTTTATAATACTACTAGCAAATTGAAATGAAAATG
Source organism: Calotriton arnoldi (assembly GCA_963921515.1). Lineage (NCBI taxonomy): Eukaryota > Metazoa > Chordata > Amphibia > Caudata > Salamandridae > Calotriton > Calotriton arnoldi. Next base: position 3,902,644 of record CAWUFW010000603.1, read on the forward strand.
TAGAAACCAAATGTACATATCCATTACTGATTACAAACGTTACAAATATTCATACATTTGTTTTTTGTACTTTCCAAATAGTTTAACATTCTTTAACAAATATAGTAAATATAAAATATGAAACATTTTTTAAGTAAAACAAAAATTAGTAAAAATACAACATCAAGATATGTTGATAATGCTAATTCAAATTCTACAAATGTGTAAGAAAACACATCCATTTTGTGGGATTTCAATCAACTATTATAACACCATATAGCAGATATACTATTCTAACTATAGTCACAGAAACATTGAGGAAAGGTAGGTGATTTACTATTCTAACTGCAATACCACAAATGTTGAGGAAATTGCAAATACTAACCATTACATGTTCACATCAACAAAACTAGTCATTTATACAAGCAAATAACATAAAACATAGACAGAAAGTACTTACTGTATACAGAGTGGACTACACCTATGGCTACAAGGTGCATTAACATTCAACACACCTCTAAAATTGCCAATGCAAGGAATGGATGAAACAACAATCGTGACTTCCCTGTCACCAGGCAAAACCCAGCACACAATCAACCAATCACAAATAGCCTGGCCATATAAGAAGTCAGCCACAGCCAACCCCATTTTTTGACATGTCAGTGAATGTGTTTGTCTTTATACCCCTTATTTCAAGGAACAAATACCTGAGGTGAAGAGGGAGGATCTGCATGCAAAGAATAGCTATTTTTGGTATGACCATTGAAGGAGTACTGGCAAAATACTGTCTTTCTCCAGATGACATCTGTGAAAATGTTGCAGAATGGAAGCAGGAGCTGGGTTCGCCTTCAGCACCTTCTTAAGCCTTCTCTGCACATTTTGAAATACTGGCTGAATGCAGCTTCATGGCCACTTGATTCCGGAGTACTCCTCTGGACATGGGGGCCATCTTATAGGCAAGCTTGTGCCAGGTACTAAGAAAAATCGTCAGTTGAGGGCACAAGTATATCACCATGTCACAGTCACTGGGAAAAAGGCGATTTTGTGGTAAGGTAATTCAAATCCATTTCCAACTTACTTTAAGTTCTAGGTACCATTGATTGCGTCCATAAGGCACTTCATTCAATCTGCCACATGGAACAGCTTTTCTGCCTGAGGCACTCCATCACCAAGCAGACTTATTGTGATGCCAGCGGCTACTTCAATGATATGCACTCCGTGTTTCGATTGTGCACACACAGGAGCTACTTATTCTGCCACATATTTTGCCTATTGTTTATTATATATCAGTTGGTTGCTGGTGATTTTAGCAGCATGCACATACTTGGTAAACTTACTAACTCACACAGGGAGCGCAAGTGTACATGTGAAATATTCACACATAACTCTTCGCCTTCCCATCAGACCCATGATCATAACATTGATTGCATGTATGGGATGTCTGGAGTATTCTATTGGAACCAACTGTAAAATAATTATCACATATCTTTGTTGCAGGTGATACTGGGAATGACCTTTCTTCCCATCTCCCTTTCTGATGCTCTACCACCCTGCCTCACAGAGGTGCAGCAGGACACACATTGGCCTATAGGCCATCATTAACTTTATTTTTGGCAACACCAAGTCGCGCTTCAGATGCCTTGACCCTAAGGGTGGTGCTTCATTGCTTCCCTGAAGATGTGTGCAGAATCATGGTAGCCTGCTGTGTGTTGCACTATATTGTCATGCAATAAGGCTTACATGGAGCCCATACCAATGAACTATGGCTTTTCCTACTTCCCAGGGTGGGCACAAATCCAGGGTCAGGGTAGGCATGTGTGTCCCACATTTCACATAAGCTCCTTTTTTTGCATCCCAGTGTTTTCAAAGGGTTGAGTCAATGATGAAAGATGTGCAAAGACAGTGTTGACAAATACCACCCTGAGACATCAATGTTGCGCCACCATGATTTCACTATCAAAGGTACCCACTTATTCATGCTCACATTACATATAACACTTAGACATCCCACTCTCCAAACTTGTGTTCTCCTCTCAAATCAGAGCACAGTATGTTGTGGGCAGAGAACCACACCTAAGACATGTCAGAATGCACACACATACTTACATTACACATTTAATACATATTTTTACCTGTGTGTAGTTTCACTTGTAAGTGTTATGTGGTACCACTAGGGTGCCTCCTGTGATGCCAGGCATGTTGACCCATTCACTTTCTCTTTATACACACGTTTCTTCAACTATATGGTGTAGTGCTCCATAAAAGAAGCTGAGCAATTCATCTCCACTATGTGGATGTAGAGCTTCGTAATGGAGGTGGAGTTTTCCACCACCCACGACAAACAGGAAGTGACATAGTACAAGTGCAAAAATGGCCATTCCACATGTATCCTTTCCTCTGAATACCATAAAAGACCATCATGCTGTTGTATTTGCCATTTTAGCTGCAAAATGCTGAGGAGAGTAGAAAGAGGGCCCATAACGTTGCTATTTGAGAACTTGAGATCATCCGAGAGAGAGAGTACCCAAAAAATACCCGCTTATGAATGGGGCCCAGACACCCAGCTGACCAACTACAGCACACCTCACAATCTAGTCTGAGACTAGAAAGAAGTGCTCTGCAGTCAGAGTTACCACTTCAAAATCCAGGGAACTTCGTAAGTGCTGGGAGGACCTCCACCTCTGTCCAAATAAAGGCCAGAGACATCTTGGGAGGGTCCTCACAACCCTTCACTGGGAACCCCTTTCTTACCTCACTTCAAAAGGGTCCTGGAGAAAGCCTTGCTGGGCCTCCATGCTCAGCTGGAGGTACAGCAACAGTACCGAACTGGAACTTTGATTTTACACCTATGCACATGTCAGGTGCATTAGTGCCTTATCTTGTGCAGACATATGTTAACTTGCCAATGTAATTATGTGTGTTGTCAGTCCTTATAAGAAACTGAATTATTATTTGGGGGTGGGCGACTGCCCACCTCAAAGAATAATCACAAGGCTTGTCAGGTTGAACCCTGAAAGTCACTAAATTTATCTGAACACAATCCCCTGGTAGCGATGGCATAGAGCTGGCAGGCTTAACTTGGAGCAATGTGTAAAGGATTTATGCAGTACCAAAACAGTACTAAAGTGAAAATACCAAACAATAAAAATCTCAAACTAAATTAGAAAAAAGAGAAAAATATAATGAACAAAGTGACACCAAAACAAGTAAAATCCAAACGGGGAACAGCAGATTTGAATTTTTAAAGCTTATGTGAAAGTAGTACCAAAAAGCGCAAAGCATTAATGGTAATCAATGGTCATGGTAGCCCAGGAAGTAGGTGCGATTTGAGGCCGTCCATAATGGAGCCCTGGTTGAATACACCAAGTGGATTTGTCACAGAGTTTTAAAAAGCTTCAAAGTCCTACTCAAAAAGGGACTATCTCATTTTGTTTGAGGAAAAAGCAGTCTTCCCGCAGGACAAATCTGAATTTGTAGCTGCCGCCATGGAATTGCCGTTTGGATACATGTCAGAAGTCGGTATTGCTAAGGCTCTGGAGCGTATGTTTTTTTTTGCTTGATTAAGTGTCTAGGTCCCTAAACATAAAGCAACTGTGTTGTTTTTTCAGAGATGCTGGGCCTTTCTGGAGGGCTGTTAGACCTGACATCCTTGGTGTGGTCTTCCCCCAAATTTTTTTCTTCTCCCATCCTGCTCTCTGGATTTAATTTTTATTGGCATTTGGGCTCTGTTCAATTTACTACTGCTAACCTGTGCTAAGGTGCTCGTGTTCTCTCCTTTAAACATAATTAAATTGGCTTACACCCAATTGGCACATTAAATCTACCTAAACGCTCCTAGTAAAGTGGTACTATATGTTCGCAAGGCCTGTAAATTATATGCTACTAGTGGGCCTGCAGCACTTATTGTGCCACCAACTAAAATAGCCCTCTAAAACATGTCTAAGGCCTACCATTGCAGCCAGTGTGCAGTTTTAAACTGCCAATTCAACCAGGTAAAATAAACCTTTTGCCAGGCCTAACCTTCCTTTTTAATACGTATTATTCACCCCCAGGTAGGCCCTAAAAACCCATAGGGCAGGGTGCATTATATTTAAAGTTAGGACATGGGTTTTTTCAGTTTTACATGTCCTAGTTGTGAAAAAATTCTCAAATTTGTTTATCACAAATGTGAATTCTACCTCTCCCAGTAGGATTACACTGGGTTACCTTATTAAAATTTAGCAAATGCTAACTTTTCATTGGAAACAGGTAGAAATATCTTGTTTGGTCTCAAAAGTCACTATTTAAGTAACAATGCTGAAAATGCCACTGTTAGAAAGTTATACAAAAGGGGAACTTGCTCACTTTGCCACTGGATTCAAGCAAGCCTGGCTGATGACGGCTGGAATGCCAGAAACCGGTCCTAGGATGCTTGTTTCCGGTCCAGGGAAGACATGGCTTGGCAGTTCGGGCTGGACTGTTCCCATGAGGCACAGGGTCAGACTGATTTGCATATGGCCATGTCTGAACTGGGGTGGTGGAGTGAGCTAAAGAATGATGATGGATTAAACCCAGATCAGTTGACTGGGGGTGAGTGTTTGATTGGCTCAAACGTTCCGTCCATCATCCCCTTTTGTATCGCTTTGTTCGCCCTGAGTTGGCGGGGTATGCCCAGACGTGGGTCCCTTGCTCACTTTGCCACTGGATTCAAGCAAGCCTGGCTGATGACGGCTGGAATGCCAGAAACCGGTCCTAGGATGCTTGTTTCCGGTCCAGGGAAGACATGGCTTGGCAGTTCGGGCTGGACTGTTCCCATGAGGCACAGGGTCAGACTGATTTGCATATGGCCATGTCTGAACTGGGGTGGTGGAGTGAGCTAAAGAATGATGATGGATTAAACCCAGATCAGTTGACTGGGGGTGAGTGTTTGATTGGCTCAAACGTTCCGTCCATCATCCCCTTTTGTATCGCTTTGTTCGCCCTGAGTTGGCGGGGGTATGCCCAGACGTGGGTCCCTTGCTCACTTTGCCACTGGATTCAAGCAAGCCTGGCTGATGACGGCTGGAATGCCAGAAACCGGTCCTAGGATGCTTGTTTCCGGTCCAGGGAAGACATGGCTTGGCAGTTCGGGCTGGACTGTTCCCATGAGGCACAGGGTCAGACTGATTTGCATATGGCCATGTCTGAACTGGGGTGGTGGAGTGAGCTAAAGAATGATGATGGATTAAACCCAGATCAGTTGACTGGGGGTGAGTGTTTGATTGGCTCAAACGTTCCGTCCATCATCCCCTTTTGTATCGCTTTGTTCGCCCTGAGTTGGCGGGGTATGCCCAGACGTGGGTCCCTTGCTCACTTTGCCACTGGATTCAAGCAAGCCTGGCTGATGACGGCTGGAATGCCAGAAACCGGTCCTAGGATGCTTGTTTCCGGTCCAGGGAAGACATGGCTTGGCAGTTCGGGCTGGACTGTTCCCATGAGGCACAGGGTCAGACTGATTTGCATATGGCCATGTCTGAACTGGGGTGGTGGAGTGAGCTAAAGAATGATGATGGATTAAACCCAGATCAGTTGACTGGGGGTGAGTGTTTGATTGGCTCAAACGTTCCGTCCATCATCCCCTTTTGTATCGCTTTGTTCGCCCTGAGTTGGCGGGGTATGCCCAGACGTGGGTCCCTTGCTCACTTTGCCACTGGATTCAAGCAAGCCTGGCTGATGACGGCTGGAATGCCAGAAACCGGTCCTAGGATGCTTGTTTCCGGTCCAGGGAAGACATGGCTTGGCAGTTCGGGCTGGACTGTTCCCATGAGGCACAGGGTCAGACTGATTTGCATATGGCCATGTCTGAACTGGGGTGGTGGAGTGAGCTAAAGAATGATGATGGATTAAACCCAGATCAGTTGACTGGGGGTGAGTGTTTGATTGGCTCAAACGTTCCGTCCATCATCCCCTTTTGTATCGCTTTGTTCGCCCTGAGTTGGCGGGGGTATGCCCAGGCGTGGGTCCCTTGCTCAGTTTGCCACTGGATTCAAGCAAGCCTGGCTGATGACGGCTGGAATGCCAGAAACCGGTCCTAGGATGCTTGTTTCCGGTCCAGGGAAGACATGGCTTGGCAGTTCGGGCTGGACTGTTCCCATGAGGCACAGGGTCAGACTGATTTGCATATGGCCATGTCTGAACTGGGGTGGTGGAGTGAGCTAAAGAATGATGATGGATTAAACCCAGATCAGTTGACTGGGGTTGAGTGTTTGATTGGCTCAAACGTTCCGTCCATCATCCCCTTTTGTATCGCTTTGTTCGCCCTGAGTTGGCGGGGGTATGCCCAGACGTGGGTCCCTTGCTCACTTTGCCACTGGATTCAAGCAAGCCTGGCTGATGACGGCTGGAATGCCAGAAACCGGTCCTAGGATGCTTGTTTCCGGTCCAGGGAAGACATGGCTTGGCAGTTCGGGCTGGACTGTTCCCATGAGGCACAGGGTCAGACTGATTTGCATATGGCCATGTCTGAACTGGGGTGGTGGAGTGAGCTAAAGAATGATGATGGATTAAACCCAGATCAGTTGACTGGGGGTGAGTGTTTGATTGGCTCAAACGTTCCGTCCATCATCCCCTTTTGTATCGCTTTGTTCGCCCTGAGTTGGCGGGGGTATGCCCAGACGTGTGTCCCTTGCTCACTTTGCCACTGGATTCAAGCAAGCCTGGCTGATGACGGCTGGAATGCCAGAAACCGGTCCTAGGATGCTTGTTTCCGGTCCAGGGAAGACATGGCTTGGCAGTTCGGGCTGGACTGTTCCCATGAGGCACAGGGTCAGACTGATTTGCATATGGCCATGTCTGAACTGGGGTGGTGGAGTGAGCTAAAGAATGATGATGGATTAAACCCAGATCAGTTGACTGGGGGTGAGTGTTTGATTGGCTCAAACGTTCCGTCCATCATCCCCTTTTGTATCGCTTTGTTCGCCCTGAGTTGGCGGGGGTATGCCCAGACGTGGGTCCCTTGCTCACTTTGCCACTGGATTCAAGCAAGCCTGGCTGATGACGGCTGGAATGCCAGAAACCGGTCCTAGGATGCTTGTTTCCGGTCCAGGGAAGACATGGCTTGGCAGTTCGGGCTGGACTGTTCCCATGAGGCACAGGGTCAGACTGATTTGCATATGGCCATGTCTGAACTGGGGTGGTGGAGTGAGCTAAAGAATGATGATGGATTAAACCCAGATCAGTTGACTGGGGGTGATTTGATTGGCTCAAACGTTCCGTCCATCATCCCCTTTTGTATCGCTTTGTTCGCCCTGAGTTGGCGGGGTATGCCCAGACGTGGGTCCCTTGCTCACTTTGCCACTGGATTCAAGCAAGCCTGGCTGATGACGGCTGGAATGCCAGAAACCGGTCCTAGGATGCTTGTTTCCGGTCCAGGGAAGACATGGCTTGGCAGTTCGGGCTGGACTGTTCCCATGAGGCACAGGGTCAGACTGATTTGCATATGGCCATGTCTGAACTGGGGTGGTGGAGTGAGCTAAAGAATGATGATGGATTAAACCCAGATCAGTTGACTGGGAGTGAGTGTTTGATTGGCTCAAACGTTCCGTCCATCATCCCCTTTTGTATCGCTTTGTTCGCCCTGAGTTGGCGGGGGTATGCCCAGACGTGGGTCCCTTGCTCACTTTGCCACTGGATTCAAGCAAGCCTGGCTGATGACGGCTGGAATGCCAGAAACCGGTCCTAGGATGCTTGTTTCCGGTCCAGGGAAGACATGGCTTGGCAGTTCGGGCTGGACTGTTCCCATGAGGCACAGGGTCAGACTGATTTGCATATGGCCATGTCTGAACTGGGGTGGTGGAGTGAGCTAAAGAATGATGATGGATTAAACCCAGATCAGTTGACTGGGGGTGAGTGTTTGATTGGCTCAAACGTTCCGTCCATCATCCCCTTTTGTATCGCTTTGTTCGCCCTGAGTTGGCGGGGGTATGCCCAGACGTGGGTCCCTTGCTCACTTTGCCACTGGATTCAAGCAAGCCTGGCTGATGACGGCTGGAATGCCAGAAACCGGTCCTAGGATGCTTGTTTCCGGTCCAGGGAAGACATGGCTTGGCAGTTCGGGCTGGACTGTTCCCATGAGGCACAGGGTCAGACTGATTTGCATATGGCCATGTCTGAACTGGGGTGGTGGAGTGAGCTAAAGAATGATGATGGATTAAACCCAGATCAGTTGACTGGGGTTGAGTGTTTGATTGGCTCAAACGTTCCGTCCATCATCCCCTTTTGTATCGCTTTGTTCGCCCTGAGTTGGCGGGGGTATGCCCAGACGTGGGTCCCTTGCTCACTTTGCCACTGGATTCAAGCAAGCCTGGCTGATGACGGCTGGAATGCCAGAAACCGGTCCTAGGATGCTTGTTTCCGGTCCAGGGAAGACATGGCTTGGCAGTTCGGGCTGGACTGTTCCCATGAGGCACAGGGTCAGACTGATTTGCATATGGCCATGTCTGAACTGGGGTGGTGGAGTGAGCTAAAGAATGATGATGGATTAAACCCAGATCAGTTGACTGGGGGTGAGTGTTTGATTGGCTCAAACGTTCCGTCCATCATCCCCTTTTGTATCGCTTTGTTCGCCCTGAGTTGGCGGGGGTATGCCCAGACGTGGGTCCCTTGCTCACTTTGCCACTGGATTCAAGCAAGCCTGGCTGATGACGGCTGGAATGCCAGAAACCGGTCCTAGGATGCTTGTTTCCGGTCCAGGGAAGACATGGCTTGGCAGTTCGGGCTGGACTGTTCCCATGAGGCACAGGGTCAGACTGATTTGCATATGGCCATGTCTGAACTGGGGTGGTGGAGTGAGCTAAAGAATGATGATGGATTAAACCCAGATCAGTTGACTGGGGGTGAGTGTTTGATTGGCTCAAACGTTCCGTCCATCATCCCCTTTTGTATCGCTTTGTTCGCCCTGAGTTGGCGGGGGTATGCCCAGACGTGGGTCCCTTGCTCACTTTGCCACTGGATTCAAGCAAGCCTGGCTGATGACGGCTGGAATGCCAGAAACCGGTCCTAGGATGCTTGTTTCCGGTCCAGGGAAGACATGGCTTGGCAGTTCGGGCTGGACTGTTCCCATGAGGCACAGGGTCAGACTGATTTGCATATGGCCATGTCTGAACTGGGGTGGTGGAGTGAGCTAAAGAATGATGATGGATTAAACCCAGATCAGTTGACTGGGGGTGAGTGTTTGATTGGCTCAAACGTTCCATCCATCATCCCCTTTTGTATCGCTTTGTTCGCCCTGAGTTGGCGGGGGTATGCCCAGACGTGGGTCCCTTGCTCACTTTGCCACTGGATTCAAGCAAGCCTGGCTGATGACGGCTGGAATGCCAGAAACCGGTCCTAGGATGCTTGTTTCCGGTCCAGGGAAGACATGGCTTGGCAGTTCGGGCTGGACTGTTCCCATGAGGCACAGGGTCAGACTGATTTGCATATGGCCATGTCTGAACTGGGGTGGTGGAGTGAGCTAAAGAATGATGATGGATTAAACCCAGATCAGTTGACTGGGGGTGAGTGTTTGATTGGCTCAAACGTTCCGTCCATCATCCCCTTTTGTATCGCACTGTTAGAAAGTTGGCATTTTCTTAGACCCATTGTCATTAATTCTATTTATTTTAATGATCTTTTCATACTAATGTAGTCCTTCCGCCTCCAGCTACATTACCTCTGTGCATTCCGGGCCTAATTCACAAAGGCATTTAAAAGTATCTGTAGTTGTTCTACTGTGGTATTACTGCACTTACTCTTAATGCAATTCATTAAGGTATGGCCATAGATCTATGATAGTGCTGGTTCTCTTATGTGAGGTGTTCTGTACCAGAAATGTGTAGAACTCCCCATAGTGAGATTTACATTTTAGTTGTAAAGTGGGAGTGGCAGGGGAGAGTGTTTGGACAATGGGAAATATGTATTACAGAGCTGCAATAGGTAAGTGAGAACTAACCCCTTCCGTGCTTCCGTCGGCCAACGGCCGTCGCGAGCACTACCTCGCTAGTGCTGCGCACGTCCGTTGGCCGACGCGGCCCCGCCCACTCTTTCAAACCGCCGCACTGCGGCGGAATTCGCGCCGCGGTTAAGCGGTTAAGGCTTAGCTCAAGGGGGCATGCAAATACAAATGTACACCTACAAAAGATATGGGTAAGGAGATCGCTACCTACGTTATGCAGAACTACATTTGGCAGTTGTGCACCTAAAGTCACTAGTTCTAACGTTATGGTCATATTGAGAGTTGTGTGGGTCCCCACCCCTTTATGTAATACAGCGAGGACACATAATCCTACTAATAGGCATGTATGTGATCTGCACCTGGAGTTGCTGGATTGCATTTAGTATGCAATTTACACCTAGGCATAGGTGTAAATCTACTATTTGGAAATTTCCACCCATAGATTCACTTTAGTGCATTGTTCTCACAGTGTCTGTCTAACAGGCACTCTTTACTTCTCACTTAATATCAACGTTTCAGGCAGCTATCTTTGCTTTAAATTTCATTTTTTATTATTTTAACTAAATTGGGTATTAGTATGTTTTCAAATATGAATTTAGGTTTCCTAAAAAAGCACATTTCTATTTATTTTAAAATAATTTTGTAAGCGTACGTTAAGTCTACAAAATAGGCCAAGATATATTTGGCAGCAACATTACTCTCCAGCATGCATTTCTATTATTTGTTGCCATTGTAGGTCAGCCTGTCAACTTATTAATGCAGAATTTAATATATAACGCACCTCTGGACAATTTCTATTCTTGCCATTGGAAATTCTGTTTCACGCACTGCAGAACATGAATATGGGGAAAGTCGGAAAAGTTGCATTAAATGGTTAACAAACTAACACGAAGAAATACTGTTTCTGCTCCAAAATAACTAGTTAAACAAAAATAGATCGTTGCTGCCTTGACAGACCCTGGTTTAATATGACTGTAATGAATTCCACATTTCTCTACTGTAATGATAAGAATGGTGTCTCCGTGTAACAATGTAAACATTGATGTTACTGAAGTAACCGTGCTGCTGTGGTTTACCAGGCGCGTGTTTTTCTTGCTCTCTATTGATAATATGCAGCTGCATAAAAGGAGAATGGCATACTACCACATTTACACAATGATTTGTAAAGAGGAAAGGCTGCATTTTGTTAAAACAAATGCAATAATAGCTCAATATCTAGACCTTTCAGGGACTTCACCCTTGCTAATTTAACACATAATAACAGGACTGGCAGTCTTTCATCCATGTTTTGTAAAGAGATATAGCTGTATTTTGCTGAACAAAATTAGTACATTGGAACGATATCTAGATCAGACAGTTGCCTCTTCCTTGCTAATATGTCGCCCAGCAACAGGACTAGCACCCTCGCATTCAACTTCCTATATGAATCCAGCAAAGTGAGATGAGGTAAAACAAAGGCGACCCCGACCCCTCACTTTAAGTCTAGTCTTTTGGCCAGATTTAGAGTTCGGCAGACGGATTACTCAGCCACAAATTTGTAATTGTAAATTGTATTTACATAGCGCTTACTATCCTTGAGGAGCTGTTGACATGCTTCACGCCATGCAGCAGCTGCTCCGGGAAGCCAATATTGGTTTGTCCAGTGTATATTAATTAGAATTGGTTATTGTAATTAATTAATTTCGTGCTCTCAAGGAAACCATTGCATGCATTTACATAAGTTTCTTTGTGGTAGAAGATGAATCTGACTTAGGTATGATCATTAGACGGGGTATGTGAGTTCATGCAGATGGCTGGTGGTAATTGTGAATGACCTAGAGGTGATGCTTTACTTTCAAAGGAGTCCTGTATGATCTTTGAAAAGAGGTGTGGGCAATTTGTACAAATGCAATAATAGAGGTTAAGGCAAACACGCATGTGACAGGGAAGGCTGTGTTTATAAAGAGAAGGAGTGCACGGATGGGGAGTAGGAAAATGTTATTGAAGGAATAAAGGAGAGGTGAAAATCAGAAGATTTAAGTTAAGCTCGATTTTCATGCAGGTTTTTAGGAATCTAGAAAGGCTATTTCACATAACATGCAATCTGAGGGGGCAACCCTGTAGATCGAAAAAACACTATTTGCATGTGATATAGGGCTCTACTTGATATTTTAGACAGATACTAGATTCAGATGAACAGTATGTTCACTGCTCAAATACCACTGACCACCACTTTAGCATAAACAACTGATCAGTGAAGGGGTTCGAAGAGTAAAATAATGACTGGATGTGTATATTGGGAATAACAAGAGATTTAGACAGCCCTTAAAGAAGTAGTAAGCTCGTGATTGGAATAACGTGAGAAAATATAAGGGATAATTCAAACACTGAAAGAAGATTCTACACCTGCTGAAGCAGATGTCTTTTGGTTTTTCCCCGTAAAGTTTTACTAAAGTATTCCAGGCAATCCATTTGGACACCACTGGATTAGCTTAGCACAAGAAGAGGGGGGAGAAGAGACTTCATAGACATAGGAAATGTATTGCCTGCATTCCTGTGGGTGGGAGGTGGTGATACAGACAAGGAAGTGGGATGGGTGGTGTTAGACTTCGCATCTTTGGTGTGGTTTCCCCTGACTTTTTGCCTCTACCTCCCGTATTTTTGATGCTGAGCTGGATTTCGTTTTTGCTGGCTTAGATGCTTTGGGCACTTTGCCACTGCTGATCAGTATCAAAGTGCAAGTGCTCCCTGTGTAAATTGTTGTTACAATTGGTTCTCCCTGATTGGCATATGTGATTTACTGGTAAGTCCCTAGTAAAGAGCACTGAAGTTTGCCAGAGCCTGTAAATCAAATGCTACTAGGGGGCCGGTAGCACTGATTGTGCCACTAACATGAGTAGCCCTGAAAAGGTATCTCAGACCTGCCACTGCAGTGTCTGTGTGCAGTTTGTTAACTGTCATGTCGGGGTGCACTTGCCAGGCCCTAACCTTCCCTTTTCCTACATGTCAGACACCCCTATGGTAGGCCGCAGGTACCCCCCTGGGCAGGGTGCAGTGTATGTGAAAGGTAGGACATGCACTGGTGTGTGTGACATTTCCTGATAGTGAAATACTGCCAATTTAGTTTTCGCATTCGCATTCAACGATGCAGCGCGAGAAACGAAATTCGTTTTATTTATTTATATGGTTACTTACCTGTAATCCGCCGTAATCCGTAGTTTACTACCCCCCCCCCACGTCAGCGCCCGGCAGCACTCCCACCACCGACCGCTACTGGGTGGGATAGGACCTCCTGCAAGGAGTTCCAGATTAACCACAACCAGTGACTGCATTCCTATATTACATCTCCCAGAACAGCCAGCATGACAACGAGGTGAAGGAGAGGATAGGGCATCCTACATTTTGGCAGCCCCCACAGATCTCATGCACTGACAATCCTCATGCAATGAGATGTGAGCGACTGACACGGCAGGCACCTCAGCACCTCTGCAGCATGACCCTTTCTCTCTTGGACTCATCATCAGTCATCCTGATGCTCTTCCATTCACAGATCCCATTCTGCTATCCTGATTAACACTGGAGGACAAAGGACAAGGCTCCACATGACCCCACTTTATTGTCTCATGCATTGTTTCATGTGCTGTATTGTGAGTCGGCTGGGTGTGTTGAGGCCTTCTGTGAAGGGCAAACAGCCCAGCAATTGGGGCAGACTATATGTCTGGATGGCCCCAAAACCCCACATCAAACCTTGAAGAGTCTCCAAAGTGGGTGAAACAGTGATGGGATTTCAGCCTAGAAAGAAACTACTTTTCACTTACTAGTGCCCAGTAGCGGTCGGTGGTGGGAGTGCCGCCGGGCGCTGACGTGGGGCGGGGGAGGGGCAGGGTGGGGGGTAGTAAACTACGGATTACGACGGATTACAGGTAAGTAAACATATAATTAAATAAAACAAATTTCGTTTCTTGTGCTGCATCGCATTTGGCGATGCAGCGCGAGAAACGAAATTCGTTTTATTTATTTATATGTTTACTTACCTGTAATCCGCCGTAATCCGTAGTTTCAGTAGCGGTCGGTGGTGGGAGTGCCGCCGGGCGCTGACGTGGGGCGGGGCAGGGGCAGGGTGGGGTGTAGTAAACTACGGATTACGACGGATTACAGGTAAGTAAACATATAATTAAATAAAACGAATTTCGTTTCTTGCGCTGCATCGCATTTGGCGATGCAGCGTGAGAAACGAAATTCGTTTTATTTATTTATATGTTTACTTACCTGTAATCCGTCGTAATCCGTAGTTTACTACCCCCCGCCCCACGTCAGCGCCCGGCGGCACTCCCACCACCGACTGCTACTGCGTAGTTTACTACCCCCCACCCTGTCCCTCCCCCGCCCCACGTCAGCGCCCGGTGGCACTCCCACCACCGACCGCTACTGCTTGTGCCCCCACATTAAATGGCCATCATGGACTTAAATGAATAAACCACAGGTCCATTTTGACCTCGGAGGAAGGATTTTCAAGAAGCGTGATGTCATATTGGATGTGGGTAAACGAACAAAAGACTTTTTGAAATGGGAGCTTTTCTGACACCTAAACTTTAACTGTTAAAACTATCCTTGTTTATTTCCAAAATGTGTGCAGTCATCTATTTTTACATGCAATTCTGATCTGTTATACTACATATATGCTCTTTTACGTAATTTTGTGAAAGTTTTCTTATGCAAACTGCTTATATCCAGTAGATAACGTTCTCATGTAAAGTACACTTATATTCATTAAAAAAATGAGGTGAGAGGGAGGGGTGAAGACAGAGGAAGAAACTGAATTCAAATGATGGAAATAAAGAATGTGCAGCAGAAAGAGTGAGGGTAGCAGAGCAGGAGCAAAGACGGAATGAGATGGGTAGATAAATAGTGAAAGCAAAACAATAGAAGATGAAGCTAAAGTGAGACAGAGCATAATACGGAACAAGCATTGGCAACAATGCCAAATCGTCATTTCTTTAAATGGTGAGTGCTGCCCGACTGGTCTTGTAGGTGCATTATTATTTTAGCTTAACTAATCTAAAATGCAAATCAGCCATGATAGAACAGTAAACTGCCAAAATTGGCTCGCATGTGTCAGACGCAGGCATGCACATTATGCGCTGCCAGTACATGTAAGAGCGGCGGAGTGGGGGGGGTGGGGCGGGGTAACGGGGAGTTGACATACGACATGATAGGGAAAATAAATAAATAAATAAAACCACTTACCTTGCGCTCGCCGACTCGGCGATGCGGTGAGCGCAGGGTAAGTGTTTTTATTTATTTTATTTTCCCTATCCCGTCAAATGTCGACTTACCCCCCTCCACGCCCCTCCGCTCTTACCTGTACTGGCCATGCCTGATGCACATGTGTGGTGACATATGCATTGGCATGCATCGCAATGCATGCATGCACATGGCAGCCTTCTTAGAATGATCCAAGAGGGCCAGACTGTGCATCCATGAGAAGCAAAGCTTCCTCATGTACCGCTACACATCATGACACACCAGCAGCTATATTGGCTTTTTTACTTTACCATTCTGTCATGCAGACACGTATTTAGAATGGTAACGTAAAAAAATATTAAATAAAATTAAGTATGCCAAAGCTCAAAAAATGAATTGAGCAGCCTGGCAGTGCTTTGTAGTTGTTGGGCCCTCAACAAACAAAAACATTTTAAAATACGGAGATCAGGGCAGAGATGGGTGAGGAGTACTGGCCAGAGGAGCGGAGGTGGTTTAAGTAAATAGTAAGAGCATGATGTGGGACTGGAGAGGTTAATAAAAAAAGAGCAAGAGGAACAACTTTCAGAATATTTCCATTCACGAAATGCTATGGGCTGATACCCTAGAAAATGGACAGCCATCTTAGCGAATGCTTGAAGCACGCTGAACTACAGTAGTCAATAGCTGAAAGGGGCTGTCCAAAATCTCCTTTTAATATGTATTAGTGTTTCCTTGTATGTGTATGTGCTTGCGTGTGTGGTGCTATGTGCTTTGTATGGTGTGTGGTGTGTAATGAGAATAGCTCTCGGCAGATAGCAAAAGTGTCTCTAGGCAAGACACATAAAGGAGTTGGAATGATGAGGGAGAGTGAGAGGAAAGCTGTAAATAGTGAAGAGGGTAAAAAGAAAGTGTGCATAAAGAGATAAATAGAGAACTAGAATAAGCGGAATACTTATTATTTCCCACAATAGCAGATCACTACCATGTCCGTATTTTTAAATTTCTGCATGGATATCTTTTGATCTCTGAACTCTAATTTTGGCTGAATATTCCAGACAAATCCCTCACACAAAGCTTTATCCTCCCTATAAAACAAAAGCTGATTGTACTAATCTAAACAACTTCTAGTTTTCTATTACATTGTCCTAATGCCTAGGCTATTATATGCAAAAGCTGGAGTAACCCCTACTGCAGCAGGGTAACAACCAGACTTGTTATGTCCACACATCCCTACAAGCCCTCCAGCTATGCCTTACTGTTATAAAGGTCACAAACACACTCTTGAGGAGTGTACATCTTTGGTATTTGCAGTTAAACAATGCCATACATGCATCTTGTGTGTATATGCTGAGACAATGCCTTCATCACATACTTATATTGTAAATAAATAAGCCACAAATATGTTAACCTTTAGGGTTTTTTTTTCTTTTTTTGCTTTTCACGTCTACGTTGCCACCCCCAGACACCTGCAACCAAATCCACTGCTGCTGCAATGACTGTGCCAACATGTGGAGTGCGCTCAGACACCAAATGAATGGCAGAACCTTGGGAAATCTACCACCATATCAACTGAAATTTGTCTATGACTATCTCCCTCTTTATAAGTGTCAGGAAAGTGAAAATGTTGTTCAATAACCCAATAAGTAACCCATGTTCAGCATGTCTGCAAGAAATTAGGTTATAGGTCTGCCGTTTGTGTCATTGTATCATAAATTGCAACATACATTTTTGGTACTCCATTTCTAAGTAAATGTATGTTTCTCCCATCAACCGCTCAACCCACCAATGTGCCCATTGCAAACGTAAATTGATATGTCCGTTGTAACAGTACCCACCACTCTTTCATTCTCGCCAATGTGGGCTAACTATGTCTACTGATCATTCCATGCAATATGGGACAGATACATCTTTAAAAGCATGTTCCTTGTGGTATGGGCCACTGACAGAAAGGTACGGGTGAAAACAATATGCTGCTAGTTGACTGTTGGAGGACGATCCATCATCACTATGTTTGATTTGGTATGATATGCTTGTTTTATGAATCAAGATATCACATTTGTTGAAAATGGCCCTCTCTGCAGGGTCACCCCAAAGTTTATTGAATTTGTACACTTTATCACTGCTAACCACTGCTAAAGTGCTTGTGTTCTCTCTCTAAAACATGGTATAATTGGTTTACACCATTGTGGCATATTTAATTTACCAGTAAATCCCTAGTAAAGTGCACCACATGTGCCAGGGGGCTGCAAATTAAATGCACTGATTGTGCCATCCACTTAAGTAACCCTTTAAACATGTCTCAGGCCTGCCACTGCAGAGTCTCTGTGTGCAGTTTACATTGCCATGTCGACTTGGCATTTAAAACCCCTTGCCAAGCCGTACACTCCCCTTTTATTACTTATAAGTCACCCCTAGGGTAGGCCCTGAGTAGCCATAGGCATGGTGCTGTGTAATTAAAAGGTAGGGCATGTACATTTAAGTTTTACATGTCCTGGTAGTGAAAAACTCCCAAATTAGTTTTTACTAATGTGAGACCTACCCGTCCCATAGGTTAACATTGAAGAGTCCTTAATACACATATTAAGCTTTAATGCCCAATTGGAAGGGGGTAGAGCTGTCATGGATAGTACCTATGAAATTGTAATGATAAATCATCTTTACTGGTAAAGTCAAATTTATCATTACAATTCTAAAAATGCCACTTTTAGAAAGATGCACTCTGTCCATCATCTCCTTGTGTTTGTTTTATTCACCCTAAGTTGGAAGGGTATAACCAGACGTGGGTCCCTTGCTCACTTTGCCACTGGATTCAAGCTAGTCTGGCTGATGAGGGATGTTACCCGAAACGGTCCCAGGATGCTTGTTCCGGTCCAGGGAAGACCTGGCTTGGCAGTTCAGGCTGGACTGTTCCCAGAAGGAAAAGGGTCAAGACTGATTTGCATATGGCTGGGTCTGAACTGGGGTGGTGAAGTGAGCTAAAGAACAATGATGGATTCTGCCCAGATCTGTGACTGGGGGTGAGTGTCTGAAAAGTTTCTGTGCTTAGTCCATCATCTCCTTTTGTTTACTTTTTGAAAGATGGCATTTTTCTTCTCTTAGCCCTATATCCCTGCAGCCTGTCTCCAATACACGTCTGGGGTGAGTGATAGCTGGACTTTGTACATTCTCTCTAGACAGCGACAATGAGAGCTTAGGTGTTACTTAATGGGCCATCCTGGGAGGATGAGAGGGAGGAGCTGGGAACAGCCTCACACTTTCACCTGAATAGGATGCGTCCTGTCCCTACACAAAGGGCTGCATACCCCCTGTAGTAAGTTTGAAGCCAGGGCAGGAGGTGAGAACCTCTGTGCACTTCATAGCCCTTCTTTGAAGTCACGCCCACTTCAATGGCACCACCAGGTATGAGAACTGGACTTCTAAACCTACCACTTTAGTACACCTCTAGACCTGTGAATACTGTGCCAGGAAGAAGGACTGCTGTGCTACTGAAGTCCTGCCACCCTGCTGGACTGCTGCTCTGGAAGAACTGATTTTTTGCTGTATTGACCTGCTGTGTGTTGCCCTCCTTGCCTGGGGAAGAAGAATTGGACCTTCAATCCCTATCTTGAACCCAAGACTCCAGAGTGATTCAAAGGGCCACAGGGACATAAGAGGCTCTCCATAGCTCCTGGACCACCTTTAATGAGCTCCTGACCCCCAGGAGGTGCCTCTCAGGTCCTGGGTCTTTGAAAGTGGTCTTTCTGCTCTTTAAGTCAAGCGTTTGGGCTCTTCGCGAATGGCCCATGCACTCTGGAACCCTGTAGCTCTCACACAGTTCCAATGCGAGTGGCCACAAGTTTGTCTCTTTGCACAGCACGTATCACCACTTGTGACTGTCAGGCTCCAGCCCGTCCATTCGCAATGCCCGGTGGATCTTTGCACCCCACGGACCACCGCCAGTGAAGCTCTCCTTGCTTCTGGCGAACTTCTTCCCCACGAATGGGACTCTTGCCACAATTCTTGAGAAGGTGAAACTTCAACTGGACTTATCTGGGACTGTAGTCGACCCGCACTCCATCACTGTCAGCCTGAAATTTTGGATCTGACCCGGTCTAGCGCAACCAGATAGCCCTGGTCGGTGCTTTGTGCTCCTAAGCACTACATTTCAGTTTATTCTTTAAAAATTCAAAACTCTGGTTCTACTAAATGGATTTTTATAACTTAGGTCTTGTGTTGTTCATTAAATTAGGCTCTATGTTTCTAACCAGGTTTGGTATGTTTTTGTGTGGTGTTTTCACTGTTTTAGTGTTTAAAGTACTGCACAAATACTTTACATATTGCCTCTTAATTTAAGCCTGACTGGTCTGTGCCAAGCTAGCAGAGGGTGAGCACAGGTTAATTTAGGGTGTGTTTGTGACTTACTCTGACTAGGACTGTGGTTCCTGCTTGGACAGGGTGCATACCTCTGCCAACCAGAAACCCAATTTCTAAGAACATTGCTTATTGGTAGTGGGCAATATTTCTAATCTATTTACTGGGAACACTTAGAACTTTTTGGAAAGAATGTTTAAAGGCCACCAGTAGCTATTTCAAAGAACAATAAGTCACTGGATTCAGAGTGCTATTCTGATTATTTTGAATACAGGAAAGCAGTCTCACTACTTTTATCATGTCTCTACCATGACATGACATGACAATATGACTTGCATTATGTTAAAAAATAGTCCTCACTCTGCCATAAGCAACATTGCGGAACCTAAAATCCACCTTCACCCTGATTCCATCTATATCAAGTTTATACTTTGACTAGCTCTTATTATACTACCAACTGAACCATAATGGCAGCTGTACTTCCTAATCATCTGAGAAAATCATACCTGAACTCCTAAACAATTACGTACCCTTAATCTCAATCCAGTCAAGGATTTTAAACATAGGCTGATGGAGGAACACTCTACAACTGACACAATAGACCAATATATTAGTACTAGAAATTAAAATGCACCTTGATATTCTTCTCTCATACCACATCCTACTCAGCTGAGATCTTCTTCAGAGAAATAAAAATCTCCTGCCTAATGGGTAGGGAGACCTTGCATAAAATGTAGGTCCTTCTGCGCCTTCTCTCCTCCATAACTTCCCTTGCCCTACCCCCAACCCCTGGTTCATGGCTATCACCGCCAAAGCAAGGAATTTCTTATGGGTCAACAAACCTCCCAGGATCTCCTTCAACAAATCCGTCCGTTCCACATATGATGGGGGCATGGTGATGGCCGATGGCTGTCTTTATTACTGGCCAGCACACACCTTAGTGGTGAACGATTGGATGTGCGGAGGTTGGGCAGACCCAGCTTTCAGGATAGAGGTCTGAATGATCAAATTAAATAACATCCTGGGCATTCTATACTGGACGCTGGTCCCCTGGGCCTTCCCCAAAATTACTAAGACAGTCTTCCACTCCTGGAGGGCTGCAATGTGCTGGATGGTGTTGGACCAATGACTGATGCTGGATGTTGTGGGTCAGGAGGTGGACGGGCTGGGTGGCGAGACTGAAGGGTTTCAAGGGTTGGGGTATTATTGGCTTGTCCTGACTGGGTGGCATCTGGGTGGGTGTCCACGTGAAACCATTTCAGGACCTCCAGAATGAGCTCTCTGTCATAAATCACAAATATTCTGATAACTCCACCAATGCTCTGTCTGGCTTCCGGGAGGCATTGACTGCACCACCAGAATACAGCCCACTAGAGGCCAGGCTGCTGACAGGCCCATTGGCCAAGGAGGGGGTATAGCTATAGTGCATAAGGACTCCATTAAAATAACTATATTGGAGCAACTAAGTAATGACAGTATGGAAGTGTTAGTTTTTAGAATTGACTTACATCCGCAATACAGTTGAAAGGCGCCCTGGTTTATCAACCTCCCGGGCCCCTCCGAAATTTTGCCCTCCAACTACTGGAACTCATGTCCCTGCATGCCATTTGCACAAAAAACTTCATTCTCTTGGGTGATTTTAATGTGCAAAGCGAAGACATCTTGAACCAGGAAGCCTCATCACTTTTAACAGATCTACTGACGCTAGAGTTAAATAAGATCAACGAAGGCCCCACCCACTTAGCGGGACATACGCTAGATCTTATTCTTACTAAGTCATCCAATGTGCAATGTGGAGCCACTAGCCCTCTCACATGGACCGACCACTCACTGATCGAGTTCAAACTCTGGGGTCCTAGGGCACATAACACACAGTCCTCAACTTATATGAGCTGGTGCAGAAGGTGGCATAAAATCACTCCTGATAACTTTCAGGATTTAATTCCTACTTCATGGAATTTTGACACAGGGAACATAGAGGCTGGCCTAGCCCAATACAAGTCTATTATAACTACGGCCATTGATCACTTAGCCACTCTAAAGCATTGCACGAGCTCAGGCAGGCGCATTAAGTCAGCCTGGTTCTCTTCCAGCCTCAAAACAGAAAAAAGTCTCTGCAAGAAACTGGAGCGGCGCTGGCGTCTCTCCCACAAGGCACTTGATAAAGCACACTATAAATTGGCTTTATCTAAATATCACAAAAATTATAGGAAATGCCCGCAAAGTTCATATTGTATTACAATTGGAGCAGGCTGGGAATGCCCCCAAAACCTTATATACGATACTTAAAACCTTTACTCGCCCAGAGGCATGTAATAATGAGCAAGCACCCTCGCAAGCCTTATGCGACAAAATAGCTATGCACTTTACTAAGAAAATTGATTTAATTTACGACAATATTATCCGAGATGGAAGGTGCCAATTTGATTTATCTGCCGACCTTTTACCCACTCAGACTAATGGGCAGAAGCTGGAATACTTCCCCTTGATCACTCCCGATACAGTAGAGTCCTTACTCGTTACTGTCAAATCGGGCTCACCTCTTGATATTATCCCGGCAAGGATCACCTCATTACTGTCCAAACAGCTTGCTACTCCCATCTGTTCTATTCTTAATCTCTCGCTGAACAAAGGCCAAATCCCTACTGAGTGGAAGGCAACACACATAATTCCTATACGTAAGAACCTTAAGGCCCCTATGGATGACATTGCCAACTACCGACCTATCTCGCTGTTACCTCTCCTGAGCAAGATTAAAAAAAAAAAAAAAAACACATTAATGAACATCTTTCGGACTTTGTCGAGGCCTCCAGCTGGCTCGATCCATCTCAGTCTGGTTTTAGACCCAGGCATAGTACAGAGTCTGCCCTGATTGCCGTCACGGATAACATCAGACAGTTTTTAGACAACGGACAGGCAGTTCTACTTGTGCTGCTTGACCTATCAGCGGCTTTCGACACTATCTCACACCAGATCTTGCTCAGGAGACTCAGTGAAATTGGTATTCAAGGCACTGCCTTACAATGGATGCTGAGTTTTCTCTCGCATAGAACTCAGACCATCAATTTAGGCCCCTTCTGCTCTGAGACCACGGAGCTGACTAAAGGAGTACCCCAGGGATCTTGTCTCAGTCCCACCTTATTTAACATTTATGTTGCTCCTTTGGCAGGTTTACTTAGGAAGTTAGGTTTTATACCTATATCCTATGCTGATGATACTCAGCTCCTACTCTCCTTCGATAAACACAACCCCAATACTCAGTCGATCTTCTCTGAAGGTATGAAAGCCATTGCTAGCTGGATGAGGCACAATTTTCTCCAGCTTAATGTGGGAAAAACAGAAATTATGCTGTTCGGTGATGCTCCTTTGAGATGTCTCCGAGCTGGTGGCCAACGGAATTGGGGCCCCCACTGGTGCCCAAGACCGTGGTCAAAAATCTAGGTGTCCGCCTGGACCAGAAATTAACTTTAAAGGAACAGGCTTCTACCACCATTGGCGCCTGCTTTCATGCCCTAGGCCTACTGTGTAGAGTATTTCCCTTTCTCCCCTTGTCCACTCGGAAAATCCTTATCCAGACACTAGTACTAAGTCACTTAGACTATTGCAATGCGCCACTGATCTCAGCCAGTGTAGCATCATTGAACAAACTACAAGTGGTCCAAAACACCGCAGCCCGACTGGTCTCCAACGCCCTCCCTTCCCCTCTTGCAGAGATTGCATTGGCTGCCAGTGCGGAAGCGGATCCGTTTCAAGATCTGCTGCATTGTTCATAAATCTCTAAATGGTAAAGGCCCCAGATATTTGGCAGAGAAACTCATGAAACACCAGCCTTCTAGGGCATTACGCTCAGGGACCAAATCTCTACTTGTGGTCCCACGCTGTAAAACATCTCGGCTAGGTGGGAAAGCTTTCTTTCACTTAGCCCCTACCTTCTGGAACCAATTACCTATCCATTTGCGGGAGTGCTCCAATCACCTGCAGTTTCGTAGGCTTCTGAAGACTACATTATTTTAATCTGTCCCTTTTTCTCTGGCCGACAAAAGCAGTTCGCTAGCGCGGAGACACCCCTTGGGGGGTGATTCAGGCGCTTTATAAATTACAAATCAAATCAAATCAAGGAGAGAGTCTCTCAGATTTACAGAGTTATGATGAAACACTCCCTGTGCACACTCACACATTTAAATAAGAGATGGGAGAGCTTGATAGGCCCACTGAAGGAGACGGAATGGAGGGAGGCATTCATGGCCTCACACGTGCTAGCTATTTTGATGCGGCTGCGTCTCATTCAAATGAATTATTTAATCTGCATATACTACACACCCAAGTACCTTTGGAAGGCTAGAAAACTCCCAGAACCCACTTGTACTAGGTGCCTAGAGGGCCTTTGTGATTTTTATCATGTGGTGTGGGGATGTCCTGTCATACAGTGTTATTGGCGATCCATCTTCACGGCGTTATCCGAGGTATTAGGCCAGAGAACTGAGGTGTCCCCCAAGATCGCATAGCTCGGTCTGGTGGATGACTTAGGTGGCCCAAGAGGGGATCGAACCCTGGTGGGATTGGAGACACTACTGGCGAAGAGGAAAGTGGCGAAACACTGGAAGGCTCTGGGTGCCCCATCGCTGCTGGAATGGAGGACAGGTATGGACCACTCGGCTAAATTGGAAGAGCTGAGATAACTGCCACGAGGATGCCCCAGGAAACATTCAAAGATATGGAGAAAATGTTGGTCATTTTATGGGCTTGGCAGCTCAATTATCATTGGAACCGGGAAGGGTTGTTTGTGGGATCTCCATGATGTACTTTTCAGGATCCCCTATGAGTGCCCCCAGTGTGTTTGAGCTTGTTGTGCTTCTGTTGAAAACAATAAAGTAGTATAAAAAAACACCTGTAACTCCAAATTAATTCATGGATCACCACTATGGCATCTTCCATATTCAAGCTCAACCTCTCAATGTCCATTAGGGGAAAATTATAATTTCAGGCATCTGAGGACAACCTTGGAAAATCTGACCCAATCTTCTTTACCCTCACAGTTATATCGATGGCCTTCCGACATCCTATAACACCAGGCCCCCCACACCTCTCCTCTCTCCTCAGCCTTCTATATCTCCATTAACTTTCTTTTCATGGCTGAGGCAGTGCTATTTCTGGACTCATCACAACTCATCTCACCATTATCCTCTCAATATGGCAACATAGAACTTCCCATTCCCCTATATCTCCACTATTACTCTGATGATGCCCTCAATTCATCCCAGTTGTTTTCATATGTATTTCTTCATCCTAAAACCTTCCCACACCATACCATCTATGAGCTCTCTTCAAGTTTCCACCACTTCTAGGAAATCAAATATGCCTCCCTCTCCGACTTTCTAGAAGTTGATATTATATATAGCCTCAATTCTTCTTTTGACAGGTCAAGGTAATAACTTGATTATTTATAAATGTGAATTTTGTTAGTGACTGTCACTTTCTCTTCAGCTGGTTTTCTAACTCTCTCAGTGCGTTATTTGACAAAACAAAATCCCTGTTTTTTAAAATTGTTCTTTTCTCAACAAAACTTTGGGACATGCAAAACAATATTCATAACTTACCTAAGAATATCACTGAAAAGTCAAATTGCAAGTTACAACTGGAATAGATACTTTATAATCCATACCCAGACATAAAATAATAATCTGACCTAACAAAACTGACTTTCTCTACTCCCAGGGAGTAAGGATGATATACTCAAGGTTTGTCATCTCAGTGTTGCTGGTACTTTTGCTAGAAAAATAAGTTCTCATCACAAAACCATACCAATACTGACAGGCCTGCCTCATTGTTCTCAATCAATAACTGCTCAAACTTAGAGAACAAAAATGCATGATTCACTTCTATCACCACCGTTCGCTGCCTACTTCATAGCTGCAGATGGGTAGCAAAATATTGCATCAATATTGTGGACAGTGTCATTGATTGGGTCTTAGACCTTATGATTTTGACCGAAACCTGGCTCAGCATATCTTTCAATCCATTACAGAACTACTTATCCCATCGAACTACTTGATTATGTGCCTTGATAGGGCAGGTATAACAAAAGGTGGTGTAGAACTAATGTACAGAAATTGTGTTCCCTGTTGGCAAGCAATATCTAAACCCTTCTCCTCTTTTCCGTGCCTTATTGTGGAACTTTAGCCAAAAACCAATAAAGAACGCTAGAGTTAGTATAATCTATCACCCACCAGGGGTCACCCACCAGGGCACATCAACTACTTTTAATGAACATTGTGTGGAACATATCACAACTCAACTTATCTAACAACTACCATCTATTTATTGGAGACTTTAATTTACAACCGGGCAACCCTGTGAATGATATATGTTAACTTTTCCCAACCTTTCTGAGTAAAAATGACTTGATCCACTACTGCCTCAAACTCAGATTCATAAAAGGTGTCACACTTGATGCATTATTGCTCAGAAAGAGAGTATTCTGGTGGGCGAACCAATCTCTGTGGACAGGTCATATTGTTACAAATCCCCTTCACTCTTCTATTTAAAAAAAGACATTGATTCTGGGGCAATAGAAGAGACCCAAAACATTGTTTGAAGATATCAAAAACATCAACATCAAACCCTTGTTGTTAACATCTCATCCACAATCCCCCAGTTCCATGACAGCAAAAAAGTGTATGATGAATTAACTGCATCTAATGTAATTATGATGGAGACCATAAAGAATCTTGGTTCACTGGAAGAAAAAACGATGAAAAGCAAAAAGTCCACCTCTTTTGATTTATGAAAGAACTAAACAAAGAATGCATGCTTATGATCCTAGATCCTTTTGACACTAAACTAGGAACACCTCCGCACTGCCAAAAGAACATACATAAAAAATAAAACACATAATCTTGGAGGGGGTGGGCAACAGAAAAAAAGGTTTATGAATGTCAGGGAAAAACTCAATATACACCGTTTAATGTGGACATTTCACGAAAACTATGAAAATGCCGAAAACAATTGTCCAAAAAAGTTCTAAACTCACAAATTAATGTTCAAAATACAAATTAAAGTTGAAAAATTCCAATATGAATCCAATCCAAATGCTGTTGTGGACTGCTGCCCTGGCTGGAAGGTAAACATTCCTGGTCATCCTCGGGGTCAGAGGTTGGGACCACCTGGTGCTTCTCCTCTGGCATAGGCATATGTGGGATATGGGGAAGCGTCTGACACCTCAAAGCAGAACCACTGCTTGGATAGTTTGGAGGCAGAGGAGGAAGATGCACTTGGGCTAACAAAGACAACAGGTGGGGAGTGGTAATCTTAAGTTTATTAATATATATTGATGGCTGTTTTCTATGAGGGTAGCATGCAAAGATGCAGCCGATATCACAGTGCTGAACAGCCAGTGATTCTTGAATGACCTTCACTACTCCCACCACCTGTGCAACATCTTTACAGATCACCTGCTGTCAACCTACACATCCCTTATGCTCTCTTAGAAAGCAGCTAAGGTGGCCTACTGAGGGGTTCGTTGTGTTCAAACAAGAGGTCTCAAGTGTGTCTGAGGTGAATCTCACTCTCGACTGCTGATCTCCTTAGTGAAAACTCTTTGAAGAAGATCAGGGTACAGGGGATGCATCTGCAGGCCGTGGTATTATGAGGGCCTGGTCACATGTGGAGGGCGCGACTTCAGGTCCCGATCACAAAGTGACCTACTCCTGGTAAACCATTGTTCTTTGTTCTTCCTAATCAGGAGAAGCTCCACCTTCAAACTCCTATTGGCATGTGATGTCGAAATTTACTACCTCCTCTACTGTTTCGTGAACCTCTACCTAAAGTATCTTTGCTTGTGCTCTTATGACTCTCTAGCCAGGTCTAGTCACCTTACTGCTGTCCTCCTATCCCGCGTCCTCAGCTGTGGTGTCGTCATCCTGTGCTAAATGATTGGCTGAGTCCCTTCTCCTTCTTCATCCAGGGTCTTGTCATTTCTGCTTCCTGTTTTGGCATCCAGTTGAAGAGAAATGTTGAGAGAATGGAAAACTCATCAGTGCATGCGTCCACATGTACATAACTCTATATGCTGTTATAATTGCAATAGTTACTGTGACAAAGAGTCTCTTTGTCACGTGCTCCAATCTACTGTCCCATGTAACATTGAAATTCCGTCATTACACTTTTAACAGGGGTGACTATTGCTAAAAAAAAAGTACTATGGTAGCAGATGGTGCTTTCCCTTCCAAAATAAAGTTTGGCAGCATTCAACACACACAAGCTTCACCTCTGCACAGAAGATGCCATGACTTAGTGAAACGGTCACCTTCACATTCCCTCATGATCAGTGCTTTAAATGGGAAAAAATAAGTGCAGGTACTCTTAAAATGAGCTATGAGTGTAGCAAGTGGGCGGGGCTAAGGACAAGACATATAAGACACTTCTACTATGTGGCCGAATACTTATATATTCTTGAGTGCGCACTCACAGAAACAAGCAGCAATGCTCACACAAAGCATTCCAAGAATGTCCTTTAAAACACCTCCCTAGTGTCTGGATTCTCTCCCTCTTTCACTCGCTTTTCTCTCACACACACACACACAAACATGCGCACACAAGCAGGCAAACACCCAGACACAAGCAGACAGACACTCACACAAAAGACTCAGGTGGGATAAAGGCCATTTTACCCTCCTTATCTCCCGTGGCTTTCTTAATTGCTGCTATTGCTGCGGTCAGCGGGATGCCTGGATTCGAGTGTGTGCGCAAATGCACACCATGGTGTGAATGTGATTGACAGCATAGGGCCTGAATGTACCCTGCTCTGTCAAACACAGCGGACATTATGCAGGTGAGCCCTGCTGAATTGTTTAGAGGTGGCTCAGCTTGGGCTAGAGGCGCTTTGGCTGTCGGACAGCCTCGTTCGTGCTCGTGAGCCAAAGCAACAATGAGCCTACCTTTGATGAGTACCGGTACTCTCCTTGGCAGCAGAGAAGTGCCGGTACTCAGAGCGGTGAAAATAAGAAGTGCCGGTACTCAGTACCGGTGAGTACCGGCCCATTTAAAGCACTGCTCATGATGGCAAACAGGAATATAGGCATGATTCAGATGCTTACAGGTGATGACTGATGGGTGCAGCGTGCAAGGTTGTTCGCTGGGCATGTGACAGTTAAAACCTCTTTGGACCTGATTTAGAGTTTGGTGGATGGGTTACTCCATCACAAACGTGATGGATACCCCGTCTGCCTTATTACAAGTGCCAATGGATATAATGCACTTGTAATAAATGGACGGGATATCTATCACGTTGTGACGGAGCAACCTGTCCATCAACTCAAAATCAGGTCCTTAGTCTACATTGCTAGGATGTGGCCTAAGGGCTAGGGCGGTTGAAGTTGATGCTGGGGAGACAGGTTCGAGGCTTGGCAGGGACGCTAAACATTCTGTGATTCTGAGCAAATCACTTAACCTCCTGTGCCTAACAAAAAATTAATGTGTCCCTCTGTAACGCAACTGGTGTTCATGTAAAGCACTATGATACCTTCCTGTCTTGTTCGTGCTATATAAATCTCCACAAAAACACAAATAACTTAATAAAGACCTTTCCTGTATGTGTGTGCTACAATGTCAGAATTGTTGAGACGTCTGGTTCAGAATCAGAAAAGTATGACATAAGACCATGGTAACAACAAGAGAAGTCTTTAAAAAGCTGCACATGATATATCATAATGAATGTCCTATGTGCCAGCATGTGATGCAACTGTGTTTAATACATGTGCTTTAGAAAAAATGACGAATCCAGACAACAGTTACATTGTCCACATACTCGCTATTGCAATTTACGGACGATACATTGACATACACACAACATGGACATGACAAGACCTTTCAAACGGGAGCCATAACACAACCACACATGCAATTCATAGATACAGAACACTTGCTTTATGCAATAACCTATCACTGTGCTGCTGCTTAACAAGCTTATTATTTATAATCACATTGTCAGTATTGAATTAAGAATATACTTGAAGAACAACACTAACTTAATGCACTGTTCTCACTGCTGTTTTGTTGACCATGGAGGAATGTTCACGTTACTAGTTTGACCTGTATTGTGTAGAAATGTTACAGCATGTTTTTTCTGTTGTTTCTTCTGATTCCAGATAATCATCTAGTTCCTCCCCTCTCACCCCCAAGAAGGCCCTAACCCAAAATACATTTGGGACGCAAAACAAACAACAATGAGCATACACTGTTTAAGTAAACAGCACACTAGTGAGCAGTATACAAATAATTTTAAATCGTATGACAAAAGGCTTTAATAATTACAAATCTGTGAATGAGCTCAAATGAGTACGTAATGTACCCAAGAGGTATAAAGGAGATAACTAGATGCCAGATGTACATAGATTTTTCCAGGTTGCAAATGGCCCGATTCGCAGAATCGAGCTGTTTGCGACTGGAAAAATGACTTTTTCTATGTACCAAACCTTTTTTGCGATTCAGTAACCTATTATCGAATTACCAAATGGGTTAGCGATTCGGTATGCGGATGGGGCGTGTTAAGGAGATCCCTTCCTAACAGTGACGCGCAGTGGTATGTGTGAATGTTTTGTGACAGAAATACTGTTGCAAACATTCACATTTTACCTTCTACTTTAAGTTGGTGGTAACCCATTGGCAAACAGGAATGGGTCCCCAAGGGACTCCTTCACCTTTGTGAATGGTTGCAAAATCGTTTTTTATGAGCAGGTAGTTGTCCCACTCTTAAAAAATGAAAAGAAAACTTTTCTTTTTAAAACTCATCCCATTTTCCTTTAAGGAAAACAGGCTGCATTAAAAAAAAAAGTAAACATAGCTTTATTTAAAAGCAAACACACACATGGTGGTCTGCTTTCCCCAGCGGGCCACCATCCTTGTGTTTTTAGCGATTCCCTATTGCAAACTGCAACCTACCTAATGAATATTAATGAGGTAGATCAATTGCGACCCATTGAGAATCTCGAACAGTGTAACATCAATTGCGACCCATTGGGAATCTCGAACAGTGTAAAACACACTGTTGTACATAGCTGTTTGCAGTTTCCTAATAGTAAATCACAAAGATTTGCTATTAGGAAATCACAAACAGAAGTCTATGTACATCTGCCCCCTAGTTTGTTAAGTCACAACAGAGCTGGATGGCATACACAAGCTAGGGCAACAGAAGATTGACACAGGCCACTGTTTGTTGAGTTCAGGAATTTTCTTAATTCTTTCTGTGTGTAACTTCCGGTTTGTCAGGGTTAGCAGAAAGCTCTGCCTCTGCTATAAATCCCTACACCTGTCTAGCGCAGGTGAAGAAATATGCCTAGGCTACATAGTGCTATGGTGTTTTCACTTAAAAATTAAGGGAAAAGAGAGTGAGTGAATGGGGCAACATGCCTGGGTTTATTAATGACACCCCAGCAGCGTCATACACGTTTCAGTAAAACTATATACTAGGAAAATATAGTAGAAACTGGCTGGTCTAAGGTATGTGGGTGTAATCCTATATGTGTTAGGTGACACACTGCTTCTGGGTTATTGTAACCTGAGGGAAGAGTGGGAGAGCAATGTATGCAGGTAGATAGTTGAATTGTTGATGAATATTTGAATGTTGTGTCTGCAGACATGTGTTACATTTAGAATTACAAAATTGTTTCTGGCATCATGGTGGCGCAACAGTGGTGCTTCAGGATGGTATGTGTTGATTATGTCATAGTTTAGCATGAATCACTGACTCAACACGGTCTAGCCACTAGGATGCAGCAACCAAACTAGAGGGTCATGTAAAATAAGAGAGGGCTAATTGGTCAAGCACCTGCACACCCTAACCAATGAGCTGTTTCCCCCCAGAGAAGCCTAGATGGTGCTGTATTTCAGGGATAAGGTATACAATAACTCTGTTGCTTGGTGATATTTTTCAACACATAACAGGTTACAATGAACTTTGCAGATTACTTGTAGGAAGTACTGGATCATCACTCTCTATGATCAAGACATCTGAAGCCTGACATAAGTATATCAAAGTACACTCAATAATTGCTCACATTAGTGTGTATTCCTTGTTATACTGCTGGAAGGGCAGTTGGGTGTTGGAAGGTGGTGAGGTTAAGAAAAGAGAGGCCATACCTGTCATTGCCTGATCAAAAGATGTGTGGTAGTTGTTTTAATGTAGTTACCATAAGAATTCTGCAAACATTCCATCCATGTATGAACTCGATGTTACTATAATGGATTTATGGGGATAGTCTGAAGTTATGAGTTACCATCTTTGTGAAGCCATTCCAGTCATGAAGTCCTAGAGTGAATTAGGTAACCCTACCTACTTGCCACATGCCAGTGAAAATCCCAGATAGAAACTGATGTGCAATGGGCGGAGTCAGAAAATGCAGCAGTTAACTGTGCAGACTCAGGAGAGACAGCATACACATCAGTGAAGACGTTCTCAAATCATATCATGTCTGTTGCAGAAATGTTAGTCCCTGTGGAAGGGTGGCTGAGGTGCCACATGGGTGCAATCAATGGCACCCAGGACCCCAGGAGAAGGCACTGGAATATAATTCCCTTGCCACCCATTGCCTTCCCACTAGTGACTGTGGTGTGATGCCTGGTACTGCAGTTTCAGTACTTGGTGCTAGCATCAATGACTTATCGGTAAGATATCCACTGTGGATAAGTGACCCTACGGACAGATCCAATGGTCAACAATGGATGTCCAGACAGTGTTTTGACCTGTGCAGAGATGGTCTGGTAGCGGGCTGTAGGTGAAATTAGATTCTACTCTCACTCTGCAACCTTATAAAGGACCACATCTGGAGAGAAGTAGTGCCTTGCCACCTATACATCCTTGGACATACTACTGTCATGGAAGTGTTTGGGAGACTGCACTAGTTAGGCACTTTTGATGTGTTAATTGGTACATTACCCAGATTCTCCTAACCGCAGGGGTTCATTACTGGTTTTAAAGAGACTGTCCAGCATATGAAGCCAGTCTATTCCTTGATTTTTATTACTTATGCTACACAAATGCCAGATCAAAGATTTGAAGTTTCGTTGAGCATGTATGCTTCATGATGATAAGGTTGAGTTCACTATGAATACATCAATATTGACTCAAGTATAAGGCAAAAAAATGGATGCCCTGTTTTGCACCACATAATGCGTAAACTAAAGTGTCTCTCCTGGTAGAGCTAAAAAAGCACTATATTAGTCTAATAAAATGCTTAATCGATCTGTTGATTCTTCAAATCATATCAGGAAACACATTATGTACAGCAGTGTTCAACATAATTGAGAAAAAAGTATCTTTTGCAAGCTCTGAACACGAGCATCATCATTCCGTAGGGAGGTTGGTCCTTTGGAAAATATGTAAAAAATGAGAAAAATCTCAGTAACAAATTTTGCAAGTGCCACCATTTCTGAATAAGATAGAAATGTCACTATAATAAAAAAAAAAACAATGCAAAGGCCAAAAAGCTGAAGAAGAATGGCCCTATCACAAACATATATATTTATTTATTATTTAGTTGGCTGGTTTCATGTAGCGAACTCTGCAATTCATTCGGGGTGCAAGAGCACCTTTTAGAGTTGATGTAAGACAAACAGAACACGTAAAGAGTATCAAGCAAGTAGTAAGGAAGTAGCTCCAACATAGCAACGTTGCAGGCTTTTTTGCAGACATTTATTTTTGTATACATACAATTCTTCAGGGGCAAAGTCTTTCCTATGAGAAACATATTATACATTGTTAGGTGTGCCTATCTTTGGCACAGATTCAACTTCAAGCAGCTTATTACTGATTATGATATACCAATCTAATGTTGACGATTAGTAGTTCTTTAATTGTTTTTGTTCATTCTTCTAGCAATGCAGTGACGCAGATGTGGGTTAGGACTGTGTTTCAAATGGTATAGAGACAGAATATTGAGTTGGAAATGTCGACTTGCACTAATATCGAGTTTGAAATATCGAGACACAGAAATATCGACAGCAAGAATATCGTGGTCAAGAATATCGAGTTTAAGGTAAGAAATATCGTTTTAAAAAATATCGAAGTCATTAATATTGTTTGCAAAAATATAGCTGTTAAAAATATCGTTTTTTTTGTTAGTGTTATGTATTTTAGTATGTATTTTAAATGTATGTGCTCTATTTTTTTGTCTAAGTATTGCTTTTGTTTTTTAATATATGTGTTACATTTTTAGTAGTTATTAATTTTATTTTAATTACATTTTGCGTTTTAGTTCCGTAGCGGGTTGTGGGTTTATAGGGGAATAGGGTGGGAAGTAATTTAATTTTAATACATGTATTAATATTTTTATATAATATTTATTTAAATATTTTTATGGTGTTAATTGTGGGAATTAATCTATTATTAATTAATTAATAATTGGCAGTTAATTTTAATTAATTAATTAATTGGTAAATATGTTAATTGTGTCATTTTTTTTGGAGTGGGTTGTGGCTTTATAGGAGAATAGGGTGGGAAGTAATTTAATTATAATTAAAATATTATAATTTTTTAATTAATATTTATTTATTTAATATTTTATCCTGTCAATTGTGGGAATTAATTTATTATTAATTATTTTTAATTGGTTGTTAATTGTTATTAATTAATTGGTAATTATGTTAATTGTGACATTTTTTAGGAGCGGGTTGTGGGTTGATAGGAAGCAATTTAATTTTAATACATTTATGAATATTTTTTATATAATATTTATTTTATTTTATAGTGTTAATTGTGGGAGTTAATTTATTAATAATTATTTATAATTTGCTTGTCAATTGATATTAATTAACCAATTAATTGCTAGTTAATTATGTTAATTGTGTCATGTTTTTAGAAATGAGTGGTGGGGTTTATAGGGGAATAGGGTGGGAGGTAATTTATTTATAATTAATTAATTATTTGTTAATTAATGCTAATTAATTAATCAAAATTTAAATATGGCAATTGTGTAATTATTTTGATGTGTGAGTTGTGGGGTTTATAGTGATAAATGGTGGGAAGTAAACTTTTTAAAATTAATTAATGATATGTGGTTAATTGATATTAATTTATTAATGTTAGATTAGTTATGGAAATTGTGTAATTATTTTTAGGTGTGTGTTGTGGTGTTTATTGGGGTAGAGGGTGGAAAGTAATTTACTTTAAATTAATTAATCATTACTTTATCATTAATTTTCATTTATTACTTGATAAATATTTTTGGTAACAGTTTATTTTTATTTTTTTGTGGATTTTGGTTCTATAGGGGTATTGTTTGGTTAGTACATAAATTTGTATCTGTTTTAATGTGTTTTTTAATTAATAATATTTGTTTAATTGATAATTAATTGTGTTAATTTAGATGTGTGTTGTAAATTGTGTGGTGTTATAGGGTAGGAAAAAAATATTACATTTATGTAATAATTAATGTTTTTGATTACAAATAATTTCTATTACAAAATATTTATCTGTTTGTAAATTATTTTTAAATTTTTAAAAACTAATCTGATGATACGCAGCTTGTGTTCTCTTTTAAAGAACACACGGAGGTAGCTTTTATGAATTTTAAACTATGTCTACGTAAAATCCTGACATGGATGACGAACAATTGCATGAAGTTGAATACAGAAAAACCGAGGTTCTGTTTTTTAATCAACCATCTCCACCTTCCTCGGAACTTTGGTGGCCGGCAGAGCTTAACCCCCCTCCTAGCCCGGTGCACTCTGCCAGGAACCTGGGATTTAGATTTGATGCTAATCTCTCGGGCAGTGCCCAAATTTGTAAAATCTCTTCTGCATGCTTTTGGAAATTAAAAAGTTTACGCAGAGTTCTGCATTTACTGCCAATGAATTGTAGAAAAAGTGTAGTCCATGCACTTGTTACTTCTCAATTGGACTACGCAAATAGTCTTTACCTGGGGCTCCCAGATTATTTGTTGAGAAAATTGCAGATTATACAGAATGCTGCAGCGAGGCTGATCAGAAATGTGCCTCTTCGTCACCACATCTCTCCTCACTTGCGTAGCCTTCATTGGCTCCCTGTCAGAAGACGGATTGAATTCAAGGCATTGGTACTAGCATTCAGATCCATGAGAGATGTGGGTCCTCAATATCTGAAGCTTAGACTTCGGAAGTACTGCCAATCAAGATCGCTAAGGTCAAACCATCAGGACTTAATGGTGACCCCACGCTTCAAAAAGTCCAGGATGGGGGCCGTGCCTTTGCTGTGAAAACAGCCGCTTTGTGGAACTCCATGCCAGCTCATCTTCGAAAGGCGAGCTCAGAGCCTCTGTTCAGAAAGGCCTTAAAAACCTGGTTGTTCAGTCTAACCCAATTTACTGCATAATTTTTCTGCTTCTGTATGCTATCTGCACTTACCGCTAGCGCCGGGACACTTCCGCAGGAGGTAGCCGTGCGCTCTATAAATTGAATTAATAATAATAATAATAATAATAATCTTTGTATGTAATTTTTGATTTTTTTAACATTATAATATGATTCTATGTTTTGTAATTTTTTATATTTTTATTTATGTTTTGTTTTTGTTTTTTTATTATCTTTTGTATTGTAGTTCGTATTTTGTTTGTTTTTAAATTTGAATTTTCTTCAGTGGGAATAGCAATTTTTACCCCTCCGCTATCCAACACTTTCCCTACTATTGCATTCACTGGAGTGGGAATACTAATTTTTACATCGCCGCTATCCAACACTTTCCCTACTGTTGCACTTGCTGGTTTGGGAATAGTAATTTTTTCCCCTACGCTATCCAACACTTTCCATACTGTTGCACTCATTGGAGTGGGAATAGTACATTATTCCCCTCTGCTCTCCAACACTTTCTCTACTGTTGCACTCAATGTAGTGCAAAATGTAGGTTTAAAAAATATTAAATATTTTAATATTTTAATTTATAATATAATTTTTTTAATTAATTTTTATGTTATAGGTGTATGTATATATATATATTTATGTATAATTTTTAATATATTTATACCCTTTTAAAATTAATTAAAATTATTATTTATTAATTGTTTTTAAGTAAATGTATATATATTACATTTTATATATGTATGTTTAATTTCTTTTAAATTACATTTATTACTTATAAGTGTTAAAATGTACAAATAAATCTAAATAATTTTTTAAAAGTTAAATTTATTATTTAATTTATTTTACAATATTTTTATACATATAAAAAAACGATATTTTGTACATCGATATTTTTTACGATATTTTTTTTTCTATATTTTTGTACTTACCATTATAAAGATAGGAGGTCGATATTTTTGACAACGATATTTATGTCCCGATATTTGTGTAAGTCGATATTGTGGTGGTCGATATTCTGTCAGTGATCTGTTTCAAATCAGATGGGTAGCGACCCTTGACCCATCAGGTAGGTCGCTCCCCCTCCGCACAGCTCCGCCTGTGTGTCCCCGCCCCAGCTGCCGCTGCTGAGGAAGTTCGAGGCCCTCCTCCACCCGCAGGCTACCACTTGCGCCTCATCCCTGGTGGCCAGTGGTAGGCCGTAAGTTTGTTCATCTTCCACATAATTGTTTTACTGTATTGCCTGTATTTTCATTGTTGTGTCTGTGACTGCTGTTGTCTGACTTCTGTCTTCCCCCGCTGCCTGTACGTGGTCCTTGCCCGTTTTCTTTCCTTCTGTAACCCTCGCTGCCCCCGTGTCTCTGCCCGGTTTTTCCTTCTGTACCCCTCGCTGCCCCGTGTCCCTCTGCCCGGTTTTACCTTCTGTACCCCTGGCTGCCCCGTGTCCCTCTGCCCGGTTTTCCCTTCTGTTCCCCTCACTGCCCCCGTGCCTCTCTGCCCGTTTTTGCCTTCTGATTCTTAGCTGCCCCTGTATTTCTGTGCCCTTTGCCTTCTGTGCCACTCGTTTAGCCCTCGTTTTTGTGCCCTTTTTGCCTTCTGTGCCACTCGTTTTTCATTGATTTTGTGCCCTTTACCTTCTGTGCCACTCGTTTCCCCCTCGTTTTGTGCCCTTTTTGCCTTCTGTGCCACTCGTTTTTCATTGATTTTGTGCCCTTTGCCTTCTGTGCCACTCGTTTCCCCCTCATTATGTGCCCTTTTTGCCTTCTGTGCCACTCGTTTTTCATTGATTTTGTGCCCTTTGCCTTCTGTGCCACTCGTTTCCCCCTCGTTTTTGTGCCCTTTTTGCCTTCTGTGCCACTTGTTTTTCATTGATTTTGTGCCCTTTGCCTTCTGTGCCACTCGTTTCCCCCTCGTTTTTGTGCCCTTTTTGCCTTCTGTGCCACTCGTTTTTCATTGATTTCTGTGCCCTTTTTTCCTTCTGTTCCCTCCGTCGCCCCTCACCGCCCCCGCCGCTGTGTCCCCTGCGGCCCCGCCCCCCTGACTGCCCACTGCCCATTCGCTGCCCCCGCCTCCCACCTCCCAGCTGCTCCTCCCTCCCACCTCCCCATATATGCCGGCCGTTGCGCGGTGAGGAGAGCGACCCTTGACCCATCAGGTAGGTCGCTCCCCCTCCGCACAGCTCCACCTGTGTGTCCCCGCCCCAGCTGCCGCTGCTGAGGAAGTTCGAGGCCCTCCTCCACCCGCAGGCTACCACCTGCGCCTCATCCCTGGTGGCCAGTGGTAGGCCGTAAGTTTGTTCATCTTCCACCTTATTGTTTTACTGTATTGCCTGTATTTTCATTGTTGTGTCTGTGACTGCTGTTGTCTGTCTTCTGTCTTCCCCTGCTGCCTGTACGTGGTCCTTTCCCATTTTCTTTCCTTCTGTACCCCTCGCTGCCCCGTGTCCCTCTGCCCGGTTTTTCCTTCTGTACCCCTCGCTGCCCCGTGTCCCTCTGCCCTGTTTTCCCTTCTGTTCCCCTCGCTGCCCCCGTGCCTCTCTGTCCGTTTTTGCCTTCTGATTCTTAGCTGCCCCTGTACTTCTGTGCCCTTTGCCTTCTGTGCCACTCGTTTCCCCCTCGTTTTTGTGCCCTTTTTGCCTTCTGTGCCACTCGTTTTTCATTGATTTTGTGCCCTTTGCCTTCTGTGCCACTCGTTTCCCCCTCGTTTTGTGCCCTTTTTGCCTTCTGTGCCACACGTTTTTCATTGATTTTGTGCCCTTTGCCTTCTGTGCCACTCGTTTCCCCCTCGTTTCGTGCCCTTTGCCTTCTTTGCCACTCGTTTTTCATTGATTTTGTGCCCTTTGCCTTCTGTGCCACTCGTTTCCCCCTCGTTTTTGTGCCCTTTTTGCCTTCTGTGCCACTCGTTTTTCATTGATTTTGTGCCATTTGCCTTCTGTGCCACTCGTTTCCCCCTCATTTTTGTGCCCTTTTTGCCTTCTGTGCCACTCGTTTTTCATTGATTTCTGTGCCCTTTTTTCCTTCTGTTCCCTCCGTCGCCCCTCACCGCCCCCGCCGCTGTGTCCCCTGCGGCCCCGCCCCCCTGACTGCACACTGCCCATTCGCTGCCCCCGCCTCCCGCCTCCCAGCTGCTCCTCCCTCCCACCTCCCCATATATGCCGGCCACTGCGCGGTGAGGAGAGCGACCCTTGACATATCAGGTAGGTCGCTCCCCCTCCACACAGCTCCGCCTGTGTGTCCCCGCCCCAGCTGCCGCTGCTGAGGAAGTTCGAGGCCCTCCTCCACCCGCTGGCTACCATCTGCGCCTCATCCCTGGTGGCCAGTGGTAGGCCGTAAGTGTGTTCATCTTCCACCTTATTGTTTTACTGTATTGCCTGTATTTTCATTGTTGTGTCTGTGACTGCTGTTGTCTGTCTTCTGTCTTCCCCCGCTGCCTGTACGTGGTCCTTGACTGTTTTCTTTCCTTCTGTACCCCTCGCTGCCCCCGTGTCGCTGCCCGGTTTTTCCTTCTGTACCCCTCGCTGCCCTGTGTCCCTCTGCCCGGTTTTTCCTTCTGTACCCCTCGCTGCCCTGTGTCCCTCTGCCCGGTTTTCCCTTCTGTTCCCCTCGCTGCCCCCGTGCCTCTCTGCCCGTTTTTGCCTTCTGATTCTTAGCTGCCCCTGTATTTCTGTGCCCTTTGCCTTCTGTGCCACTCGTTTCCCCCTCGTTTTTGTGCCCTTTTTGCCTTCTGTGCCACTCGTTTTTCATTGATTTTGTGCCCTTTGCCTTCCGTGCCACTCGTTTCCCCCTCGTTTTTGTGCCCTTTTTGCCTTCTGTGCCACTCGTTTTTCATTGATTGTGTGGCCTTTGCCTTCTGTGCCACTCGTTTCCCCTTCGTTTTTGTGCCCTTTTTGCCTTCTGTGCCACTCGTTTTTCATTGATTTTGTGCCATTTGCCTTCTGTGCCACTCGTTTCCCCCTCGTTTTTGTGCCCTTTTTGCCTTCTGTGCCACTCGTTTATCATTGATTTCTGTGCCCTTTGTTCCTTCTGTTCCCTCCGTCGCCCCTCACCGGCCCCGCCGCTGTGTCCCCTGTGGCCCCGCCCCCCTGACTGCCCACTGCCCATTCGCTTCCCCCGCCTCCCGCCTCCCAGCTGCTCCTCCCTCCCACCTCCCCATATATGCCGGCCGCTGTGCGGCCGCGCCGCTGCGGCGCCGAAGGCGCGCCTAAGGCAAGCCCGTCCGCGCCTGGACCGCACCCAGCGCCAGAACCCCTGGCCCCCGCTCCCGCCACGACGACCGCCGCCGCTACGATGCCAGCACACTCCATGCCCTCAACCCCGGACGGACCAACACCTGCTTCAAGGCCGCCCCGAAACGCACACACGGCCCCTTCATCTGCCGGAACTGCAGCTACACCAGCCTCAGAACCGACGAACCACCCGCCAAGAAAGACCGCACCCACCTGCGATGCATACTACTGAACACCCGCTCCGCGCGCAGACACGCCGTCGAGCTCTGGGACTTGCTCGACACAACATCCCCGGACATCGCCTTCCTGACAGAGACCTGGTTGAACGACTCCTCCGCACCCGACATCGCCATAGCCATCCCAGACGGCTACAAGATCACCCGCAGAGACCGTACCAACGGAGTCGGAGGAGGAATCGCCATCGTCCACAAGAACAGCATCAGGGTCTCGACTAGCACCGACGACGCGCTCAGCACCGCCGAACACATGCACTTCCAGATCCACACAGACCCCAACTCCACCCTCAGAAGCACCCTCGTCTACCGACCCCCTGGACCCCACCCCCAGTTCAGCGACTCCATCGCCGACTT
Organism: Calotriton arnoldi; assembly: GCA_963921515.1. Taxonomy (NCBI): domain Eukaryota; kingdom Metazoa; phylum Chordata; class Amphibia; order Caudata; family Salamandridae; genus Calotriton; species Calotriton arnoldi. The sequence continues at coordinate 3,943,283 of CAWUFW010000603.1, forward strand.
CATCAGCACGCACGCCCTGACCTCCACCGACTACATCCTCCTCGGAGACCTGAACTTTCACCTTGAGAACAACAACGACAACAACTCCACAACCCTAATCGATAACCTCGCCAACCTCGGACTAAAGCAACTCGTCACAACACCCACCCACTCCGCCGGCCACACGCTCGACCCCGTCTTCTCCTCAAGCCCGCACGTCTCCATCAGCCACACCACCGAACTCCTCTGGACCGACCACCGCTGCATCTACTTCACCTTCCAGAAACCCACCACACACCACCGCACCCAACAGATCCCCCGCTGCTGCTGGAGCAAAATCACCGAAGACCAACTACATGCAAACCTCGCTCTCAGCCCACCCACCGAACCCTCCAACACCGACAACGCTGCCCACAGCCTCAGACGCTGGATCGAAGACTGCGCCAACACCCTTGCCCCGCTGAAGAAACCCCCCCACAGAGACACCAGGCCAGCTGGTTCACCCCAGAACTCCTAGCCTCCAAGCAAGCCTGCCGGAAATGAGAGAATAAATGGCACAGCGAACAAACTCCGGACAACCGCGCAGCACACAAGGACGCCATCCGCAACCACCACCACCTCATCAGGGCCGCCAAGAGAACCTCGTTTAAAGACCGCCTCGACAACAACGCACACAACAGCAAGGAGCTCTTCAACATCGTGAAGGAACTCTCCAACCCCAGCTCCAACACCAACGACATCCCGCCGTTACAAGTCCTGTGCAACTCCCTCGCCACCTTCTTCCACCGCAAGATAGCAGACATCCACGACAGCTTCAACACCCAGACAGACCAAACAGACAGCAACACAACAGACCCTCCGCACACCATCGACCACGACCCCCTGCTAGCCTGGGCCAGCGTGAGCATCGATGACACCATCAAGACCATGAGCACAATCCACTCCGGCTCTCCGTCAGATCCCTTCCCGCACCACGTCTACAACAAAGCAAGCAGCTCCATCGCACCCCACCTGCGCAACGTCATCAAACTCTCCCTCGAGACCGCAACCTTCCCAGAGAGCTGGAAACACGCCGAGATCAACGCCCTACTGGAAAAACCCAAGGCTGACCCAAGAGACCTCAAGAACTTCCGGCCCATCTCTCTGCTCCCCTTCCCAGCCAAGGTCATCGAGAAAATCGTCAACAGACAGCTAACCCAATACCTCGAAGAAAACAGAATCCTGGACCCTTCCCAGTCAGGGTTCCGCAGCAACCACAGCACCGAGACCGCCCTCACCGCCGCCACCGACGACATCAGGACCCTGCTGGACAACGGCAAGACTGCAGCACTCATCCTCCTAGACCTCTCCGCCGCCTTCGACACCGTCTGCCACCGCACACTACGCGCACGCCTCCACGCCGCAGGGATCCGAGACAAGGCTCTGGAATGGACCACCTCCTTCCTCTCCGGCAGAAACCAGAGCGTCCGCCTCCCCCCATTCCGGTCCGAAGCCTCCGAGATCATCTGCGGCGTACCCCAGGGATCCTCCCTCAGCCCGACACTGTTCAACATTTACATGGCCCCGCTCGCACACGTCGCCCGACAGCACGACCTCAACATAATCTCCTACGCCGACGACACTCAACTGATCCTCTCCCTCACCAAGGATCCCATCACCGCCAAAGCCAACCTCCACGAAGGAATGAAGGCCGTCGCCGACTGGATGAAGACCAGCCGTCTGAAGCTGAACTCGGACAAGACGGAGGTCCTCATCCTCGGCTCCAACCCTTCAGCCTGGGACGACTCCTGGTGGCCGACGGCACTGGGAGCAGCCCCGACACCCACCGACCACGCACGCAACCTGGGAATCATCCTAGACTCAACGCTTTCAATGACCAAGCAGGTCAACGCCGTCTCCTCCTCCTGCTTCAACACCCTCCGCCTGCTCCGCAAGATCTACAGATGGATCCAGACAGATACAAGAAAGACAGTCACCCAGGCCCTCGTCAGCAGCAGACTCGACTACGGAAACGCCCTCTACACGGGAGCCCCGACCAAGCTCATCAAACGACTACAACGCATCCAAAATGCCTCGGCACGACTGATCCTCGATGTACCACGCCACGGCCACATCACCCCCCACCTGAGGGACCTGCACTGGCTCCCCGTCAGCAAGAGGATATCCTTCAAGCTTCTCATCCACGCACACAAGGCACTCCACAAGACCGGCCCAGCCTACCTCAACAGACGGCTCTCCTTCTACATCCCCAACCGCCAGCTACGCTCCACCGACCTCTCACTCGCCACCATCCCACGCATCCGAAGAACAACCACCGGCGGGAGATCCTTCTCCCACCTCGCCGCCAAGACATGGAACACCCTCCCACTGAGCCTACGACAGACCCAAGACCTGCTGACCTTCAGGAGGATGCTCAAGACCTGGATGTTCGATCAGTAGCGCCCCCCCCAGCGCCTTGAGACCCTCGCGGGTATGTAGTGCGCTTTACAAATGACTGATTGATTGATTGGTAGTGCCTGAAAAGGAGTACCTCAAAGTAGAGCACTTCTTGAATTTAGCAGATTCTAATCTAAAAAGCAATTTTCTTCTGGCGGATCTGTTACCTCTCAAGATGTTGAATATATTTGTTAGGTATTCAGGTGTGTACAACTGTAATGTTGAATAAGTGCTAGAGGCCGTATTATGTGTTCTGTGAGTCTCCAGAGGCAGCCACTTTAGGCTGGTAAAGACTGGCGTAATATAGATATTTTTCTTTCAATTTCATAGATTAGTGGAGCAGCTTATTGTAAATGTTATGAGCTGTGTAAGTAATTCTTTGGAAAGGCCTGTGTGTCTGAATTTATGTTAATTTTGTGAAATGGCCAAGAATATTGTGATGGTCTTCACAGCAGCTTTCTGGAGGTCTCTTGTGCTGCAAACAATGTCACAACATTATTGTTAAAGGTGCTAATTGGTAATTAATACCTATAGCAATAATTTGTATGTGTACATCTAGGGCAATTCTGTAATCAAGTTGAAAACCTGGAGAAGTGGCTCACGTGACCAAGATGGGGCACCCCTCCAGCACGCAATCATTAGCAAAATAATGTAATGCAGGTCCTATATAATGTATAGGACCACCAGGTATAAAAAGGTTACAATATGGGAATATTTTAAAAAAAACAGTCTCACTTTACATTGAGGACAAATATTGTGCTGTTGCATGTTATCTTACTACAGAACATCATACCGGGGATTAAATCCATGCCATGAACTAAATCTCATTACAAAGAAGCAAGGATGTAATAATATTCTTACTATTGGGTTTTATACTGACCAGAATGTCTCGATCCACTATTACTGTCATTAAAGAAGCAGTCCAATAACAATTTATATGAGGGAAACTGCTGACTGAGAGATACTGGACTTGTCTGATTCATATGACAATGTCAAGCACTCAACTCCATTCCAGAATTTCCAACAGCAGGAAGCATCATTTTGACATCATAAAAGGGATAATATTGATCCTGTGTAACAGATTAAATCACAATTAATCTAACTTTGATGAGAATTCCAAGTGTTGGCCATTTTATTATGAGACAGCACACTCACATTTGCCAATTGGTACACATAATAAACATCACAAGTTAAAGTTTTAAAAGTGCCTTGATGGTTCACTGTCAACATTAGTTTTATAGTTCTAGGCGTAATTGTTGCGAGAACCCAGATCCCTGAGTACCTTTCCCAATTATTTATTTATTTGTAGTGTTTTATAAAGCGAGAACATAACCATCACGGTATTAGAGCACTGTACAAGGAGAGCTGATGAGGGTTGCGTTACAGTAAAGACCTTGGGGGCCGATTACGATGGCGGGCGGATCGCCCCCGCCGGCCCGGCGGGGGCGATCCACCCGCCATCCACCTGAATATTCCCACCGCCAAATTAGGATGGCGGTGGGAATGGGAATTGTACCGCGGCGGATGGAAAGACGGTCCGCCGCTTTTCCGCCGGTCGACTCGTCGACCGTCGGAAAACGTGTTGAATATGGTGGCGGTGTCTGGAAGACACCGCCATCCATATTACGATGCTGGGTGTGAGCAGCCTTTCCATGGCTGCATTGCCGCCATGGAAAGGCTGGCGGTTCCTGCTGTTGGGGGCCCGTAGCGGGCCCCCATATAGTTGGGGGGTGCACATGGGGGTAGTACCCCCCTGCTTTTGCATGTACAATGTGGCAGGCACCGCGCGGTGCCTGTCACGTTGTGCATGGAAAAGCACGCCATGTTTATTTTACAGTGCGGCGGCTGCTGCTTGCAGCACCGCCGCCGCAATGTAAAATATAGAGGATCCGCCCGCCAGTGTGGCGGGCGCATCGCAATTCGCATTGCGGGACTGCCGCACCTATGGCGGGCGGTCCCTTTTGCAGCTGCAATGGCGGGCGGACTTTGTCCGCCCGCCATCGTAATTGGCCCTTTAGTCACAATAAAAACCATAGGGGCCGATCACGATGGCGGGCGGATCGCCCCCGCCGGGCCGGCGGTGGTCACCGCCAGCCCGGCGGGGTCGATCCGCCCGCCATCCCATGATGGGGTCCGCGGCGGACGGAAAGACCGTCCGCCGCTTTTCCGCCGGTCGACTCGTCGACCGGTGGAACACGTGCTGAATATGGTGGCGGTGTCTGGAAGACACCGCCATCCATATCACGATGCAGGCTGCGAGCAGCCTTTCCATGGCTGCATTGCCACCATGGAAAAGCTGGCGGTTCCTGCTGTTGGGGGCCCGTTGCGGGCCCCCAGGGTGTTGAGGGGGTGGGGGGTGCACATGGGGGGTACCTATGGTAACCCCTGCATTTGCATGTACAATGTGGCAGGCACCGCGCAGTGCCTGTCACGTTGTGCATGTAAATGCACAACATGTATTTTTACATTGCGGCGGGTGCTGCTTGCAGCACCGCCCGCCGCGATGTAAAAATACGGGATGCGCCTGCCAGTGTGGCGGGCGCATCCTAATGTGTATTGCGGGACCGCCGCACCTATGGCGGGCGGTCCCTTTTGCAAATGCGATGGCGGGCGGACTTTGTCCGCCCGCCATCGTCATCGGCCCCTTAGTCATGTGTAAACCTAGCTATGAAAGATTTCCTATGCTTAAATAATGCAACCACCAAAAATCTTTCCATTGGTGATTTAAACTCAATGGGAATTCTGCACAGCTGGCTCCAAGACCCAGACGGTTGCCAATTACTAGTAGCACAGTAGGCAATCTTAGGATAACTCTCCACCCTCTCTTAATTAATAGAATTAAAAAGAAGAGTCTCTTTCGATGCCAGAGAAACACCCAAGGACGAGTGATATGGTCAGGATCTTAGAAGTAAGCGAACTATGCTGCATTAATCCCCTAAATCAATGTTCAAAGACCTTCAGGAAAATAACTACAATATCAGTTACCTTAACAGAAAGAAAAAATCTGTATCAGTTATTAAACCATCACACCACAACCAAAAACTTTTACAAACGAATTAATATCATCTAAAAGTTGGCATGGTTACCTTTTCCACCATGCACAGAACTATCACACTAGCCACTACTGAACAGAGCTCTTGCTGGATGATTTGCCTAATTTATATGCCAAGTACTTATTTAATTCTTTTGTGACATGATGGCCTGTGATTGTATTTATCAACCAATTACAACAGCATGTCACATGCAACAAGTAATCATTAATAACCGATTGAGTAATCAGAGGTTACTTAAAAGTGCAAAAGGCACTTAAATAGGTACAATCACAATTTTCTAGAACTAGTAAAAACCCTGATGCGATTTCATGGAGAATTTACTTGCTAAGGAAAAAAAGGAACCCGCAAGCAATCATTAGCAAGAAATGCCCACCTTCATGTCTAGAACAAAGCAAAAGGTTAGAGCATCAAAAAATTCCCATCCGTTTTGGAAGAGAAATAAGTCTCCTAATGTGAAACTGTTTATGGTAGTCATCTTGGAATGGAATTCCTATTGAAGAAAAATAGACCTCCATGCATATATATGTGTGCCTATGTCCTGACACAAATTACTGTTCTAACATGGCCTATGGCCATTTTAGAATTCGTAAACTAGAACAGAAGCAACAGCCTTGCAGCGCTATGTAGCTGCACGATCCTCAATAGAATAAATAAGTAAATAAATATATACAAAATACGAAAAGTAGGGGGCGTGGCCGAGCCGCCCGTAAGATGGCCGAAGATATGTGAAGCTCTGTTTGCCACGGGAGACTTTCACTCGTCATGGGTAGCAGTTTCCCGCTATACAAGGAATGCTGTGAGGCATTTAGTGCGAGAACGCGGAGAGAACAGGTATTTTTTTTCTTTTTGTCTGAATTTAAGCCATTTTACCTAGTTTTTTCTCTCCCGCGTTGCGCGCCTCAGCCTCGGTGGTTGCAGGCGCCATTTTCTGCCTTAATGTGCGCGACGGAGCCGGCTTTTCCCGCTTGGTCACGCTTACTTTTTATGGCCTCACGAGTTTCACAGAGTCTTACAGAGTCTTAGAAGCTCATTTTTTTCTTTTTTCTGGTAGTTAAAAGTGCTAACAGAGGAGAATGCTGCAGTTCACAATGTAAAAAGCATTTGATTTGGAAATCTTACCTTGACACCCCTGGTAAGCTGTGGAGCTACAAAATAACGATATGCTAACGTTATTCACACTATATGAACTCTTTTTTCTTTTTTTTTGGAGCCGTGTACTTAAAGTTTGGGCCACTTTTGTTATTTCTTCACTCCCTTTACAATAATCTGTACAGTGCAGTTTCCTAATTTTTGGTCCCACGTGTGATATCACGTAACAAAGCATATCCTTCAGGCATCTTTCAGTGTGTGACATGGAGGCTTTTCTGCTGTGTCTTCTGCAGCAGTCTCCTTTTGCACATGGAGTCCTCTTCATCCTCTTGTCAGAAGGCTGTCACCTCCTCCACAATCATGCCATCTGTACATAAAGACACAAATGCTCCTACCAAGCGACAAAAAAAAGATTCTGGATCCCCCACGAAATCTCCTCTACCTTTGACTTTGGCGGACCTTATGGAAGAGATTAAGCATTTGAAACCTTTTGTAATGGAGACTAATGTCACTCTTCAGCGTATCGAAGAAAAATGGTCTACTCTGGAGTCCAGAGTGTCTACTGTTGAACAACAGATTAGTGAAATGCAGGATGGGGCCACCAAGATCGACAACATGACCTAGGAGCTATCGCTTTTAAAGCAACAAACAGAAGACTTAGAAAACCAAAATAGGTGCAATAATCTCCAAATTTATGGTATTCCGGAAGGATCAGAGGGGTCAGGCATGCTTGCCTTCCTCTGAGTTCACATTCCTAAATTGGTGGACATCAAATAAGAAACATATCTCAACCTACAATGTGCTAACAGAATTGGCCCTAAACCGGTTGGTATCTCAAATGCTGGCCGTCCCAGAGGAATAATTGTTCTTCTCTTGGAACACACTGAGTTGCTTATGGTTCTATCAGCGGCCAAACAAAGGAAACAAATGCTATGGTCTGGTCAGAGAGTCTTTATCTCCCAAGATGTCGCACATGCAACTGCTGCTCGTCAGAAAGAGATCTTATCCTTCCGTCCTACTCTAAGATCCATGAATGCGAGATATGGTCTGGTGCACCCCTGTTTCTTTAAAGTCACCTATAAGGATCAACTTTTTAGTTTGATTGTCCAGAAGACCTGCAGGAATTTATCTCTCAACACAAGGGTGATGCAATGGATCTGGGAAAGACTTAAGCTATTTCTTCAGTGTTTCTTAATCTTTATTATACGTGTACTTTGGATCTTCTTCTTTAAATTGACTACGTCTATTTTTTCATAAAGTTAGCGTTAACATTATTAAGAGCAATTGTACATTTTTAATGGTGCTCATGATCTTGTTGACATTTTTGGTTCATTTTTCTATTTATTTAACTTTGCTATTTTTTTATTCTCCTTCACAGCTATTTGTTGCTAATCTGGATTCCCTTCTTTGGTGTGTTGTCTCCTCAGTATCTCCCTTCCCAAACCTACTGTTTACATGTTATCCTCATGTCTTGTTAAGTGATGTTTATTGATCATTTATATGCTATACATTTCTATTTGTTGATTTATTTGTATTTTTGACTTGTCAGATTCAATCATTTATAAAACTGTTGTCCTTTATGCTATATCTCCTTTTCTATCATATGACTGTCTCTGTGGTTATTGTTGTCCAATTTTGTTTGATCCTGGCCTGTTGCCCGTCTTCGATCTTTGCGGTTCTCTACTCCTCCAACATATTCTCTTCACATTTGATGTGTCCCACCATCTTCATGACTGAAGCCTTTTGGCTCTCTGTCATCTTCTTGGTTCTTATCAGATTCATTCTTACCTCCTAAATTTTCATTTCTTTTTTTTCTCTTTCTTTTCTTTCTTGCTTCTCTTTTCCTCTCTTTTTCTCTGTCCTCAGTATACATAACAGATCTTCACCGAACATGAATGTTAAGTTATCTCTAGAGACATTTATATTCAGATGGTTAGTTGTTTTGATACCTTTTTATGGTTATTGTAGTTTTAATATGTATGTTAATTCTCTGCAATGGTAAATACTCTTAATGTTATCTCTTGGACTGTCAAGGGCTTGTGCAATCCTAATAAGATGCAGCGAGTACTTACGCATTTAGCACGTCTTAAATGTAATATTGCTTTATTACAGGAAACTCGACAAAGATTTAAATTCCTTGCGTAAAAATTGGGTTGGCCAAGTCTTTTGCTCTCCAGCCCTAGATCATAAAAATGTGTTTATTATACTAGTTCATAAATCTCTTCCCTTGGTTATAGAGAAAGAGGAGAAAGATGCGGAGGGTAGATGGGTGCTAATACATGCTTCTATACATCACATACCTATTTCCATCCTTAATGTTTATGGTCCTACTGGTATTGATGTGAAATTTTGGGAACAAATGTCTGCTATGCTGCGCTCTTGTCCAAATGCAAATTTAATAGTAGGCAGTGAGTTCAATCAGATTGTAGACCCTTTTTTTAGATAGGAAATCTACAGTTAAATATATTCCAAATAAAATGCAGAAAACATTTGCACGATTTATTCATGCTAGAGGTCTAGCTGATGCCTGGAGATTATGTTCTCCGGATACACTGGAATACACCTTTTATTCACCTTCCCATAATTCCTAATCCAGAATAGATTATATATTTGTTTCACCTCCCCTAGTTACTACACTTACACATGCTGAAATCGGGTAATATTGATTTCTGATCATGCCCCTGTTATAGTTGCTTTGGATTTATTACCTGAGTCTTCTAAAAGAAACAGATGGCGCTTTAATAATAGTCTACTGAAAGATAAGGATTTTGTACAGAATTTTGAAGGTTTTTTACAAGAGTTCTTTTCACATGATAACACACCTAATATGCCATTTCATATAGTTTGGGATGCCTTCAAAACTTCTGCCCGAGGGCATACAATTAATTATGTCATAGCCAAAAAGAAAAAAGCTATTAGAGAATCCTCAACTCTGCTTCAATCTATTAAACATTTAGAACATGAATTTTTTGCATCCAAAAATGACAATGTGTTACATGTTACAACGCTTAATGAATGCCAAATTTGAATTCAACAAAAAAAATTGACAGAAGAAGCCACCGGAGCATTATTAAAAATCAATTCCAAATTTTATGGCGGGCGAAACAAGGCCGGTAAATTACTTGCTAACAAATTGAAGATTAAGGGGTCGATTCCGATTCGGGCCGGAAAACATACCGACCGACTCGGTACGGGAATGTTGTCCGACCGACACGTACCGGCGCTGCCCGACCTGCGTAGTACGATGAAATGCATGTGAATCACGGGCACACGTAACGAGGATATAATATCAGGAGAAATGTCTCATACTGCAGAAATGTAGAGGGTCTACACCAGAATGATAATCATAGGTGTTTAATATAGTAACAGAGCATAAGCAACCAGCCAAAACAAAAGCAACCAGCCGACACGTGTTTCGTCACAAAGGGTAGTAACCCGTGACTCTTCAGGGCTGGGGAAGATACAAAACATAAGATAAACTGACAAGAAAGCAAACAAAAGATGTATAGGTCGAAATTAAAAATCATAAATACAAGTGGAAACCTGGTTACATAACTTACACACAAAATGACAATGAAAGATCTTTGCACCAAGATCAAAAGGTCGAGCTGTGAAAGTGTATCTTCCCCAGCCCTGAATTAGCTTGAGCGCCATTATTCCTGTCAATACTAAAAACCCCACACTGATACATGCATGTGAATCACGACCGACTCGTATGGAACACAAGCCGAACGACCGAACCGCACGGAAACCAGCTATCTGGCCGGGAAACTACACGATTCCAACCGACCGGCACGCACCAGGAATGAACCCGACAGAAACGTACCCGCGAACTCCGACCCGCGCAGTACGATGCAATGCGTGTAAAACCAGACCGAGTCGCACGGAGCCCAAGCCGTACGACCGACACGCATACAAAACTGAGCCGAAGCAACCCAATACTCCGTGACCGACGCGTACGCCGCACATGAAACCCAGCAGGAACACAGCTTTAAAGACTCGGAGAAGCCGGCACGAGCCAACTGCAGCATCCTACTTGGTCAGAAGAACATCTCCTACATGCCTAAAAAACACAAAGGAAAAAATACAAAAAAAAGGGCCAAACAAGCAATGACAAAGTCAATAAATACAGGGGGAAAAAAACATGGAACAAGGACACACCCCCAACTCCACCCATATAAAGGCCCCAAATCCCTACCAAGATCCTTTGCACATTCAACTGACCTGCCAGCACAGAACACCATCAGACAGCAACCACAGACACACTCACAACTCATCCATCACACAAGCCACACACCATTAGCACCTCACAAATAGCACCCTCACATACACCCAGCAAAACCTACACTCACCCACCCTCACTTGCACACTCACACACACATCAATCCCCACCACCACCCATCACCATGCCCCCAAAGAAGAATCCAAAGTTCCTAGACAGTGAATTGGAAGTCCTGGTAGATGAGATCCTCAGGGAGAGCCACAGTTGTTTGGTACATTGGTCCAACAGACCCCCATGTCGCAGAAAACCAAGATGTGGGAGAGGATCGTCGACAGGGTGAACGCACAATCACCATGTTTGCGCACAAAGGAAGACATCCAGAACAGGTGGTATGATGTGCGCAGGAGGGTCAAGGACCTACTCAAGAAGGATTACGCCTTGAGTCAGCGCACCGGCAGTGGCCCTCCTGCCAAACCAGTATACCTCAGGCCCTGGGAGGAGAAGGTGCGGGCCATCCTACCACCAGTGAGCGTATATGGACTATCAAACATCCCAGAGCCTGGTGAGTACACAACCAATATACACAATATTGTGTGACAATACACACACATCACTGTCAAGGGGATAGTCAAACCATGCACCTTTAGCAAATCCACAGCAACCAAAAAGATAATCATCCCAAGATGTGTATGTTAGTCAGATAAACACAATACATGCCATCTCATAGTGATATGTAACTGTGTCATGACATGTACAAACCTAACAACAAATAGAGCAAGGCAGTGGCACAAATCTAACCAACAAACACAGTCAGATATTTTGCCACCACTAGAACACCACCTCACAGGGAAGCTCACTGAAAGGAAGGAATTCTGTGTATGCTGGTGAAGTGAGTGTAGCCAATAGCATGATGGGAGTTGTAGTCACAGATATTGGTCACCCTCACAATTGGCCCATCAACACCACTCTGAACCATGCTCACATCACAGGGAGTGGAAAAGAACTTACAAGATGGCTGACACTGGGTACTGCTGTAGGGAGCACAAGGCCCTGCTGGGAACTGTGCAACAACCAACAGCAGGACACCACTGACTGACATCCTGAAAGCCAACTTGCACTCCCTGCAATGGAAGCACGTTCCATGGTGGGATATCTGGCTGGGTGGGAAGGAGGACTGACAGCTCTGACCATAGTTACCAGCAGCTTTTCTCACACACCCCTTAACACAAACTCCACACAACTCACCTGGGAGAATGCAATGCCTCACACTCTAATTAAATATCCCACAAAGAACAACCACACTGGGTTATGCTGTGTGAAGCACAGGGACACTTTTGGGACTTGTAGCCAAACAAACACCAGGACAACACTGTCAGCCATCCTGTCAGCACAGGCACACTACCCCACAGGGAAGCAGAGTCAAAAGGAAGGAAGTATGTGCATGCTGGGAAGGGGGGTGTAGGCAATAGCATGATGGGAGTGGTAGTCACAGCTCAACATCCCCCACCCACATGGCCCAGCAAGCTCACACTGAAGCATGCACACCTCACAGGGAGTGAAAAGCCACTTCAAAGATGTCTGACACTGGCCTCAGCTGTGGGGAGCACAAGGCCCTGCTGGGAACTGTGCACCAACAAACAACAGGACCACATTGTCAGCCATCTTGCCATTGCTGTCACACTCACACACAGTGAAGTCCACTCAAAAGGAAGGAAGTATGGGCATGCTGGGAAGGGGGTGTAGGCAATAGCATGATGGGAGTGGTAGTCACAGATATTGGTCACCCTCACAATTGGCCCATCAACACCACTCTGAACCATGCTCACATCACAGGGAGTGGAAAAGAACTGACAAGATGGCTGACACTGGGTACTGCTGTGGGGAGCACAAGGCCCTGCTGGGAACTGTGCAACAACCAACAGCAGGACACCACTGACTGACATCCTGAAAGCCAACTTGCACTCCCTGCAATGGAAGCACGTTCCATGGTGGGATATCTGGCTGGGTGGGAAGGAGGACTGACAGCTCTGACCATAGTTACCAGCAGCTTTTCTCACACACACCCTTAACACAAACTCCACACAACTCACCTGGGAGAATGCAATGCCTCACACTCTAATTAAATATCCCACAAAGAACAACCACACTGGGTTATGCTGTGTGAAGCACAGGGACACTTTTGGGACTTGTAGCCAAACAAACGCCAGGACAACACTGTCAGCCATCCTGTCAGCACAGGCACACTACCCCACAGGGAAGCAGAGTCAAAAGGAAGGAAGTATGTGCATGCTGGGAAGGGGGTGTAGGCAATAGCATGATGGGAGTGGTAGTCACAGCTCAACATCCCCCACCCACATGGCCCAGCAAGCTCACACTGAAGCATGCACACCTCACAGGGAGTGAAAAGCCACTTCAAAGATGTCTGACACTGGCCTCAGCTGTGGGGAGCACAAGGCCCTGCTGGGAACTGTGCACCAACAAACAACAGGACCACACTGTCAGCCATCTTGCCATTGCTGTCACACTCACACACAGTGAAGTCCACTCAAAAGGAAGGAAGTATGGGCATGCTGGGAAGGGGGGTGTAGGCAATAGCATGATGGGAGTGGTAGTCACAGCTCAACATCCCCCACCCACATGGCCCAGCAAGCTCACACTGAAGCATGCACACCTCACAGGGAGTGAAAAGCCACTTCAAAGATGTCTGACAATGGTGCTCTGTTGTGGGGAGTACCAGGCCCTGCTGGGAACTGGGCACCAACCAACAGCAGGACACCACTGACTGACATCCTGAGAGTTAACCTGCACCCACTGCAAGGGTGGCATGCTTCATGGTGGGATAACTGGGCTGGGGGGAGAAGGAGGTCCGGATGTCAACCAAATACCACCAATGCTGGTCATGCACACACCTCAACATCCACATTGAAATGCATCAGGTTGGCAGGACAATGAGCCACACCAATATCAACCTCTGACTGTGACAACTTAGGACAATGCAATGTACAGGGCCGCATCCAGAGGTACAGTCACAACTGTCATGTGTTTGAACCATTGATGCCTGCAGAAACATAACATACATTGTGTGTCTCTTCCAAAACAGGTGATGATGGGGACACAGCAGCAGATGAGGAGGAGTCCCTGTCCCAGGCTCCGGGGGACCCTGAGCTCTCTGGTGTGGAACAGCCTCTGCCCTCATCGGATGGCGAAGACCAACCTGTAAGTCATCATGCAGCACCAGCAGGACTACCATCTGCACCCCTGCACCCATTCCTCCAACATCTGCCAACACACAGACCACCCCGCCGACACGGACAGACCAAGGACACTGAATGACAACAGCACAGGGACCCCAGCCCACCGTGAAGCAACGGACAACAACCCCAGTACCAACCCCCAAGGGGGCCTAGGGTCACCTG